>OZ035873.1:6353364-6759685 GCA_964034865.1 Eristalis intricaria | reverse complement strand
CCTATCAGGGGTGGTCTTTGGCCAACTCATAGATCGAACAAGGAAGTTGAAACGAGCCGATTCAGTGAACTTTCTCGAAATCGGATAGTTTGACGAAGCAAAAATCGCTGTTACTTCGACAAAATTCATGGCTGCCTTCTGCCTGAATTTGTTGTTATTTCGTTAAAGAAACACACACAAGATTCGACCTAAACGTGTAAACCATCATTGCAAGGAAGTCTCTAACAGAATGTTGAGGAGTGTGGTTTTATGCGGTCAAGTTGGAACGCTGAATTAATGCTCGTCTTAGAATAATACTATGTCTTTCCAAGGTGAACGCTGTTTTAGCATTTATAGAGACTACTCGTGTTGTGCTTGCCATTATCTCACGTAAAGAATCACTACTAAAACTCTAGTTAAAGCATGGAACCGAAATTACCCCGACATTCAACAACTTTTTGAATCATTTTCCCTGTCAAATAGGAATAAATTTAGTACTAAGAACTTAGTACGCGAATACAAAAAAATTAGTACTCGAGTACTAAAAATTAGTACTCGAGTACTAAGAATTAGCACTCGAGTACTAAGAATTAGTACTGCAGTACTAAAAAATAGTAATACAGTACTAAAATTAGTTATTCAGTACTATTATTAGTACTCGAGTATCAAAAATTAGTACGCTAGTATTAAAAATGAATATGCTAGCATTAAAATTTAGTATGATTGTACTAAAAATGAGTACGCTAGGACCAAACATTAATTCTCTAGTACAAAACGATGAAAATACTGATCGAGTGTACGAATTTGCATAGCTTTCCTAATCTAGATTAGACATTTTTCAGAACAGCTCTGAACTGGACAGGCAAACATGGATAAAGAAAACCGTTTAGTGAACATTTTGTACTTTTCGAATTCTTCGTTGTGAAGTATGACCACTTTCAGGGATTTGCTTAAGATCAGTTCAAACGTTGGCGTAACAAAAAATCGAAGATCAGAATGGTTTCAGGAATCAAGTATTTTCGTCTTTCGAATTCAAACGTTCAGGCCCATGTTAGTTGGGAAGAGTATGCAGGAGAGTCCGAGGCATCAACTATAGGCATCAACTGCGCTTGATCAGGTCTACTTGGAGCCCAACAATATCCAAATAGCCAAGAGGCTGAATGGTAAAGCAGTATGCAAAGCGATACTGGCACATACATAGATACTAAGATTTGAAATGTGAGTTCATAATGGGCTTGAGGACAGAAGCTTAGCTGCTCTTTTCGTATTGGAAGTTCCTTTGCTTCCTGAAGGATTATTCGAGCTGATACTTCAGGGCAATGACAAAAGGCCGCCTGAAGCAATGTTTGGCCTCAGATGTGTCCGGCCAAGTTGTCATGTTAGACTGAATGATGGTAGAAGTTCGAAATGCACCTCCATCTAGGCAAAATCGTCAGTGACAAGACCACTTTTCGAAAAGGGCACATCAACAAGGATGATACCAATCCACATGAGGTCCTCTAAGTGACAATGCAACCAAAGAAAGTCACTTTTTTTTAGGTGGGTGGGGTTGGCGGCTAACTGTAGACAGGATTCTCACTTAGGCCAATGGGGCTCCATTGTGATGCCATACTGGACGATGTCCCGGCTACATAGTGTGGTTACGCCTACCGCCGTTCAGGTCTTGCAAGTTATTGAAGGAATCGTCCCTTAAAGGTGTGTTCCTACGGGTAGCGAGGACATTGAATAGGGAAATGTGGGCTGATGTGTGTCCTCCTCCTCAACAGCTTCAGCCCAGTTGTGATGCCGATCAGTGCTGGGCTGCTTATTCCAATCGGATAATGACAACTTTTGGAGGGGATAAGTTTACAGTACATTTCTTGACAGCGACTTCTTCGATTAGCAATGCCGATGAGAAAAGCATCCCCATCATCTATTGATCCAGCAGTAGGACGATATCGATGTGAACAATATGTGGCGCCCAACAAGAAGTCACTACGTTTCAGGCAGTTGGGCCGGTAGTTGATATGGCGCAGAAGGGATATGGGGCCTTGAATGATAAACAAAATCGTGTGAATAGACCCCACTGGTGGCACGTCTAGACAATGACAATGACAATGAGCCGCAGTCAACAGATCTTCTCAAAGTTAAGATAACTCTACGCATCACCCAACGTCAGCCTGATATGCTTAGTCAGTCCGGGGCATTTAGATTCAGTCAAGAAGCTAGGCTGCATTTTATGGACTTCAGAAGATGCCAGAGTTCTTGGAAATATTAGTCCTGTCGGATACATCAGTCTTGTCGGATACATCTACATTCTTAGCCTAATATTGAAGACAATTGAGTTCATTCAGATTCAGTTGACAAATTCAACCGTACTTTTAGAACTCTATTCGTCAAAGCTCTTCAAAGTGTTCTTCTCGGATTTCCTACACCCAACTAAGATGTGGTGGTCTTAATTCACAGATAATGTCATTGATAGGCCAACCTTTAGTTTAACATAACAATGCCACAATTCTTGCCTGTTCCTACATATTTGAACCAGAGATCGCAGACCTTACCCAGGCTGCAAACTCTGGTCGAAAAAGGGTTGAAAGAAGACGCTTATTCTTAGCAATTGACATAATCCAAGTTTATTTGGTATCAAGAGGATTGCGTACTGCTCCCAGCGCGTTAATCAGGAGAGACTCACAAACCTCTTTGCTTGGTCTAAGATTTGGTACAGAAATTCAAAGTACACAGGCCCTATAAGTCAGCCTTGAGGCACATCAGGAGCTTGAAAAAGCACAAATGACCAATTGAGAATTTTAGTTCCTTTAATTTCGAGTGGACGATTTTTTGTGAGTCTGCCACAACAGATGAAAAAGAGCATAGGTCTAAAGTGGGAACCATGAGGAATGCCATCACGATTTTGAGATACATTCCCCATCACTTTATTTGCCTTCGATGATGAAATCGCATTCTGCAGCACCGACCACCTATCTATTTCTAGAATTGATGATCCTTCATTTTGATTGCTCCACTAGCCCACATCTGTCAGGCATACGATATCCCACAGCGATCGACATACCCTGCCTACACGGAAAAATACACAAAAATAGCAGATAATTATCCTCTTATTCAAATGTTCACTTGCCATGCCACCCTCTCCTCCACACCACACATTACACCAAGCAACGAGCCCCCCCTCGTATAATGATCTCGCTAATTGGTAATATTGCAATAAAAACTCACGTCGTTTCAGAGATCGTTTATTTTTTTGAGATAATTTGAAAAACAAACCGAGTACCCTCCTCGCCAGCGATGAGCATTTGCCGTTGGAGATTGTCTGTAAACACCACTTGAAGGTAATTCAACAAGCAGGATACTTTCCAACGTCAAAAGAAGCCCCCCTCCATCCGGACACCGCCACGGCGGCGATGATTCGATCCGGTTTACACGCAGATAATTAGCATCGTACACCGTATGCCGCTAATAGCCTCGAAATGGAAGAGGTGTCCGTCATGAGACTACAACTTTGTAGTTATCAGCAAAGACAAAAAGAAAGTCTCCCATGTTGACGATGAGTCGGAGGGTATTTTGAATGCGTTTTGAAAAATCTCTGACGACAGTATTTGGCATGTGATTTACGTGCAATCATTCACACGGCTATAATTTGTGTGATTTTATTATTCCCTGTCAAGAGATACACAAATTCACGGCAGCGGCGACCCATCATAGCACACGGCAAACCACCGACGGTGGAAGGATGTGAAAGAAATTCGGTCAAACACAGCAGCAGCAGCAGCGAATTCGTTTGCTCTTAGTCAGCATTTATTGTGGCCATTCGGCGGTGGGGAGGGGTAGGAGGATGAACACACAATTAGTTGACTGTATCCACTTTTAGAACAGCCCCAACCATCATACTGGATTTACGTGCAAAATGTGGAAGAGATACCAGAATTAATCGTCCATAGTGCTTCGAGAGGTGGACGAGGATAAAAACCTGAATCCGATGCATAAGAATGATCTCATGGCTGTTCGAGAAGAGAGAGAGAGAGAGAGAGAAAAAGAAGAGAGTCTCAAAATAGACGCGCGGTGCGATGTTAAATCAGTTTGTCACTGAATGACGAAACCCGAAATGTGAGAGGTTACCACACAAGAATCCGAATAGAATGCAATCAATTTTATTGAAAAGGTCTCCGAGACGCTGGGTGATGGACTGGGAAAAAAGATGCCGGTACGCGATAGGTCTCGTGAAACAACTGGAACCAGTTCCTCTTGATGAAGGTGTGCAGCGTGGGTGGGTGGTGAAAAGGTTGAAGGGTTATCTTAAGTGAACGAGAGGATTTATGTGGAAATTGTCTTTGGTTTATCTTGAGGAGGTCTCTTGTACTGCCACACGGCTGAGGAGCTTCTAGTCTGCGCTCATCACCCAAGCGAAAGTTATTCAGGCACAGTGCGGCAATAAATCAGTTTGCATATGCAAGAGATGAGCTAGGCAATTTCTTGAACTTGACCATGTGATCTAAACATTCATTCTTGTTCAAGCTTCGATTTACAGGTTTCTATGCGAGTCTCAGTCGTAAATTACTTGTCCGTGCAAAATTTCCATAGTCACCTCCAGTGAAACATCACGGCAGAAGACAGCCAGCACACACAGTGAAGCCTTGACATTTGGAACTTCAGACTGCTAGCATTGGTTAAGATCAACAACAAACTAGGATTAGAAAATAATGGCTTCCTAAGGAAGTGAATGTGAATGTCTTCTAATTTCATGTCATAATCATGTACAGCTTCATTGGTGTCACAGCAATGGTGTGCCTCAGGTGTCTATTCATAGACCCCTCCTTTTTTCATTTTGGTTCGAGTCAAAAATTCAAATAGGTCTTCAGTATTTCCCAACGTTGTGCAAGCGTAAAGCGACTCAGTTCGTCTGCGGAGATATGATACAGACTTCCTGTCAAGATTTCGAGCGGGAAACAGCTGTCAGTGTCAACTATATTTTATGTATCAAAATAAAAAATACTAGGTGACCCACTCGCTGATTGCTGTCTTGTTCACTGGCAAGTGACGGATTAATTGATTGTTAATCAGATAAATTCCGTTCTCCGACAAGTCCACCCTTTGGCCAAAAAAAAAAAAACTGTTGAAGAAACACTGTCATAAATTGTAAAAGGCAGGAGAGGTACAAGTCGGCAAGAGAGAAGACTTCTACCTCTCCGACTTTTGAAGAGAAATACCCCAGCTATACTTTCCCACATTTACTACTACAAACTGGAAGAAAAAGTTCGGCCCAAGATTTGCTAAGATCAACCAAAGACGAGCAGAGCATTGTTAGAATCAGAAAAATGGATTAAATGACATTTTATTTTAACATTCTCTTTGTCATTTCATGGCGAACAGCTTCACACTTGTCACGGCGATGGTGTGCCTTAGGAGTACATTCTTGGACCCTTGTTTTTTTTTTCATTTATACTAGAGCGCATGGACAACACTGCTCCAGCCCGAAGAGTCTTCGACTCCGACGCCCACGGAACCGATGGCGCACCCAGGTGGAGAAGGACCTCAATCGACTAGGTGTGCGCAGTTGGAGACAGCTGGCTAAAGATTGTGCCGGCTGGAGAGGCTTACTGGTTGAGGCCCAGGTCCACCCCGGACTATAGCGCCACCAGAAGAAGAAAGCTCCCATAGGCGGACATCAATGAGCACTTTTGTCTGGCTAAGGGAGTTGTCCGTGCATGGGAATATGTGAAACTTCAATTCAAGATCCACGGTCGTGATAAATTGTTCACTCAAGGGATAGTCCGCATAAGAGAGTGTCCAGGAGCTTTCACTGTACAGTGAAAACTGATCTGTAATGGAGATGTCCGACATCGCAACTGATGCCCTCTTGTCCACTGACGAAATGGAACGATTGTCTGACAGGTTGACACTTCGCCCAAAAAAATGTTGTCAAAAAAAAGATAACAGGGCAAGGTGACCAGATAAGAACGATAGGAAAAGAAGTCTTAATAAAACAATAATGGGGTGAGACATAAAATTGTTTCTACCTTCATCTCGAAGCCAAATTCATACCATTATAATTATATGAACTGACAAATAATTCAAATTACCACCTCGACTTCGCTGGTAGAGCTTAGAACGATCGATCCAGTTTGACTCTTTTCAATATGTGCGATGTTATTCCGGCAATAACAGCTCGAATGAGAGCTTGAGCTTGTGTGGAGTAGACTTGCGGTATTCCCAGAGAAAATAATCGAATAATGTCGGATCGCATGATCGAAATGGCCAACCCCCGTCGTAAGATGATCCTCCAACTTCGAGCGTTACGTCCCTTGTATTAGATGTAGCGCCCTCTTGTTGAAATCCTCACCTCGGTTACATCGATGTTGTGAACCTCTGGCCATAGAAAGCCAGTTCACCTATGTGGTTAATGGTGTCATTTCGAAGAAAAAGAGTTCCGACAATACGTCATGCACCGCATCATGTTTGTAGATGCATTGAAGCTTGGTCCAACACTTGTTCGCACCAATAAGAAAATTATTGACAGACCCGCTTAGCTAAGATATGGGGATCTCCCTGAAATGATTTTTTGGTCAAAATTTGTGGCCAACATTTCTTGTGACTCGATGGCGCAGTTGGCTAAGTACCTGGCCTTGGTTAGTGGGGTCCCCGGTTCGAATCCCAGTGAGGGCAAAATTAACACGCTTTTATTTGGTTTTCAAATCTGTTCCAGTCACCATTTGAAGTCGAGATCAAATTAAAGGCACTATCACTGGAGTGGTCGATCGGTGGCAGTATTTTGACTGTGGGTATCTCAATGGACGGATATGGTCTGGTGTCTGTGGATTGACTTCAATTGTAGCCGCTCCTATCTACCTACCTTCCTACGCTCAATCTGTAAATTTGCGCCGTTGTCTATTTCCATCCGCTTTCAATTCTTGCGCCAGCATAATCTAAATCCAGTGTTTCCGGATTGGCAACTCTGACGATCCTTAATTCAGCTGATCGACACCGAATCGACATTTCTGACTCTCCTGTGATACTGGCCACTACCAGCGGCTATATTTTCTTAATTTCCCACAAATCTCTGTCGGGTTGTTTGGTTAAAGTCCAAAAGAGTGTACTTACGCATAATCTTATCCACAATGCCACAAGTTGCCTGCACACTAACGCAGACCGATGAAGTTCACGTTGCATTTCCATAACTGAACAGAAATTTCCATATTTTTTAATAAATTCGAGACGCTGCGCAAGCTTATAGAGGATGAGAGATGAAATGGCGAGCTTTGCTAAATATTTTGACAGCTGTGACAGCTGCTGAAACATGAGAATTGGCTGCTCTCTGGCCACCCTTCTACTAGCATTCTCTAACTAGTCCGATTGGCCCAGAAGAATGATATAAACTCTGTCAAAAAATGTAAAATGCCGGAGACCGAGAAGTCGTATGTCTCTACAATCCTCCTTTTCAGGACTAGCTCCTTCCAGATCTTGGACAACATTGTCAAGACCGACTAGACTGAAGAAGAGAAAGGTGGCCGATTTTCGTTCAGACGTTGCTACCGGCCGTCTGAAATTAGAATCCATACTAGTATTATAAAGCTGAAGGGTGGGTTTGTTTGTTTGAACGCGCTAATCTCCGGAACTACTCCTTTGAATTTAAAAAAATATAATTTTGTGTTGGATAGCTCATTTATCGAGGAAGGTTCTAGGCTGTGACCAATAGGAGCAAAGCATCAATAAAAAATGTTGCAAAAATGGGAAAAAATTATTCCTTTTTGAGAGCTTCCGTCGCGTGCGCTGCGTAAACGGTTTAAGTTACGCAAAAATCATGTATTATGGAATTGTTGCTCTTTAAAAGTTCTAGTGACAGTATATGTCTATCTTTCAATATTGACACACTGTAACCCTTTTTCATGGTTTTCAAATTGTTTATCAACCCGCGTTAACTGATATTCACGCGGACGAAGTCGCGGGAGAACGGGGACAGCTAGTTCCATACAAACCAACTCCTCTTAGTCCACTGAATTAATTCCAGGACGAACAATGCGCAGTCCAACCTTATTACGAAACTCTTCAGCGTTACTCAACCACTCTCCACCTATCACTCAAGCGACTCATTCATTCCCATGAGCAAATTTTCTTCACACCATTCACACCGCTCCTCCGTCCGCCCGAAAATTTCCACACCAACCATCCCCATCCACATCAAGAGAGGAGAACCATTCTAAATTTGACATTTTCGTTGTTCAATAATTCTCCGTTCCTCGGCGTGTAGGTGGTTTTTGCAAATCATTAAATTTATCTTCGGTCGCGTCTATAAATATTCCCCCGTGACTGATGCATCACACGGATGTACTCAAGAAACTCATCTCGACGAAGAACTACAGCCGATTTGTAGCGGTCGAAATAGATCTGTTTGTCTTGTGTTTTCTTTTGATTGAGCGGTTGTGTCTTTTGTTTTTGTTTTCTTGACAAAGACATTCGGATGTTAATTGTCGGCTGTCATGCATTATGTCAAGGAGAAGAGTTGAGATAAGGGACCTGTGACCAATGTGAATCATTGAACTGGAAGTGGTTGGACCGGGACGCAAATGAGGATTGACAGACGGACGATGGATAGTGACGTTTGATTGAGCTTGAGTGGACAAAAGGTGAGATGGAGGTTTTTCATTGATTTTCTGGAACTTTGTCCCTCGTCGGAATGAGACCATGTTGGGAAATGTTTTGTAGAACTCAATTTCGAAGCACTGTTGCAACGAGATGGAGGAACATTCCATATTCTGTGATACTTCCACCAGTAAATTTAGCTTGCCACGAAGGTGCTTCTTTATAAACGTGTTAAATATTAGAGCCGCGACACACTGAAGTAGGTGCTTCAAGCCCTGTGCTAGGTGTAGGAGGTTCAATCCCGAAGACGAGCAACTTTAAGAATTCACGACTTCAACACTTTCGAGTCGCTGTCAATGTACTCATTAGTAGCCGACAAAAATGCTCATCAACACTTCATTTTTGGAGTCGACATCATACTGTTGAGACCTTCTCCTCGTAAAATAACAATCATATGGGCAACACGACCGTGTTGCTGTGTGAGCTAAGCCTTAATCGACCTCGAATTGCCATGTCACTCATACTCGAAGCTCTGGAACGAAAGGGAAGCTGACCAACTTCGTCCTTTTCATTTCATTTCTGACAACTTAAATACTTATATACCGAAAGGAGAACATCAAAATGTCGCTATTCAATGATACACTTGATCTCTAGCCATTCAGCGACGATAAAGCGTCATACAATCATAGTACAGACTTGCAGCACGCAACTTTCAGCAGCAGGATTGTGAATAGCTCAAACTTAATATAATATAATAATATGGGTGGCGCGACAGTCCGAGGTGGACCTGGGCCTCAAATTTAAGATAACCAGATTTAATATCCCATTTTCTGTCACAAACGCCAAACCGAGACATGTTCAGCTTAAGTTTTACCATTAGGCGTGTTTTATTGAGAATTTATACTAAGCAAAGCAACAAAAAGACAGAACTGAGTTATTACTGAATAAAAATAACTCAGTAATTAATACTGACCATAGCGCAATCTGAGATGCCACCATTGAATCACTGATGCTGCTGACAAAAAATCTTGAAGATGCGTTCTTTATCTTGACATTATACTATGTATCTCAATTTGTAATCCATCCATTGTTTAGTATACAAAATCTTCGAGTGAATAAAACCATATCTGTACACAAATTATAAAACACATCTGTTTCATTGGCAACCACTCTCCCAAAACTATTTGAACTGACGTCTAGTGCCTTGAAAGTAAGGTCAAGGATCAAGAGCGTTGTACTAAGAATCAATACTGAGCTTATTATAGATTCTCAATAAAACACGTCATTTATCAATCATTTAACAATCTATGAACATGTTCTAAATGTGAAAACATTCTTCATAAATTATGATTCCTCAGCAGTTACTGGTAAACTTGTGTAGTTCACGAACGAACTAGTTCAAAAAATAACTCCATCAAGTGAACTATTTGAACTAGTTCTACTTTTATTTCATTTTGCTTCAGTTATAACAATAATATTACAACCAATCGTCTCGCACAAGTCTCTCTGTGCATTGAACTACATTGAACTAAAATGAACAAGAAGAACGATCTAGTTCATTACTTACTCTCTAACTCAAGCTCCTTCCTTCCTCACAGACCTTCGCGTTCCTACGAATAGATGGCTGTGTAATTTGTTTGAATTCAATTGAAAGCAAAGTTCATGGCTCAAGTCACGATCTAGTCAAGTTGAAGCCGGATTATAAGCTTGATGCCGGATTATAAGCAGGTGGTGTGGAATGTCCAGAGTTTGATCTTCATCGAAGTCTATCGTGCTCCATCTTTGTTACAGTATATTAATCAACCAAATAGGTAGCCCAAAAAGGTCCCCGAATGACACGAAAGGACACGCCGAATTTGTGTCAATAAACAGATCGGAACTAAAATGAGCGCTCTCTGGATTGAGCCTAATCACAGTAGTGTCCATCAAAATGGTCGCCAAGAGCTGTCCCATTTAAATGCCGTACACAGGCTTTGCGACTTGCGAACTTCGTAAACCCGTACAGTTCATTCACTTCGAAATTTTTCTGTCCACAGTAGAATTGTCGGACTTTTTTTGACGTTAATTTGTAGACCATCGTCACAACATTTGTGGTTTGAATTTACAGTGGCGGACTCGGTCACTTTGTGGAAAGCGTTTTCAGTTTAACAAGGCGCCATGAAAATTATTGAATGCGTCAGTTGGGATGTTTAACCTAGTTTCGGTGAAGTTGTTTTGAGCAAAAGTTTAAAGATACTGGCACCGTTTCAAATGCCTTAAGGCCTATATACCGGTTCTAGAGGGAATATGCCTGCCATTGGTGACAGTGTTTACTAAGATCAGAATCAAAATGGCCGCTTCGAAGAGAACGCAACCTTTGGACTTGTCGACACCTTACATCCATACCTTATAAAGTTGAACTCACTCAAGAACTGATGACGGCTGACCACGGGCCATTGCATCCGATGTGTGGCGGAATACCAGCGTTTGATTGTCTTCAACGATGTGACCGCACTTTATTACGCGGTGTATACGCTAACGAAGAGTATTTTCGCATGTGGGGATGTGGGAATCCGTCCAAGGTGTTTACAAGAAGTCACCGTCTGGTAGTGTCATTGGTCCGTTTGAAAAGGAGGAAGGTACAACGATCCAATCTCTGTGGCTAAATGTAAAGCACTGTTTTTTTCTGCCGGCATTTCAGGGAAGTGGTGGAGTTGGGAAAATGACTGCGTTCAGAGATTTGATCGCTGCCTGGCTTTCCGAACAAATGACGATATGGTCGTTTGATATTTCATTGTTTTTAAACCAGGGCGTCCTTTATCACTATAGCCTTTGTCTGAATGACGTTACAGAGATTTGGCAGATTAGATTAGACACCCGCACCCATCTTAGATCCATCAACTTCCCAGGAGCGGTTGGCTTTCAGCCTTCCAGTGGTATCTGGCGACTAAGACTGGTTAGACCTTCTTCTGGACGAGCCTTAGTATCATGATGTCGGGGGGTTTGGGTCTATATCTGCCAAGGACTGTAGATTGTCCGGAACGCAGTTATTTCCGCACAAGTAGGGATGTCAGTCGTATCGCGGTCGTGTACTGTCTGCCGAATAGATCTAACTGTGGAAGAGTGAGGAGTATATCCACAATTTCCAAGCTCTTGAGACTTTGAAAACGAATGTTCATCAAAGATGGCTGAATTGATATCTGATTTGTATCGTCGAAAATTGCCTTGTCAGCAACGGGTCCTGTAAGATATCCCGTCGGAGACATTTGAATGAAGGTACATAATTTTCAAAATGACAAGATTCAAGCAACATTTTGAAATCAAAATTTGATCGAAATTAGTATCAGAAGCATGTTTTATTTCAATTTACTTTTGGAACCACTAAACGAATACCACTGAACTGCATTGCCGACATGAAGGGCACTTCAGTTTCAGCAGCGCCTTGTGAACAAACTCCTCAGTCAGCGGCAATGAAGTGAGTTAGGAAAAAGTCTACAAATCAATCAAAACATCATCTCCTTTCTCAACAATCTCACGCCTGTCCTCGAACAGTTTCCAGCAGAAATGAACCTCGCAAAAAATCATGTCGATAGTGCAGTTCTAAAAAAACTCGTGACAGCCACAAGCGATGTAGTTCAATTGTGTGCACACACCCTCCTCAGCCCACGCATTGTCACAAACGGGAATTGATGCAAAAACAAAAAGAATCAATACCATCCCCACACATCCGCCGCTCAACCCTCAGTTTGGAAACATTTAAACAGCTCCCACACACACGACCCGTCAACCGCCCACTCATGCACATCTCGCCCCATTAACATATCATTGTCACTTATAATTAAAAGCTTTTGAAACGAATGCAAAAACAAACGAAGCGCAAGCGGGAAAAAAAAACACAAAATAAGAGAAATACATAAATTCCCTCCGATGAGACTCACTTGAAAATTCAATTCAGACACGCCACCAAGGACCCTCTGACAGCAGGTATGCACAGTACAAGCTGACAGACACAGGCGGCCGAACACACACAACCAATGAATACATCATCATATGTCAGGAACACTGCTAAGCTATTTGCCGATTCAATTAGTTCACCGTTTGAGAGAAGCCCAATTATCAAAGGCGACCCCTTGGAGTGAACTGAACTGCCTCCGATCCACCTTGCCTTGCCTGCCCCATTTGGAGTTGTCAATTCCAGAAGATAAAAACGACCTCCTCTTCCTCTTTTTTTTTTTGTGAAAACTCCCACTCCCCACATCCGCAGGAATTTTCCGAATGAAGGGCCTGCACCTGAACACGAGTGCCCGTCATCATCATCGTCCCGTGTAGGGCCCTCGTTTCCCAATTGAACCCATTCATAGTTCTGCGAGGAATGCAGTTCCCACGGAGGGATGTTTCTTCGTCCCCTTGCTCTTTTATGCGGTGGCTCGTTCAAAAGCAAAGGACGCTCGAGAGTGGAAAGGGAAAGTGTCAGCTCCTTAAGTCAACCTCAAAGAATATGTTCGTTAGCGTGCGCCTGGTTACCGTAGCCCCTCTGCGCCGCATTAAGGGTCGACAATTAAACGAATAGGTCCTTTTTACCTTTTTTTTTTCTCTGGTTTCCCCCTTTTTAAGCAGCTCTCGGACAAAGATTAAGAACGTTGCACAAGACAAGAAGAAAATTACACTCGTTCTTTTTTTTTTTTGCTGTGGTTTCCTCTCTTGGTCTCTGAGTGTGTGTGTGTGTGTGTGTGTGTTCCTTTTTCCACCGTCAGCGTCACGGACGACGACGGGAGGAGCACCGGGCACTGAATGGAAACCAAATGAAGGTTGTGCGGTGGGAAATGAAATGGGAAGTCATTTCTGAAGTTTGTGTCTGATGATCGGTTGTACTCTTCGATTGCGGGTCGCCGTGTGCTGGGCGATTAAGGGCGGAGTGCCAAAGGCATCTGCCACCGCTATTGCTTTGTGGATGCGGTTTAGTCTTGTGATGACAAATCGACTTTGGTTGGAGAGAGAGAGGCCGTGTGAGGGGAGGAACTATTGGAATTCGTTTTCGTTTCTCGATGCAATCGGATTCGTTTTTTTTTTTTTTTTTAATTTGTCTGGGGCTTGGGATTTTCAGGTGCTGCGTGGTCGATGCTGTTTCGCAGGATTCTTTGACACCGTCGTCGGTAACTTCATGGAAATGGCGCATTTGTATGAGATTGCATAGAAGAGGACTTCTTTCTGTTTGAAGCCGACGACGGGTTTGAAAGGAAATGAAGGCAGACCGAAATGCATTTGGCGGCAGGCGTCAATTGTGAGGTTTTTTACGGTCTTCGAGTTGGCGATAAGACTAAATCACGATCCTTCCTTCCTAACAGACCTTCGCGTTCCTACGAATAGACGGCTGTGTAAGTTTTTTGAATTCAACTGAATGTGAAGTTCATGACTGAAGTCACGATCTAGTCAAGTTCAAGCCGGATTATATGCTTGATGGTGTGTCTAAACAGGTTTGCATGGTGTGGAATGTCCAGAGTTTCGACCTCTATCGTCCTCCATCTTTCCATCAACTTTAGCCCAAAAAGGGCCCCCCTCCGACACAGAGCGGTCGCCGCAAATATGAAAGTCAGTCCATTTTCAGAGAGTACCGACCTCAAACAAACGAGACGTGTCAACATTTCAAAATAATCCAACAATTAGCTCACAAGTTTAAAGACACGTGCCATCATTGGTGCGCCAAGCAGGGAACTCTTTCAAGCGCTCAGACGAGTTCCAGACAAGACTAGCTAATTTCCAATCAACGCGCGCCACTGTTTCAATTCATCCATTTCGAAGAAGCTTACGATAGCATTTATAGCAAAGAACTCTTCAATGGTAGACCCAACTTAGCAGGACCTCAAGGATAGTGACTGAAAAACAGACGAAGCAAGCCAGGCTTAATGGTGATAAGAACAAGACCAAATATATCCTCTCGACCCAAATGTGTCCCTCAGCATCTAAGAGAATACGTAGCAACGCTCAAAAGCTACAATTTTGACATAGCTTAGAAGTTTAGTCCTTCCACCTAGCTTTGAAGAAGTCGGCACAGCCATTAAGAAGCTGAAGAGCAACAAAGCCGCAGGCTCATATGGCTCACCACCAGAGCTCTTCAAGGCCGGTGGCGATGTTCTGGTAAGGAGCATGCAACAGATCATCTGTAAGATTTGGGAGGACGAAAGCATGCCCGACGACTGGAATATCAACTCGATATGGCCCATCCACAAAAAAGGCAATCCTACCTCTTGCAACAACTATATTTAAGTTAAGCCTTTTTTTGGGTCGCTTTGAAGTAGTGGCTTGATGCATTGACTCCATGCCGAGGGTACCATGATCGATCTCCGAATCAAAGAACCTTTATGATAATTCATCTAAGGCTCAATCCCTCCAAGCCTGATACGTAAGTAAGGGTCATAGAAGTTATTTATTCTTCTCTTTTGACCCACGGCCCTGGGCATCAATCAAAAGCTCATCAAATGCCATCATCTTCTGCTACCTTTGACTAGCTGCCTTCAATTGCGTACAGCAAGCTGGACGAGGCCATTCTCCACTTGTGGGACGCAGTTGTGCGCTGCTGCATTTGCCACCCACAGGTCCAAGTGAACCATCTTATATGACGCAAATTTGAACTAAGTTCTAGTCGATGAGTGATCTTCAAAAAGCTATGTGGGACTACAAGGTAAATGCTGAAGGATCAGACTGCTGGAGCTCAAAAAACTGTTTCTCCGCCTGCCTGTCATAGGTCTCTGAGCAGATTTTCTTAAATTAAGGCTCTCTAGTATGGCGGTAGAAACTTAGGAAGGTCAGTGATTGATGAGTAGAGCCCGTCTTGACTCTCATGGAACAACTTCAGCCGACACGAGAAGGTCACATCGAGACAGTTGACCACTCCAATTCGAACCAGTTCGATAAGCCGGTCAATGTCAAAAACTCTGACACACCTGCTCTATTAAAACCCCACCCACGCCTTGACATTTTATGCCCCAACCCAAAACCACATCCAATTGTGTTCAGCTCCCCCAAAACAGACGCGTCAAAAGACACATAAATTGATAACAAATTTGAAAGAATTACTATTTCTCTGCTTGTCTCCAAACTGGATATCTTCACAAAAGCAGTCACGACATTAATCCAACAACTTTACAAACAAATTACAAGCATCCTTGGGGCTCGACGGCGGCGCGCCGATGTCGTCCGGGGGGATTAATGCGATTTGTTAATAATTTTAATTTGATTTAAATTTTATTTTTCCTTTGTTCTTCTCTGGGTTCTGTGTTCTGTGTGTACCCCTCGTCTGGTGTTGTTTTATGGCGTTTCATAATAATTTTTATTGCTTTCAATTCAAGAAAATGAGAGAGGGGGAGAGTGAGAGCCAGTGAGAGCAAATTCTAATTGGCATTTGATTTGACATCTGTTTGTTGGGGCGGATAACTTTTACGATTCATAAAATTGTATCTTTTTTCGGTCATTAAGTGTATTATTTTATGAGTGATATATAGAGGCGGGGTCCTTTGGCAGAGCACCACTTGAATACAGTCAAATCGAGCGGGAGAGGAGGAGGGGGGGAATGATGAGTCGTTCGGTGTGTCTCTGGCGGGTTAAGCTAGACGATGTGGGATGATTTAATGAGACAAAATTCGTCGTCTTCAATTGGGGGCTTGGAAGAAATGGCGCCGTTACTCACATGATTGCCCGGGGAAAGTTCATACGGGTGCAGCACTTGTTCTACGACCTTTAACTGTTGAACTTCACGAATGTTATCCGTCCAATTGCCGCTCATTGAGTGAAGGACAAGCGAGAAAAGAACAACATTACACGCCCTTCGCAACCACACAACAATCCAACGTTCCGCCTCATCGGCTCCCCCCCAAATTGGATTCATCAATCCACCCCAGCAGCCCCCACCAGTCAATCAGCAAGGACAAACAAACACAGCCACACCACCGAGGTGCGAGATCCAAATACAATTTCAATGAAAACAGTTTACACATTCCTGCGTTTCTTTTTTTTTTTTTTTTCCTCGTCCGTCCGTTTGCCTCTCCTCTCGTATCTTTAGGTGGCACATCTCTGTTATCTGTTAGGGAAATTACTTTCACTTCGAGAACATTTATCCAATTCCGCACCGACGCAGCCGCCGTCCCTGCCTCCGCCCCGCCCACCGGGCTTAAATGCCATTTAAAGGCCGCATTCAATTTGTATCAATTAAAGCGGAAAAACACTCAATGGATCATAATCGATTTCCATTTTCCATTAAAGTATCTAGCAAAGCGCCCACACAAAGCCTCTCTCTCTCCCACACACACGCACCCATACATGTTCGAAATCGACGGAAAAAAATATGCGTTCTATTTGTTTGTCACTCAAGCAGCAGCAGCAGCAGCAGTGGCGTACAGTTCCCCCCCGAAGGATTGTTCACAAAATCCATTCACTCTTCCTGTGGCCCAGGCGAATCCTTCCTCTCACTGTAAACTATTCGGGGCTGCCTAGACCTGAGCCAGGACAGCCCGACAAAAAAAAAAAGAAAGGATAATCGAATCCCGACAAATAGCACACAAAGTGAGAGCGCGCCAGGCAGAGGAGAAAAGGACGAACACGCCGGCAAAGACGGAAGGTAAAGAAACAACTAAAAACGCTATCAATCCGGAAAATCTACACGAACAATAGATCCTCTGCGTTATAGTCCGGATATCGTACCCCTTTTAGTGCTCCCTCCGCCGCGGTGGGCAGCAGACGCGGCTGAATAGAATCCACCTCCACTTGGACACGGCACGTCCACGTTAGCGTTGCCTGTGCTATCCGCTCGCTCTCGCCAGACATCTGATTACCTTCTCGAGCTCAATTGCAGGGACTGGCTCACACACAATCAACCACACAGCAACACATGCAACTTCATTCCACAACGAATAAGGGGATGAGTGCAATAACAAAAAAAGAGCCGTCTCCACCAAAAAAAAAAAAAAAAACTCATGGCACCCGTTCGTCGGGGGGGCGAAAGCGATTTTCACGCTATTTTTAGCCGGAAATTCGGAATTTTCCGCCTACTTTTCCACACCAACAGCACAGCCCTGAGTACGACCGCCTTGGGTGTGCCGCCGCGTCGGTCGTTGGTGTCATCGTAGTCGTCGTCTTCCGTGGATGGCTGTTATCTGTTCCGGTGATGACATTTCGAAATACGCGTAAGACTGAACTCCGTTTATTTTAGTTTGACTGGCTGGAAGGATTAGGAGGGGACGATGGCAGTCCCGCGGATGTCTACCACCCCCAGTGGTGCTAACGACCGTGGCCAGTAAGGTGTGTGCGCTCGAATTTATCAAGGAGATAATCAATGATGTCGGTTTATTTGACAGTTTATTGAAATTAACGAGACTGACCACAATCGATTTGTGGCGATCGAAATTTGTCAATTGGGAGGAAGTGAAGGTCATTTGGGGAAAGTTTGATGACGAGGGCATTGTTGGCTGACGGGACTCGGCCTCTTGAAGAGATAGATTCTTAAAGACGACTCCAGTAATCAAAGTTAGCGTGGGCGGTTTATAAAATTAATAAGTCCTAAAGACGATCGAAATAGTTGCCCCTGAAGACCACAGCTCACTTAGATCCTCACTTTGGGATATTTCCTTCTTCTCTTTCCGTCCATCTCCTTGTTGGGTTGAAATTTCCCACTGCGATACTTCCCTTTGACTTATGCCAAACAGATTCTTACATGAAACTCAGCAGGCCTCTCAAATTGATTATTTTCCTAAGGCGCCCATACATAGCATCGAACTTGGGGTTCGAATTTGTGGTGTGTACATCATTGTCGCTCGTCACACGTAACACTTTGCGGAAGAGTGCCCCTGAAGACCACACCTCACTTAGATCCGCACTTTGGGATCTTTCCTTCTTCTCTATCCTTCCTTTGACTTCCCTTGTCAAACAGATTCTTACATGAAACTCAGCAGGCCTCTCAAATTGATTATTTTCCTAAGGCGCCCATACACAGCATCGAACTTGGGGTTCGATTTTGTGGTGTGTACATCATTGTCGCTCGTCACACGTAACACTTTGCGGAAGAGTGCCCCTGAAGACCACACCTCACTTAGATCCGCACTTTGGGATCTTTCCTTCTTCTCTATCCTTCCTTTGACTTCCCTTGTCAAACAGATTCTTACATGAAACTCAGCAGGCCTCTCAAATTGATTATTTTCCTAAGGCGCCCATACACAGCATCGAACTTGGGGTTCGATTTTGTGGTGTGTACATCATTGTCGCTCGTCACACGTAACACTTTGCGGAAGAGTGCCCCTGAAGACCACAGCTCACTTAGATCCGCACCTTGAGATCTTCCGTTCTTTTCCCGTCAATGTCCTTGATGGGTTAAAATGTCCAACTGACTACTACCCTTTGACTCATATCAACCATATTCTCAAATTAAACTCAGCAGGCTTCAGAAATTGATCATTTTCTTAAGGCGCCCATACACAGCATCGAACTTGTGGTGTGTATGTATATCGTTGTCGCTTGTCACAAGTAACACTTTGCGCAAGAGTGACACTTAACAAGACACAATTCAGCACACCGACAGACAGTGCGTGCTGTGTGCGTGCTGTGACACAATTCAGCACACCGACAGACAGTGCGTGCTGTGTATGGGTCGCTTTAAGCATCTAATACTTCAAGCAAATGTCTACCAAAAGACTGATCCCTCCTCATATGCTTTACCCAGAAACTCACATAGACGCTTCTAATTCTTCTTAGTCCCTCAAAATTCTAGAAATGTCACAAGAGTTACACGAGTTGCCACTCGTGGCAAAGGACGACAATGACTCCCACTGGAATGCACACATTATTGCGCTTGAAGGCATATTCTTACTAATTTTCTGGCGTTAATCTAATTTGTAGTTTCAGACAGTGATTACTTGCGTCGTCTAGCCGCCGCAGTGACCCAAATTTGTTTGTATTCTCTGAACAAAAATATCAGAAATTGTGTATATTCCCAAAAATTCAGTCAAGCCATGATGATGTTGCGTTCACAAGAATTGTGTTACAGTAAAAAGCTAAAATGTATGATTTCCCCCCAACAGTGGTCAATCAACTCAGTTCTAATTTTCCCACACTAGTGGGAAGGAAATTTATAAAACTGAAATTGGTCCTTCGAGCCGAATTTCTTAGGGGCAACGAAATAGTACAACAACGACCGGTGTGCATCGCAATATTTGTTTGTTCAGCAAACGAGTCGGTTTACAATGAAGTGCGCAACGAGTGATAGTAGGTTTACAGTCTTCATAGCAGGTGTGAAAGATTTAAAAAAGCAAAAACGTTTCTTTCAGTTCAGGAGACTAAAGTTAATTGCAGACATAGATTTGTCCGTTTTCAAAACTTCTCTATTTAAAGGCATAGCATACATTGCTTACATTAGGCTGCCATGGAACCGCACAAAAGCCGGTTTTTGAATCTTGTATTTGTAATTAACTCCTTCCTGATCGAGATTCACAATCAGATTTTTTTTTGTTCAAGGGATTACTAATACCCTTAATTGTTCGTGGTCAAGACAGAGCACGTGCCGAAGGTATAGAGGGAGAAAAGGAAAGGAGGTACCTGGTCTTAAATATCTGCTGTAGTCTGTGGGAAATATTAGGATGGGAAGAGCATTCCATATTCGTGTAGTGCGGCTAAAGAACGAGTCTCTGAATTTAACTGTGCGTCTATTGCGAGTGAATTCATGGAGAGGAGGAATGCTGTTGACTAGCTCACTTGAGCATCGTTTGTTGAAATAGCGATAATACACGGACAAAAAAGAGACGGTAAGTCGATGTTCGACCGAGTCTAATGACTCCGCGATTTTATTGTCGACTATAAGTTTTATCGCTCGCTTTTGGATTCTATCTAGTAGTAGTGCAGGGTAGTCCTGGGGGCACCAGAGCAGATATGAGCGTTGTACTCAAGCTTGCGGCAGAGGAGTGATATATTTCTTTCATTGATTGAGGAAATCTACACATTTCGCAGTATTTTTGGCGACCACCAATAGAGTGGACTCTCCCAAGTCGAATTTTCACAGGATACCATGATTCGTTTGACTTAGAGAAAGAGAGTCGACTGTAAGTGACCGAAACTTTTCCGCCGTTCATGAATAATGGCTGATTATCAAAGGGTTCGCTTGAAGGGCAGGGTCGTGAGTCTTGGAACGAATATGAAAAGGTGAGGGTGCCTCGAGATCTTTTATGCGTACTTTGCCCATGTGACGACTTCGCGTGGGGTGGGCAAAAGCAGTACACAGACCACCTCACCAGCAACTTGTTTGTCTGTCCCTCAAGAGCTTCTAGATCGAAGAAGGCATCGTTTTACCTAGGAGCGACGTCTTAAGTCTCCACCCATGAAGAACCCCTAACAATCCGGTTCTTGCTTCTGAAAGCAGTCCACCCTTCGAGTTCTTCCAACAGACATCTCAAATTGTTCACATATTTATTCTGACACTTGAACTGCGCGCTAATCACCCCTCCAGTGCCTGTGTTCCTCCTTCCTGTTAACCTTAAATTCCACGTGTTAAAATTCCATTGAAACACTTTTTGCAACAGATTCCACTCAGCAGCAACACAAGGTATCCCAACGACGACAAAAAGTATCACAAACCTCACAGGCGACAGTGGAAATTCTTTAACTACCGAGCGACGTGCCCCCACCCACCATCCCCTGTTCAGTGTACGTCGCATGCAAGGAAACAAAATCCGAAATCGAAATAGTTTCCAGCGCCAGGACCCTCGCATGCATCACCCTCCACCCATCGGGTGCAACATTGATTCGAATGGTCTTCAGTCTCCAATCTATTTTGTCAGTGTAGCTAGTTGAGGCTTAGAAAGAGGATATCAACCATGCGTGTGTGTGTCTAAATAAAGTTCGTTTCAAACGATACATTTTTTTTTTCGCTTGTCAATTTTTGATTCCCATTTTGTGGTGAGATTCTTAAAGGACTTCTTTTTCATTTCAGCACGAGTGCAAGGGAACGTAACGTGGCGACAAAATATCACTCGTCAGCCCCCTCCAGAGCCGACACACACACACAAAAACACACACGCACACGTCGAGTTGGGGTATCCTTTCAATCGTGTTTGTGTTTAATTTTCCTTCGCATTCTTTATCCTTCAGTTCGTCGGAATCTGTTTTTCTTTTCCTTTGCAGTTTAGTGTGTCTCTCTGTGTGCGTGTGTGTATGGTTTGTACTTTTCTATGGTTTCCTGTGGGAGGCGGGGAGAGACGACGGTGGTTACAGTCGGAATGTTTTTCTTTCTCGCAAAACAACAATAGATAGAGCGAAGGATAAATGGGGAAAAATGTTTTATTGACAAATTGGCTAAGAGTAGGACGTGGGCCGTGATGTGAGCGCGCGGGTGAGTGGATTCGTTTAAAATGTTCAAATTGAAAGGAAACCTCAAAGTTTATCGAATGGTTGACTATTAATTTTTTTTTCCTGTTTACTGATGGACGGCTCTCTCCTTCTTCGATCCTTTCATGTGTGTCGTCGGAAGAGGACGAGGTGGGGGATTACAAATGAAAAACATACGCGAGCCAGTGAAGCGAGGCGAAAGTGTTGTTGCTTGTAGGTTCGCTGCAGGGTCCGTGGGAAGGTACAGTCTCCTTTCCACGCGTCGTCACTCTCAGTCCTTCCCATCTGCACAAGATGTTAATTCGATGCAAACCACACGGTGAATGTTTGAAAGACAAAAAGTGGATTAAGCCCGCACCCAGTGGGTTGCCTCTTTCGAATGATAACACCTGTTTGGGTTATCCTGCAGCCACGGCAGATAATCTCAGTTCTGTTCCCCCCTCTCGGGGGTGTTCGCAATGCAAACAACTGCAATCCTTCCCCTCAAAGGATTCCGCAGCCCCCATCAAAACCGCACCAATTCCCCACCACCAGTTCCAGCAACTTTTCGAGAGCCAAGGAGACAGGACTGTGAAACAATCAAACAGGACACACTCCGCTCTTGCTGTGCAACCGAACAACCGCCCCAAAAATGTTCGACCATACCGCCAGAGGCACAGCCGAACTATCATAAAGTAGGTCTGTAAGTAGCTACCTCGGGCATAGTTCCCTACACCACCACCACCCCACCCCCACGCACAACTATGCACAGCATCGCATTATCTTGGTCGGTTCTTGCAAAGGACGCCGCCGCACTCCTTGTGTCTCTAATTACCCGGATCGCTTGATATCTACACCCAGACAGGAGGAGCTGTGTGACCAACTAAAAGTCCATGGACACAAGTTTTGCGGCTGCAACGGGCGCAGGTAAGTAAGAAGTAAGACGTGAGCCCGGGGGGGTGGTGCTCAAAAGTGGACTTAAGTTTTCAGGCAAACATTCCCGCGCGCGCACACACACACGCTCCCTTGTGTAAGCCGATTAAAGTTCTCGTCCTTTTTGGGGTTTCACTTTGTCAGTGTGCTACCAGCCCGCCTGGCTGGCTTTCCTGCGGCAACCGCCAACCATCGGCCAGGGGCTGCTGTGTGGCACATTGTTTCACTCTTGCGAGCAGCGTCCTCCGAGGCCCTCACCTTTTATGCGGCAGTGATGTAATCCGTGTATATTACCAATTACCAGGCCAACTCGTGAAAACCGATGGCTACAATACGGGACTCGATTTGAAATTTAATTGGATTCGACAAACAAAACGAACAGAACTTCCCTTCGCCGCACGTATTCTCTTCCACAAAACGCGCGCGTCGAAATGTCAGCGGGCGCCAGAGCATTTGATTGAAAACCGCATTCAAACGTTTCTCGGTGTTCGAGCCTAGAATGGAAGCCCACCCCCACCCGCTTATCACGTACGCTTCATAATTTTTAATAAAACTCAACGAAAATGTGTAGTGAAAGTGGTGGCGGGTGCGGGACTGGCGCGAATGATGTCAGAAGGGACGGAGGAAATAGCGACACACGCGAGCTTTAGCGCTCCACCCATGTTTCAAGTGAAAGCGAAAATTCACGGAAAAGTAACAAAATGTCAGTCGGACGATAGCTTTTCGGTCACACGGGGTGGTTTTTTGCTTTCTCTCTGCTTCTCTCTGACAGCTGTCAAAATAGCGAACTGTTGCTTGTCATTGGAAATTCCCTTTCGTTGCAACATCCTTGTGGTCTTCCAACAAAACAGTCTCCTCGAACGAGAGAGAGAGAGGTGAGAAAGCTTTTAACAGTTTCTCCAGAGTCATTCCAGCGTTAAGAGTGACACCGGGGTTGTGGTGAGTTCATTTTGACAGTTCTGACATGCGCACATGACATTGGAGTAGCGCTTAAGAGATTGCCTTTAGACAAGAAAAAGTCATTCACTGGAAGACCATTTTGAAATGAGGGGTGTTTTTTTGTTTCGGTAAACAGACCAAAGTGTGGTGAGTATAGGGGAGTTCCCTGAAAATTGTTGCATTTGCCGGCAAGAGAGGGGATAATTGAGTGCCCTTCATCGCAAATGGCAATCCTGTGAGAAATGAGACGTGGTATCAATATTTGAACAAGAGAGGGGTGCCACAAGGTTGCAGTGTTGTCATCGATGCTTTTATTATATGATTCTTTTTTTTTTTTGGTTTTTTTTTTCAACTGTCATGCAAATTTGTTCTCAAGATGAGACAGGAGTTCTGATCATTTAACATGGTCGTCGTCGTTAGGTTAGAAAACAAGACTTTTTTGCATTTTGAACGAAAATAGACGAAGTTGTGGGCGACCTCAATCATAAGTGAGTGGACGGTATGAAATCGGAATGTTTTCCCGAGACGGGACAACAGCCAAAAACAAGAGTCCCACATTAATCGTCGTCCTTCTTCACCCGCGGCGATCGTGAAATAAACAGTAATTCATTCGCGCGAAACAAGCAAAAGCCAGAGAATCCTTTTGCCGCAGCCCATCTCAAAAAAAGGGAAATTCCGTCGTGTTTAAAGACAGGAAGAACAAACCGAAAATATAAAAATAAAAAAGCAAACATATTTAACTGTTGACAAAGCCAGGCTTTAAATCGAGAGCCATGGAGACACTTAAATCTTAAGATGTAGAGTTTGTTTGTTTCCCTTTTTCTCAGCAAATAGCAGGCCGATTTGAAACATTCTTTTTGCATTACAAAGGTCCTTTATAAAGGAAATTTTAACGAACTTATTGATATTATATATGCTTTCCTAAATTAAGGCGGGTGAAGCAACGGAGCTGTCTATAATCTTTCAGACCTTTAGATATTTAATTTTCGACCCCGAGACTGTTAAACAACGGCACAGAAGACGCTCGTATCTACAATGAAACACACAACTGGAGAAAGACCAATCAACTTCATCTGCGAGCCTGGAGGCAGGTCCAGGGTATCAATTTTGAACTTTATTGAGATAAATTCTTAGTCAATTCTCATGTTTGAGCAGTGAGCGCAGGAACTATTGTTGATAAAATAATTGAATTGATGAGAATGGGGGGGTGACTGTAAAATGCGACCACGATAGATCCTTAACCCTGGTTCAGAGCTACCTTGAGAAAATTTACAATCTGTCTAGCTGCAATGCTCTAGTATGTTTCCAATAAGGTGATCCTGTTCGTCATTTTATATCTGCTTGATGTCAGATTTACACACTCGACGAGAAGGTGTTCCATGGTTTTCTTTGATTGTCTTTAGTGTATACAGTTGTCTGAGCAGCTGTGCCCCATCTTGTGCAGCATTCAGTCAGTGCAGCATATCTTAAGCAAGACTTGTTCAGATTAAGGGCATAATTTTGTTCTCGACGTCATAAATTTTTTTGTTTAGAGTGAAGGAATTGGATGAGAATGTTTAAGCTGGAGATGCGGTCCATGCTACATTTCTTGAGTGTAATCATCCTGATTCAGAAAAGGCAATGGGACCATCTACGATGATCTACAAATACCACTTTGGACATTTTTCCCCACAAGAGCAACATCACTGACATTTTTATCCTCCTGCCTTAAGACCCAAGGAAAAATCGTTTGATCTTTTCTAAAAGAATCCTTCGTAAGACAAGAATCGATAGACCGGTTCTGTAAGTATGGTCTGGAGAACATACACGAGATGTGTACCTACACGGTAAGCGTCCTCTAGAATTGAGTCAACATATCTTGTCAGATGTAAAACGTGTACCGTGTCTAAAGCAGAAACAAAAATGATCGATTATACAAGGCTTAATACCAACACCCATTTTGCACTTGATACTCAGGAGACAGAAGATGACACCCCGTGAAGGAATGGAGACAAAATGTCCTCAACAACAAAAAATTCTCAAAATTAAGGAATAGAAATATACATGAACTTCGCTGAATACACCAAAATTTAATTCAAACTTTTCAGAACCCACTTGCAGATTGTTGAACTAGTTTAGGAACTGAACCGCATTCATGAACGCAGAGACAGAGAGAATATTTAGAAGCAGAATCAGTATGGTCTAGACTGATATGCAACAATGCGCATTAAGAGTACAAATCAATGTGGTGAAGATGACAGACAACTACAACAGCTATGCAATGGAGTGCCATAAGAAAAGGCGATCCTACCTCTTGCAACAACTATAGGGGTATATCCATGCTCGACGTTGCCACAAGATCCTTTCCAGCGAATTGAGTGAACGTCTACAACCATTTTGCCCCACGCTAATCGCCAAATACTAGTGCCGCTTCCAGCCCGGAAAATCAACTATTGGCCAAATCTTCATCCTGGAGAAGACCAGTGCAGTTCGGTTCAAGGACTTCCGAGCCGTCTGAAACATGCACCGGATTTCGGTAAGGGGATGCGCTGTCGTTTGATCTCTTCAATTGGGTACTGCCTGTTGTAAGCACGGAAAGCCGTCCAACTGTTGGGATGCGCTGATAATATCGACATCGTCGCGCATTGCCAACGTGCCGTAGTGAAAGTATTCACGGCACTGTCTCGGCCAAATCGATCACCACGCGTGGGAGGATATTCGAATCCGAGCCGGCCTTATATGTAAAGTAAGTAAGTTCTACAAATGAATTGAAGCGGATCCTTAAAAATTGCAGAAGACACGGTCTTAGTAATCGATCGTCTTAGAAGTTACTTTGAAACAGCTACGAGAATAAAGCATGATGTGTATGGTGTTACACGAGATTTTGTCTCTGTTTGTAACATTCTAATTAATTAGGTTTGGAGGTCCAGTTGCCACCCTATTTTCGGAGGTGACAACAACGACAATAGTCTTATATTTTCGTATACATTTTTGGCAGGGACTGGGATCCAGGAAGCAACCAATCTATCCTCCCTGTTGTGCTCCTAAACTCCTTCTTGTTGATTCTCAAATTTTTCAGTAACACTCCTTTCAAATCTTCAACTTTCTGTTACCCTCCTGCCTAGCTTTAATACCCCCGACGGGATGGCTGAACGCTTCAACTCCAAAGGGTCTTCTTGAAAACATATAAAGTACTTCAGCATACTCACACTTTACAGTCCATTGCATCGGATAAAAAAAGAATCTCGAATCTTACCTGAAAAGAGAGAGAGAAAAAAAGGAAAAAAGTTAGTCATCCGTATGTATGTATCAGACAAACAAGACACCCGAGTCCATTAGTTCGAGAATCAAAGTGGAAACGAATTCCACAAACTGACCATGCACGCACGATGGCACGCCAAAGCGCGCCAGGACAACGGAGCATCAACCAGAGAATTAACAAACTGAAATAATATAGCAATTACACAAGAACCATCCTTTTTTGTTCCCGCCCCACCGGCCGCCCTGCACAGCAGTTCCTGCGGGCACACAGAGAAGTGAATCAGTTGGCTGGTGATGGAATAGAGATGGACCACGGAGAGATAGTTGCAACAGCAGAGTACGTGCTGTTTTTCATTTGAGTGAGAATCATGAAAGGGAATTATGTTCGCTTCATAGATTCCAACAGAGCCGGGCGAGCAAGCAAGCAGTGAGAGGTGCTGAGTCCAAGAGTGCAGCCCATCAAGCAAATACCACTCCAGATAGCCACGCACGGAGCCAGCAATCGTTGCTGCTGGCATGTGCGCCGCGATTCAGCTTTGTAAAATCCATTCTGCCGGAGAGATGCATCCGTACATCTGCACTTTATGATTAAATTTACTTTCCCCCCCAACCGCATACCCTCGTTACCAAACAGAAACACCCTGTCACACACACACACACAGCATCGCGAAGGCCGAACACTGGAGCGGGATGCGAGCTGGGGAACCCTTAGAAATGATAACCTGCTGCTAAATGAAGCGAACTTGAATGGAGCTGGAAATTGCGAAGCACAAATATGTAAAAGGGAACCAAGTGCTCGTACCACCACCTCGGAGCCTGAGAGTGCGGAAAACTCCTCCAAGAGGAGCTCCCAAAAAAACAAAGAAAAAAAAAACACCGTTTATTGGCTGACAAACATCTGTGCAGCTGTAAAACAAGCCAAAGACACTAACTCGTACGTGCTCGCACTTCGCAACGGAAGCCATTCGACGGGAGGGGGACAGCGAGAGATCGGGTCTGATAAGGAACGTTGAACGTTGGTCTCCAAATGGAATGCCAGAACCTTAGCCGAGATTGTGCGCCCGTGTCTGTGGGTTCAGCCGAAAAATTTTAACAACCGCCGCGTTAATTGTTTTCACCCGGGATGGTGGTTTGGGGATGGTTTAGACGGTTTTTATGGGAAGTACCCCTTGCGGGAGTGCCTTGCTATTTCACGGGAGTTTGTGGGTTTGTGTGCGGGAAGCATCCTCACAATCGAAGGAGCTTGTTTGACCTGAATGGAGTCTTCCTTCCCCGGGGAACAGCAAAGTTAAATTAAATTGTAGTTTGCATTAAAAAGTTGGCAATGTTTTACACGCACACAGTGGTGTTGACAAGAAGTGGACGCGTTAGCAGCACTTTCATGTGTTTGAACTCTTCACAGCGGTTAAGGGGCGGAAGTTGTGGATGAATGAAAGCAAGGTAAAGTCACATTTTGTCAAATGAAGAACTAAAGAAATCAGTTCCGCATAAATTCTATGAGATGACACATCAAGGGAGCACTGAGGAATAAAGTAATGCGATGAGAAAAACACCTGTTATTCCAGTGAGCTGGCATGATTATGAGTGGAGATTACATCCAATTTCTGGTACCAATCAATGGATCTAATGCAATAATCCCACCAAGCGAAATCACGAGGTTTCGTCAAATTTCTCCAAACCTCCGAGGTTTCGCCATAAATTTACGGGGTTTAGAAACTTCGCGCTTTCGCTAGTTGACGCCCCATTGTGTTCATCCGTCTGCGAGAGGTTGTCAAACCGGACAAGCCTCTTCTTAAGCCTTCCTCTCTCTCTCTTTTTTTGTCCCAACACATCATTTCTTGTCAACAAACAGTTGTTTTGCCGGCCACGTCAAAATTGACACCTTAAAGAAATTTGAAAACGCTTCAAGCTCGGTGGGAAGTGCCTATTGAGGTGTCAATAAAATTTCATCCAAACCTCGTCATTTATGTTCGATGGGAACTGTCTCTATGAACTCAAGAGGCAATTGAGTAGTAGAGCCATCTCTCGAACCACCAAGCTAACTCTATACAAGACCTTGATCATCCCAGTCCTGCTGTACGGCGCGGAGGCATGGACAATCTCAAAAGCGGATGAGGAAGTCCTTGGTCTCTTCGAGAGAAAAGCTCTGCGTGCGATCTTTCGCCCTGTTAGCTTTGACGGTTTCTGAAGGAGAAGATTCAACCACGAACGAGACATAAGTCAAGTCAGGCGTCTTCGGATCCAACGCCTAAGATGGCTAGGCCATGTAGAGCATATGGACAACTCAGCTCCAAACCCGTGGGACAACGCAACAGAGGACGCCCGCCTTTAAGGTGGCGCGCCCAGTTGGAGAAGGATATCAACCAACTTGGCGTGCGACACTGGAGGCAGCTAGCTAGAGACCGTGGTAGCTGGAGAGGCTTGTTGATTGAGGCCCAGGTCCCCCCCGAACTGTAGGGCCAAATAAAGAAGAAGAAGGGAACATAGCATCAGATTTAATTCTGGTGTCTTTGGAGTCTCATTGGATATGAACAGACTTAATTTTTCTGCTCAACTTTACTCTGTATGCCCACCAATTGAATTTATTCCATCAACTATTGATGACCCCATTCAGGGTTCGATATCAGGTTCGAATCTTTACTCACGTCTGTCTGTTAGTGAGCTCGTGAAAAGTGCAGTACTTGCTATTCCCATTAGTCCGCTTTCAGACAGGAACCAAGAAATGATGTCCAATTTAAGACGAAGTAGACTTCAACCCGCAAACTCGTGTCATGAGTCTGACGCCCTTATAAGGGAGCAGGTGAGATGCGAGAATTTCCAGAGAAAATCCAGCGCATAAGACACGGCGGCATAAAAACAAAGACATCAGTAACACATGGGGTCTTAACGTACACAGAACTGTCAGACTTACTTAAATGCTCCGCATGGGACCTTTCACAAGGTAATCGCAACCATTCTTGAATTAAGTAAGTGTACGTCTCTGACCCACGTCCACGCACCGAATCTAAGCGTGTGTCAAAATCGTCCAAATTGTAATCAGAGGAATTTTGAGATTTGTTTCTGAAACAGTTTCTGATAAATTAAACATAATTCAAAGACCGTTTCTCATGCAAGTACTAAAGGGGCCCATACACAGCGCACTGTGTGAGCAAAGTGAAAATGTTTTCATTTTTAGTGACGGTATTACGCGACGTATACTGCTAATTTTTGTAGCGTGTGTAGCGAATGTGCGAAAGTGTGCGCAACGTAAAAGAACATATGACTCTTGAAGTACAGCGATAGATATTAAAAATAAATAAATGAAATGAAAATGAAATGAAACGTGTGTACCGTGTATGGTCCGCCTTAGAAACCTTTTCATTCTGTCCTCCCTTAACGAAAATAAGATCAGTCGTCATTATGGGATTGGACCCTTAAACTCGTGGGGCATAGGACTGCAAAAAGAGATTCTGTGTTGTACCTTTAATGGAGGTTTGTATCCTTTCCTCACAACTCATCAACAAAAAGACTCATTTAAAATTCGGTAAACTGATTAAGGTTTCGAAGACCGATTTATGACGACAGTCATGATGTAGTGGACCCAATCATTTTAAGACTTCCGAGAGTTTTGCGGACATCAAGGAAAAAGAGGCATCATCAGGATATTTTGGAGCAACGAGTAACTTTTGGGGATATGAGGATATTTAAGGCATCATCAACCCTATGAATGACGAAGGGCCAATTTAGCGATCTTACTCAGACAATAGGTTTTCAAAACCAAGTGCGGTAAGCGGGGTTGACAGATGTGTTTATAAATAGAAGAAGGTGGTCCACTTAGACCAATGAGTTGGGTACATTATGTCCTTTCACCGTGAGACTTCCAACCACATTCACTAACGGAGATTTTCTCAAATTGAATCGCTCAGCTCTTCAAAGAATTCTAAGACAAAATGTTTTCATTTTTAGTGGCCTGCCTGCATAAGGACCTCTTCTCTAAAGCTGGACAATCGCCGAGCGTCTGACGAACAAATTCTTTTTCTTCGTGATCAGAGAAAGTTTCTATAAGGAATGCCAAGATGTCCTGCGAGAGTATGGATGGCAAGTAAGGGCGCCTATACTCATATACGCTTATCCTTGTGACTGAAAAATGTAGTAAAGCCAGCCCATGGCACACTCGAGGACTGCCGAAATGCGATCATGCTGATAACTAGACCAATCGCAATTCTCCTTCTAGTTCTTTAAACAAAATGGCCCTCATTCATACACGGAGATGTTCAAGGGAATGAATATTCTTGCCTGGGCATAATAATAATAATATAATATGGGTGGCGCTACAGCCCGTAGAGCGTCAGGGCCTAGCTTCTCAGCAACCATTCGTGTTGTGCGTGCTATTGTTCTCTCACGCGTAGAAGGGACCTACAGTTCATTGCCGACTCCGAGCGGCGTAGTTGAGAAGCTTTTTCTAGACAGGAATACTCTTTGAGCCTTGACTCGAAAGAGATGGATCGAACCTGACACCCTCTGCGTAGGAGCCGACGCACGTACCCACTACGCCACGGCGGACCCCTTGCCTGGGCATATCGATGGTTATTTGAATCTCTGGCTAAAAATTGAAGACACCAACAATCCACCAGAAATGATGCACAGTCTAACAATCGACTGTCATCCCATCAGATGCCAAACAGACTGTCATCCCTCCAGCGGTTAATCCGCTCAAAGGACCAATTCCCAGCATCAGGTGGGCGTCGTTGTAAAAAAAACACATCTCTTCCTTGTCCCACAGGAGGAACACATACTCTCCTGTCCCCCACCCACTCCAGCACCTGAAAAAGTCCACACAATTATAACTGTTATTAATTATAAAACATATTATAACAAACTTTTCGAGTTCAAGTTAACCAACCCATCGTGCATGGCCAAACAAAAAAATAAAACGAGAATGAAAGAACGAAGTGAACTCCACACGCTAGCTTCAAACAAATGATTGAGTGAAACTGGAATCCTTTCAAATGTTTCCAACCACAAACCGAAAAAAAAAAAAAAAAAAAAACAACACAGACTGTATACATATACACAGATCCATCAGAGTCTGAGTTGTTGAGAGTTGTTGAGTTTCTGACTTTTAACGATCCAACATCGGCTACACACCGAAACAACAACACGCCGCCACCGTCGACCGAGAGAATAAAATGCAATTGAAATCATTAAAACTACATCTGAACAAGGACACAACGCACTGCTTCCACAGCCACACCCCGACAGACAATAACTAAAAAGTTTGCCATCCTCTAAGAAGGAGAACGATGAGGAAGGGGGGTGTGGTGGCAAAAGAACTCAACTGAACTGAACTGGCTTCAACAATGCCAAACGTGAAAACTGTACGAGGCGAATTCTACGAAATCCATACCCTCCACACAAACTGAGAGTTCCGGTGGCTTACCACACATCAATTAAAAGTGAGTTCCTCCAAATGAGGTAATGGAATAAAAGGGTTTCACGTGCACTGTATATTCATATTGTTCGTTCTTTCTGCGAGAGAGAGAGAAGAGAAAAAATAGCCATGAATAGTGTGGCACCAGCAGCGGCGACGAGGAGAAAGTTTTCACGTGAAACAATCCCAGACTTGTGGAGCTTAAGAGTGGATTGTATGAGGGCTTGAAGATATGGAATCATAAACACTGCATACGCTCGTAAAATGTATTCTTGATGGGGTTGCTGATGAATAATAACTGTTTATTAGTTTGGAGAATAAATGGGAAGAGATTTTTTTTTTTTGTTTATGGAGTTTGGCAGCACTTAATTATGATTAAAGGGAGCACACGAAAAGAAAACTCTTATGACACCTATAAATTCACTTTTTCCAGGTGCGGTCAAAAATGTTGAAAAATTAATGATCACACAAAAAAGAAGAAGTCGCAACGTGTGGTCGTTGATGGGCACACATTTCGCTTTTAAAGTGGTTGACTTCAGTTTGAGTTTCCACTTTTCGGACATGAAAGATGGTTTAATTTCTGTGTTAAGTTTTATATTCGCTGATTGTGCATGGGTTTCATGAGAGTCATAGTTTCACGATTAAACGCATGCATTAGTGAATGAACTGCTGAACGCACCCATTTCATGTTTCACTGTTGTTTTAATGATGTGACAGATTAGACAAGACTGCGTCGTGGCAATTGCATGACACGCACTGCTTTTAGGAGAAATTCATGTTTTTTCCAGATTTACAAGTTCCAACATGAATTTGGATGCCATGAGTCACTCGTTGGCAGCTGTCGTTCAGTCAAGGAAAAAATGTGACGGACAAACCGGACAAAAATTATTAACAATCCATTTGGAAGGCGGAACCTTAAAGAGCAAGGAAGTGAGAATTTCGCATTCTACAGAAGTTTCCACACCCGGCAAGCATCCGAACGAGTGCAGTTGCCACAACCGCGCCTTGGCTAGAGAAGATCGATGGTTCTGCCATCTCTAGCAATCGATCAGCACCATTCTAGTTAACAGAGTCTGCGGGTCCAGGTTCAAAAGTTTAGGACAGTGATACCTGCCTAAAACTCCTCTTAGACAGGATGTTCAGACTAAATGAACGGAAAGTTGCCCACTCTCATTGAAGCCTTAATGTCCAACCAACAATGAATGAAAACTTATATCAAAGCGATCGAAAAGTTGCGAGAAATAGCATCAAACCTTATAGGGTCCACAGCTGCGTCTAGCAACCAATGCAAGAGCCCATCAGTAATCCATCATCAACTTTAATTTACGTACGTAAAGACCGATTGAATGAGAAATTTAACGAAACTCAACAAAACTCAACGAAACTTAACGAAACTGAAAAAAGTGGTTATTTTTGTTGCAGTGTATCAAATTTAGGTATTCCCTGCATTGATTTAGTTGAATGAAGACTCAGCTTTATTTAAACAAAAGTGAACGAAACTTAACGAAGTTGTTATAATGGGCACGGTGTATTAAATTTATTGATTTGCTTCATTGGCAAAGTTGACTTAAGTCTAAGGTCCTAGTGTGCAAGGGAACGAAACACAACGAAACTGAACGAAATGGTTACTTTGGTCACGGTGTATGATTTCTTTGAATTCGACCGAATGTCTATGTTGTCTTACGACTTCCGAAATGTTAGGACCTTTAGACCCTAGGTGGTCGCCGTGGCGTAGTGGGTAAGTGCGTCGATTCCTACGCAGAGGGTGCCAGGTGCGATACCCGAATTTACCAACTTTGATAATTCACGGTTCCACCTAGATAGCTGAGGACGCACAGAATGGGTTTCGGAATTCGAGGTTGTTACAAAATTGAGACTTGAGACTGAGTGTTTGCTACATTCTCTGAGCCAAAGTAGACGGCTCATAACCTTCTTCATCTTCAGGGTTTAAAACTTTCCCAGACCCTACAACATTGACACCTTGAGGAATATCTAGAAAATAGTGTCACATCCCACCAGCTGGCGTGAGTACAAAATAGTTGACGCATTAAACACACTGCACGACAGAATGACATCATGGACATTACAAATGATGTTAAACCTTTCACTAGCCTCTCCAGGACCACTCGTGCTGTGCGTGTGCCTGGACGCACCCGAATAATGAAATGATGACACCTAATGTTTAATGCTGTTTTTTTTTTTTAAAGCATAAAATGCGATAGTGATTCACAAGAGTTTACCGCATCAAATGGAATGAAACCTGACGGAATTACTCGTACGGCGACCATGACAGGCGCAGCAAAAACAACCTACGCCGCAAACACATCATTAACCTATGGCCTATGGAGGTGATGATGGAGCGCATAATTGTTAAGAGAAACATAAATGTCCCAAGACAGACCAAGCATGTGATTGAGAGGATTTAGCATTTGATTGAGTGGCGTTTCAATGATGACGTCTTTATGAGAGACTTACATTGATTTACAGACTTCTTTCTGAAGCTGATTGAGCATATACTTCTAAGACATACTGTCCCTTATTTTCCTTAAAGTTGAGCAACAAGAAAGATTCGTCCACAAAGAGGACACCCGGAAACATAATCTTGCTCTGAATAACTCCTAAAAGTATGCAATCACAAAAAAGTAATTGCCCCCAAACAAGCATTCACATCTATCCTCCGAGTGACTCAGAAACATTCAATCGACCAACAAGAACGTTCTTTAAAACAAAGTCAATGATGTCGAAACACATTTCCTATCACTGACGACAGCACCCCGAACTGGTCAAGGATGAACACTTACGTCGCTCGTCTCTTAAGTAGAACGCAAGAACTTTATGCGTACATCTTGCCAAACGACGGACGCGATTCGAAGCGATTATATCGAATATATCTCACCCGCCACCCAATACGAAGGCGGCGCTTCATGATCATTAAATGAAATCACGAATAAATCAGAAACTGTTGCCAAAATACCCACGAGAACCGTCTCCGCTGGCCTCCTTCTTACTGCACGCTCCCATGCACAATGTCTTGTAAAACGAAAAAAACTCAGTTCTAATATGACATTGGAAACCGTTCTGCATCCGCATCCTTTCACTTGCAGTTAGAGTGAGAAGACGACCACCAACCACCCCCCCTTGCATACGACGGATAATTAGTCATATTTCTTGCTGCCGAGCGCGCTCGCAGAGGATGCAGAGGAACGAGATACAAAAGTGAAAAATATCCAAATCTCCTACGCTAAAGTTGAGTTTTTTGCAACGATAATTTAGACGAGCAACCACAACGGCGGCGCGACGGTCAGCCGAGAAGACAGGAAGCGCGACGGAAGAGGATGCAGTCGAACGCTATGGGCCACTGCGAGATCTCGCCGCGGACGAAGTGAAATGAAGGATGCATAAGAAAGCGCTGCGAATAAATCACTGGGTGAAGCATGTGGGCGGCGGCGACGGCGAATGGGTGGAATTAAATTCTGCTGGGCATTTGGAACGTAATTGCTTTGGACGCTGTGGGCTAGGAGTGACATTTTTGGTTCTTTTTTTCTGTGTGTGTGTGTGTCCTCGTTTGGTTTGAGATCTGGCGGGAAAGGAGCGAAGGGAAACTGGCATGCTATTCGGACTCTTCGAGGCGTAGTTGAATCAAGGTCATTGCATGCAAGTGAGGAAGTACATTCTTATGAGACTTCTCATAATGGAGGAATGTATAACTCTCCACTCGTGAGGAATGTCACTGACCACACGAGTGGTTGATGTAGACGTTAAGACTCAGGTCTACTTCGGGCTGCTGAGTATGGTGAACAATTCGAATCATGTCAGAATGTTGGGTCATATGGTCCTCCCAAAAATATAAAAGCCCTCCATGACAAGTCAGTCCGGCAATTGACCTTGGGATTGTTCAGTTTTGACGTTTTTCATTGGTTTCGGTCTTACAGTGGATCCTCAAAAGTCCAGGCTCAATTTAGTCCTTCCTTGCGTTTTCGGCAGAATCGACCTCAACAAGGAATGAAATAGCAAATGCTATTTAGAAGGTCTGAATTTGAAGGCTTATTGCATGACGCTTGGTGAGCTCCAATAGCTCGAACACATCCGCATGTCTGTCCGAATTTAAGAATGAATCTCGTAAGAGAGAAAACTGAATGGGGCAGTTTTATCGTAAACAAAAAATACCCCTAATTTGGCATCACTTAATTTACAAATAGTAGTTCAATCGACTTAGGTCAATTAACTCTAAATTCCACTCCAACTCCAAGGTGACTCACGAAATAATTTCATTCACTCTTCGTACTTATTTGGATATGTACACAATTTGGCATCACTGGACATGTTTGAGAAAGAACTTCTTGCATTAGGAGTTGAAAGGCGACTCAAAAAGGTGTTCCCCTGGGCTTCAGCGTCATTGTCGACTAAAAATGTCACAAATTTGGCATCACTGAGACTTCTTTATGCAGTCTTTATGGTAAACCGAATTGCGAACGCATTCTAAGATGACACCAGGCGTTTAAAGCGAATTCAGAATTAGCTCCCTTCAGCTCATCTTTGACCGAAAATTTACAAAATTTGGCATCACTGGACTTGTATGAGGAGAAGCTTCTAGTAAACTGAATGGTAAACGTGTTCTTCGGTGGCAACTGGCGTTAAAATATGACCTAACAACATTTTTCTCTGGCATTTTGCCCCATCTTAGGCTAAAAAGTCTCAACATTGGCATCACTCAGACTTCACTATGAGGCCTTAATGGTAATTCATAGTGAACCGAGTTGTTAATGCACTGAGATGTGACACCAGGCGTTCAAAGCGACTTAAGCTTAACCTTACTCCCCTTCAACATCATCTTCGACTGAAAATGTAACAAAGTAGGCATCACTGGACCTGCATGATCAGAGCCTTCCAGCATACACAATGTTAAAAGAGTTCTTAGGTGACAGAGGGAGTTAAGAGGATCCACTTGAGCTTCATCATCAACTAAGAACCCACTCAATTGGCATCACTAGGCTTTCATTGTAAGGACTCCATGGTGAACCAAATTGTTAACGAAACGTTCTAAGGAGACACCAGACGGGACTCCATGAAGGAAGGCTTAATTTAGGTCCATTTTTAACTAAATGTGTTACCAATTTGGCATCACTGTACCTGCACGGTGATAACCTAATGGCAAATCGAGCTGTCTACGCATTCTTTGGTCATACTGGGACTTAAAAGTCGACTCAAGGAAGTGTTTCCTCCCGTCAGCTTCATCTTCCACTGAACATGTCACTTAAATTGGCATCACTGTGCCTTAATTATGAGGACCGTATGGTGACCGAAATTGTGAATGAGTGTCCTAAGGTGGCACCAGGCGTTAAAAGAGGGGACTCCGAAAAGAGCCAACTTCAGCTCATCATCTTCTACTGAAAATGCACCAAATTTGGCACCACTGTACCTGCGTGCTAAGGACCTGATGGCGAATCGAATAGCAAAATCGTTCTTTAGTCATACTGGGACTTATAAGTCGAATCAAGGAAGTGTTTCCTCTCGTCAGCTTCATTTTCGACTAAAGATGTAACATCGTTTGGCACCACTTGTTCTGCACAAGGTGGACCTTACGGTAAACTGAGTGATAAATGTGTTTTTAAGTGACTCCAAGAGTTTATAGACGACACAAAGAAAATCATTCCCTTTTTAACTTCATCTTTGACTGGAAGTGTTTCTGATTTGGCACCACTGGTTCTCCACGAAGGCAGGATCTTATGAAAATCAACTCATTCTTTTTGTATGGAAATTCAAGCTGTTCACTTAACTGATGGAGAAAGATGTTAGCCTTCGGCAAATGCTATTTAGAAGGTTTTTCTTCAGGTTCAGTCTTTCCCCTCGAAGGCATCTTCTTTTGCTCGCCCTTCAAACTTAACTCAGTCCAGTCTTTTGATTCAAGAATTTTTCTGTCGTAATCCCATTTCCTTAATATTCTACATTTTCTGCATATTACTCCTTGTTGTGATTCAAAAGCACAAGAATAATGAAATCCTCATCTTTTCAAGATCAAAACGATGAGCAGCAAATCCCCCACCCACCCGAGGATACAAGGACACATGGCAGTTCTGACAAAACAAAACCAAACACAATCTTCTTCTTGACGACACGATGAAGAGTCATCTCATGGAAAATCTTCCTCATAACAGCGTTATTGAAAGTCATCGTCTTTCAAGACCGCTGTTCAATTACCAAGGACGCTCTGAATGTGAATCCTGTCAAGACTCCGTGTGTAACCGCCATCTGTCCAACGCATATCATCATCTCAAGTCTGTCTCACATCTTTCCTCCCAGATCCCCCTACAAAACGTGAATGTCCCAATTACCATATTTTTTTCCTCTCCTCTCTCTCTCAAGAAAAGAAGACGTGACCGAATTCGATACAAGCTCTGTCATGTCGCCACAACAACGGAGCGTGTGTAGAAAAATGGGGATAGACCAAAGGGACCGCTCCAACTGAACCGCCCGTCCCGAGAGAGCGCCTTCTAGAATGTTTTATTAAAAATTATTGATTCCGTGACATAGTTCATAAAATCAAGACCGCCTCAACGACATCACATATCACTTTCAAATCGATATCCACCCGCAGTTACACGTCCCTCTCATTTCGATGGGATTCGTGTTTCGTGCAATTCGGTACGCGCTTCCACGCCGCCGGAATATATTAAACGGCAGCACTGTAAAAAATAATAATACCCAACAGCTCACATATCCTTTTGTCGTGTTGCTCTCCAAATAAAACATCGCGCTTTCGACTGGATGAAGGATGAGCCGGCACAACAGCGGTGGGCGGCTCGCTTCCCCCCTCGACTCCACAGCCCCGTTGAGTGACAGACAACCAAAGGGAAAGCGCCCCAGTCACACAGCACAATGCAATGGATTTAATAGCAGGCGCGCGCGCTCGCACAGGCGGCAGCAATCACGGCAACCCGACAAAGACGCCACATCAAACGCCCTCCCAGCAGGCAAAGTAGCGAAACTTCAGCCGAAGGTATTCGCAGTCAAATTCTCGAACAAATCAAGCATGACAGAGGAAATGACACACCAAATCGAGCACAGAACAGTGCGAGCTCACGCCACCCGGGGGAGTTCCTTTTTGCGCGAAAAGTCGCGCCAAGCGCTGTATCGTGTCACCCAACACTTAGCATCAGTTTCCCATCGGGGGAGCGGCAAGAGTGGTGCTCGGCGTATGCATGCAGCACGCTATGACGGCAACTCCTTCTTCGGAGTTCACAGTCACAGACGGCGCGAGCACGGTGCAGGTGGCTCTGTTGATAGACACTCAAATTTATCAGGTATTACGGTTCTTAATAGTGGAAGAGTCCTTTCTGCTGAGGAGTCCTCTTTCCCTTTGCAGTGATCAGAGTGCAGTGAGTGGGTGAAGCAGCGGAGCTTGTGTTATGCATTTTGACAGGTTGTGACGGCAGTTTTGAAGTGTTTTCCTATAACTACTTGACAGTTGGGAGTGTCATTAAAGTCGTAGGTAAGAGAGTGGATAAATGCTTGTGAAGATTATATGGAGTCCCACAGGAGTGGCATTTTAGACCTAATTCTTTTTTAATGGTTTCAAATCTACGGAAACTTATCGAGTTTAAAGTGCAAAGGGCAGCAAATGAACTCGTTTCGGGGCGCCCAAAATCACATCCAAAGGGAATTTGAAAAAGAAAAACCGAACGTGTCCAAATTGTTGACGGTTTTAATCGAAAAGTTGTGCAAAAACACATCGTGGCCATGATTCTGAACATAAAGATACTTTGCGAAGAGCTGACAGGACAGATGGTGATTCTGTTCCAAATGTCATATCGTCTGATGAAACATCAAGACGGAAATGGGCAAGCATTGAGCAGACACCAACCAACACAACGTCAACTGACGTCAATATATTGTGGTGTTCAATTTCCTGACCAAACAGTGCCACGATTTACCTTCATCGACTTCGAAAGAAAAGAGACCATGACGGGAGAAGGACACATTTTGTCCCAAGCATACAGTTGCCTCCCTCTAAGTCAAATTTTCACGGGATATCAGAGTTAGTTCGAGTTAGAGGTAGTTCGACAGAATGTCCAAATGTTGGTAAGGAATCTACGGTGAACCTAATACTGTGTCAACTCTAAAGGGACACCAGAAATTAAATCAGTCTTGTCTTCTTTGGAAGGCCTATGATGACGTTCGTCATCAGTTTCTAAAGTCAACTAAGAGTCAGAACGCATAGGTCCTGTCATTGTGTCAACGCACTTAAAGAATACTGAGTCAACTCTAAAGTAACACCAGAAACTAAATAAGGCAACCATGACCCCCGTCTGGTCTAATAAAAGTCAGAACGCATGGTTTTAATTCCTGCCATTGCCTCCAAACACTATCGTACCAAAATATCCATATTGGAGGCTTTGCTACTGATGTAAAGTGAAGTACCACAGGAGTAGCACCTAGGTCCCGTATTCTTTCTTTCAAACTTGAGACGATTTGTACACACAGGATATGGTACAAAATTTACCAGCCCATGGAACGACTTTAAGAACATGTAATTTGGAGCATTTTAACTTTGAAATTGGTGAAAGGTGATGGTCTTTGATATGCTGTCGATCAAGAGACATACACCACCTGGGACAAAAACTGACACTTGACAGCTACAAATTTGAGCTAGCAAAGGAGTGTGCTTAACTCGGGGCTACAAACGACATGTTAGATTCGACGTGCAATCGCCCTTGGCAACCGCAGCTTCTTAGGTGTGTCCATCCAATATTCCTTACTTCAAGGACCAAGATGATGCTCTACAAAATTCTTATTTAATTAAGGAGCCAAGAGCTGGATGATAAGCCAAACAGAAGATCAGATTCTTGTCGGCGTCGCCTACGAGGATGGCGAATGAACGACAAAACACAACCGCGACTTCTGCTAGTTGTACCACGATGTGGATATAGTCCGGAATGTTCGACTCCACTGGCTGGAATGGACGCCAATGCGGCAAAAATCTGGCTCGGACACATGGATCACATGGACACCAACGCTCCAGCTGAGAGGGTCTTCGAATCCAGGCCTCTTGGTTCGAGAGGGAGAGGAGGACCGAACCTGCGGTATATCGCCCAAGTTATGGCAAACGTAAGACAGCTTATTCTTGATGACTGAAAGCAGCTCGCCGGCAGCTATCTCCAACGGCTGAGAATCTCCAACGGCCATTCAGTCTCTCTAGACTCTAGACATCTTCACGATTTAAGGTCTAACAAGTTCATTGCATAAAAGGAACCAAGAACTCCCTTTAAGAGCCTTAGAAACTGATGTATTGTGGTGTACCACAGGGGTGTCAACTGGGACCCCAATTTTTAATTTTTTTTTTTTCGTTAGAATTGAACTATTTCTTTCATCTCAACGATCGAGTGTAAGAACGAAGACAGTCAATTTTAGTTGGGGATGTGTCCAGCAACAACAATCTACCCAAACTGAGATCAAAGGTCAACAAGACAATCTTCAGACATAAAGTAAATATGTTGCCCACCTTGGCACATAGCCTGGAATTTTCAACAATTTGTTGGTCGAGGGATGTTTTGCGACCTTAAACTCTTTCAGTCTGAACCACTGCTGGTCTGGACCATTCCCTTGGCACATTGCCTGGAATTTTCAAATAATTGCTGATTGAGGAAAAATTTGAGCCCATAATCACTTTTTTTTTTCATTCAGTCTGGGACACTGCTGGCGACCATTCCATTGATATCATTGGAATATGAACTTGACGTCGAACGCTCGTCTCGATCAAGTGCAACTGTTACATTTCCCAGAAAACACAGATGAACCTGCAACACCATTAGTGCTGACAAGGCGATGCAGTTACCCAATGCCGAGCACCGTCTTAGGTGACCACGAGAATATCACGTTCGCAACTAGATTAATTCGAACAATAGTCAGTCTTCCTCGTCATCACCATGTCGAAGGCGACGCCACTCACCCCTTAATTGGATTTAATTCCACCCACAGAACCACAGAGAAGTGATATCGACGATGTGAGTGCTTTTGTTAATCACGTCTGTGTCGCAACCATAATGTTTTCTTTCCCGACGACGACCACCGACCCTCCGGACTCGCTATTGACCCTGATTTTCACAACGTGACAAACAAACCGAACAAACAATCCATTCAACCTCTCTCCAGCCACTGCCGAGATGCATTATCAACTTTTCAACTCTGTGGGACCGAGAACAGTGGGTGGGTTCTGTTGGAAAAAAAAAATAAAAATCTCAGAGCGTCCACCAATAGATAGCTTCTAGAAAAATTTAAGATTGTTTACTAAATGGTTTCTCCCCTCAGTCGCAAGTGTAATTCGACACTCGACAGCCGAAGTGGTGGTGGCGTCTGCCGAGCACACGACCAAGTGTGAGCTGTGTTTGCGGTGTCACTAGATGGGGCACTCCATTTCCACCCTCAAGTGAGTCTCAGACTCATTTTGTGTGCAAAAGACAAAGCAGCAGCAACGAATGGAGCTAAAAGCTGAAGAAAAAAAAAAATAAACACCAAGAAGTAACATCGAACGAAACGGATACGTGATGATTTTAAAAGTCCACCGCTCAGCCGAAGCCCCCACCAACGTGAAATGGCTTTTGTTTTAGAGGACAGGACACAGAGAGAAAGACGGGGACAACAGCAGCTTCGAAGAACTTAATTGCATTCGTGCTGGATTTACTAGATCCAGCTGGGAGTCTCGGGTATTAATGACGTGAGCACTCTTCGAATTCATAAAACAAAAATCTGCTTCATATGCAAGAAGGAGCATTCTTCTCTCCCTCTCCCAATCCCTCTCGCTCACTGTGTTGCAGGACCTTATGTCGATGGGGCGGTGTTATCCTTTCCTCTCAATTGTCTTCACAATCCGCAAGAGTCGCAGTATTTCCAACAGAATTCCGACATAAATTAAAAATTAACTAGATGGCTAAAGGAGTGGATTGTAATCTTTCGTCTCCCTTCGTCCACCGTATCGTCACGGGCGGGGGAGGGGGGATGGAATGTATTGCAGGAAATGCAAAACATGCAATTCCTTTTTAGGTCTCCATCCGCCCTTCTTTTGCACAATCTGGACACCATTCTCTGGCAATATCACTTACACTGAGCACTGAGCACAGAACGCGAACGCCACCCACACAACGCATCGCGGACGGGATGGGAATCAGGAAGGCAGCAAACAGAAAGAGAAGGAGTGTGACTTCTCACAATAGCCTGCCTCTGCTAAAAGGGAAGAACTAATAAACGACAGTAATACGAAGGATATTGTTGCACGATGGCATTTGGTTTCCAGTTCAGTTTCTCTCCCTCGTCCTTATTCTCTTACAGTTGTTTTTTCTTTTTGTGCAATCTTAGCTTTCTGTTATTTGCAACACTATTGTCACTTATAACTTGGCAGTGGAGTGTGCTAAACCTTCCACCACACTGCCCGTCCAGGCAACTCACCCATCCGCTCGTTGCCCTGTTCTGGGGCAGTCGTCCCTCATTTCGCATTTCCCAGTGTAATTGTTAGTCAGTCTCGGGTAACAATGGAATCGGAAGAGCTGAACGAAGAGTGAGCGCGGGCGTGAGACAGAGAAAGGCAGCAAAGAAGAGAAGGATTTCTTTTAGGAATTCCACTCCACCATGGCACGCCAGCCAGCGCCAACAATATGTTTTCAGGACGAAGAATTTTTTCTTCGTATTCTTTGTGTGAATTCGTTCCCTCCTCCCAGCTCAGACGAAGGAGGAGAACAGAGCACGGACATTGGATATTCTAAAGAAATTGTAATATCCATTCATTTCGCGTCTTATCTCTGTCCGGCGATGGGGGCGGGGGGCTAAGAAACACGGTCAGGGATGCAGCGCGCTCCTCTTTCAACATCACATATGGCCGCGATGGGGATGAATGCAGATAAAAGGATTTTATCCTTTCACATATTAATAACGGCATTAGACTGTGAGTTCACAGTACATTTGATGCAGGGAGGGGTGCTCTCCTAGCTGTGGGCAATGCCAGCTCGGCCGAACGGTGGACGTGTGAAGAGACAAAGGCCAAAGCAATCGGTTTGTGTTCGGTTTACGGCTGGAAGCGATTGTCGGTGACATGCGAACAGATGAGAGGCAGAAATAGGACTCCTTTTTGCGTCACTTGAGAGTGGATTAATTCTGGAAGCCGCAAGGACACCATGGGCGTGAGAAAAATGATCGGGCAGCAAGGTCAGTGTCGGGGCGGTGGAGATTCTACTCAAAATCAGCAGGATTCATGAGTGGATCCAAGGCGGAGTGTCAGTTCAAGCCGTTTTAAGTCCTACAACTCTTTGTGTTTTCAGGAATGTCCCAGATTTGGACAGAACAGGTGTCGAATAGAGTCTATTTGCTATTCGTCATCCATCACGACGGTGAAAATGGCACAATGTCCGGTAATGACCATCACAGGCATGTGAATATCCTTGCAATTGCCTCAGGCCATTGATGACGACCTGTTCTCAGCTCAGTGTGGACCAAAGGACTCCCGCACCTGATGCGATGTCCAGACTCAGCCACAATCTATCCAAAGCTTCAGTCCGTCCAGCTCGTTCGCCTCCAGTGTCTTCTCTGGCCAACGCAGATGAGGAAGGAATAGAATCTACTTCTTCTTCGGCCTTATAACGTCTAAAAGAGTCGCTTTGAGAGACGACAAGACTGAATGGTTTCGTGGTTTCTCCTGGTTTCGGTAAAGAGAGAGAGGTCTTTCCCGGACCTAGGCTTGGTGATAGGCAGTCTGTCTGTTCATTGTATTGTGGTGCAGTCTAGTGTCTACCTTTCTGGGACAGACGACTACACACAAAGTCTTTAAAAACCCCACCTCTGAGAGCCTAAGAGCCGAGGAAGGATAACTTCGAGTACTGCCGGTGTCAGTGTCGGTCCAAGTGAATCTCTTATTCATAGGGAGGCTGTGTGGGTCGTATGTAGAGTGCATTGACAACACTCGTCTCAGCACAACGCAACAGAGAACGCCCAGGGAACCGCTAGCGCACACAAGTGGGGAAAGACCACAGTCAACTTGGCGTGCGTAACTGGAGGCAGCTTGCTAAAGATCGTAACAGCTGCTTGTTGCTTGAGCCCCAGAGTTCAACCCGGACGGTAGCGCCACAAAAAATGTGACGAGATACATCAATTTACAGTTACATATACTTAAGAAGCTACCAAGCTCAATTGCCTCTGCTTCAAGGCGAGCTGTTTGAAGGACACTGATTGAACATTCATCGAAAATGGTCTGCAATCAGCGTTTGAATAGCTCCAGTCCAAGTAGGAAAGGTTGTAAAATGTCTGCTTTTCACAACTTTGACTGCCTTCAAATCCTTAAAATGAACTTTTGCTTCGACAAAAATCGGCCGCCACAGTCGAAGCAAAAGCAAATAACGGTCACTGATGAAGTGCACTGCAGTCATCGTTTGATAATTTCTCATTTTGCTTTGCTATTGCTTCGGTCAGCAGCTCAAGGCACAGAAGCATCAATGTGTGCATAGTCCCTCTTCTGTGTAACCCATGGAGTTGAGAACGGAATTAAATTTAGAAGCAAGTGCTAGGACAATTCACCTAAGAGTTGTTGATGGTGTCGAGCATCTTTCTGTAAATGAAAGATGCAAGGTAGCCACGACTACGAAGGTAAGGGAACCATTGGTAGTCGTGGCGTTGTGGGTATGTTCGTCGACCACAGCGCAACAAAACCTCGCTGCTTGGGTTCGATTCCCCAGGCAGATGAGCAAAAATAGTTTTCACGGTCCCACCTCTTTCGAGTCACTGACAATGCTCAAAGCGTAACAACAAGCTTCTCAAAACTCAAAGTCGGCATAAAATTTCAAGTCCCTAATGTTTTATCGCCTAAAAGTATGCTACATACATCTGCAAAGGAATCCTCACATGTTTCAGCATTTCAACGGTCTTTCGTTTGAAACTAAATGAGAACGTAGACTGCTGCATCAACAGTCCGGTGTGGACCTGCTCTTCAACCAACAAGGGTCTCCAGCCAGCTCGATCTTTAGCCAGTTACTTCCATGGTTGATGTCCTTTTCCACTTATGTGCGCCACCTGAGTCTACTGTGCCGTCGCTTTGGGATAGATTCGAAGACCTTCCGGGCCAGAGCATTGGTTTCCATTCGCTCCACATGACCTAGCCATCTCAATCGTTGGATCTTCACTCTTCTGGCTAAGTCAATATATCTCCGCCTCCACTCACCATGTATGCAGATGGCACCAAAAATCACCCGAAGATTTTTGCAACCAAGATGACCTTCATCCGCTTTTGACAAAGACCATGCACATCTAAGCCATGTAGCAGGAATGGGACGATCAAGGTCTTATAAAGGGTTATTTGGATGTTCGAGAGAGGTCTTGGTTTATCAATTGCGTTCTTAGCCCAAAGAAGCAGCGATAGACAAGAGTTATTCCTTGTTTGATTTCAGCGCTGGTGTCGTTGTCTATTTATTAATAGTGTCTTTGACTGCCTCACAACTATATCTGTCCGAGACAGTGTTGAGATTCCTTTCTCGATGACAGAATATACAGTGGACTCTCCCTAAGTCGAGCTCTCCTTAAGTCGTACAGTACATACATTTCCCTGAACTTTCCATACAAAAACCTCTCTCTAAGTCAAACTCTCTCTAACTCGAACAAATTTTGGTATCCCGTGACAATTCGACTTAGGAGGAGTCCACTGTACTTGGCCTTGCCTTCATTTACAGTTAAACCCATCTTCGCAGCCTCCGTTGCAATACTCAGAAAAGTACAACTGACATCACGCTGTGTTCTTCCGATAACGACAATAACGTTGGCATGTGCGAGTAGTTGGACGAGCTTCTGACAAATAGTTCCTCTCGTGTTGGCATGTGAGTTTTGACCAATTCTTTCAAAAATGATGTTCAAGAAGTCGCTCTCAGTCAGACTACTGCCTCAACAACAACAAACAATCTCATGCATTCGCCTCAACACTGGATTTCTAAAACAAAGACAGACATTCAAAGGAAATATGCCCCATAAAAAGTGCTCCTAAAAATGAGTCCCTTTCCCGCACCACAAAAAGAGGCCATCAAACACCCACTTGAACTGGCGCATTCTTCTCGTTCCATTTTCAAGTAAAAATTACCAATGAACCAATCAAATCAGACAGCTCCACTTTAGCAGGGCCGTTGAACAAACCACCGTCTGGTGCAGATAATAATTGAAAGGCATTCCAGTGCAGCATCAGGAATGATTTCACCGACAATCAGAGCAGCAGAAACTTCTAAACAAAAAAAACTAAGAGCAGAGCAACAACAGTCCGTCCTCGGTTTCCTGGTCTCATTCCAATGCAATTGTGTAAAAACCGGATTCCCTGGGAAACAGGCTGACACTGCTGGTGCACCAAAAATTCAACTTCAACACAAATGAAACCTCATTTAAAGTTAGCATTATTATTAATATTATGCACATCATAACAAAGCAAACACAGTTCACAAACGGGGCAAGGACACACTCCGCGGCAGGATACGTTTGTGGCAATGTTCGTACATACATGTGTGCATCCACCCGGAGATTGGAAGGGAGGCTGACATGGTATTCACTCACCCGCTCGCTCACTCATTTTCGAACAAGAGCTTCGTGTAGCGAGAACTTGTGCAAAAGGAGAAACTTTTCTGCGGCATTCTTATATATTTCTGAAATGAAACTTGAACAAAAATGGGGATGGCAACAAGGATGCACCACCACCCCTCCGTCAGCCAGGACCAAGGGGATCATACACTATGCAAGACACAATAACGGAGCGAGAACGAGGAACCCGAGACAAACAACAAACGTAATTTCTGCAGACGAAGGAGAACAGGAGAAGCATTCGAAAAGATACACAGCCACAGAGTGACTTCGACTTTGCATTGCAATTGAAAATAAATTGATGACGATGAGGCGGGTGAGAAAGTGAGAGAGAGACGAGAGTCACAAGCCATGGAAACACTTGAAGAACACCGTTCCATCATACAGAAGCTTTCAATCACGCCGCAACGATAATTCAATTACGACTTCCCCAAAGGGTGCCTCTCTTGATTCTCGTCCTAGTCCTCCCCTTTCCGGCTTTGTGCTGATATTCGTCTTTCTCACTGCGAGCTCGTCGTCTCTCACTCTATTAGTTCGGGTTCATTTCTTGCTTCCTTCCTTGCTCGGCACGCTCGGCGCTGTTGGCGAAACGGTGGCGTCATGCCACCAACATTGCTAATTACCAATTTCTGATTCCCTTTCATGGGCCGGGCGGGAGCCACACGTGATGGGCGCACAACAAAACTCTCAAGCACACACACACATACTCACACACACAGTCATAACATCTTCAACAAGGAACGTAATTAATTGAAATTGCAAACTTATGACAGGAGCAGAGAATTATGTAGTTTCCCTGCGATGTGCAGCACGGGTCGGGTCATCCTCGAACCGCCCCGCCTCCTGGCAGCAACTCGCGCGCCATCCGAGCAATTTAACCTCGTTCATGGTCAAAGAAATCTTTTGAAATTGAATCATTATCTCCTTTTACGAATTCCACTCACACAGCGCACTCCCACCTCTTGGGCGTCATCTCAGACCAGAACGAAGAGAGATCCCTTCTCAGGAAGGACGCGCGCGGCGAAACATTTGTAAACTAATTAAGGGATGATTGTACAGTGGGTGGAGGGGGTTGGTCGGGAGATGGTAAAGTCTCAAACTCAAAACAGAGAAAAAAGAAAAACATCCTCCGCCAGTCGATACAAAGCACGGCAGCAGGCAGCAACCACCCACCCCGGCTCTACGGTTCATGCATGTCCGCAGGTGATCCAAGACCTGGTAGACTGGAAATTATAAATTAATTATGAACACTGACATTTCGCCGGCGGCAACTGTGGCTGAAGCCCGGGAATGCCAGCGTTCAAGGAGCCGCCCGCCAGAGCACACGAGTGAGGTTGGGCTAGGTTTGGGGAAAATGAAGAAAATGTTGCGCATGGAGTGCGCTCAACGGTGGAATTTTTTCTTTTAGAGAGATTTGTATCATCGATGGACGTCGGCGGGTGCTTCGTGTGGCGGCGTGGTATTTTTGGTTTTCTTAAACCATCCCACGGGGGATGGGTGATCTGAAGTTAAAGGTGTTTCGTGGACAGACTGAAGATTGAGCAGAGACTATGGAACATGTGAAAGAGTGTTGTGAGGTGCAAGGAAACCAGACACGTTGGGAGAGGACGTCACAAGGGAGCAGCTCACAGAAAGAAGGTTGAACACAAGACACCAGAGAAGCTGAGGACTTAGACTTTGTTTGTGGCATGCCAGATGGCCTCTAAAATGGGATTCATTCCATGGCTTCAACTTGAAATTTTATTTAAAGAGTCTTCCAATAGGGACCTCCGGACTTTGACAGTTGAAAGCGGCCATATTGTTGAAGCTGTTTTTGCCACATAACCATGGACAGACGGAATGTTTAACAACAAGTGATAAAATCCAAAAATTGTTTTATCGAAACGGCTGTTCGGTTCGAGCAACGTTCAGAAACCAGTTTAGGACGATACCAATCCACATGAGATCCAAGAGCGTCAAATGCATTCCGAAAAAGTCACTGTTTGATGTGGATTTTAATCTCGGTTGGTATTTATTCGAGAACAACGTTGGCCAGCCTATCAGATCAATGATTACCAATTTCTTTTGCCCTGAATTGGATGATATGGATGACTGTGGTTTCAATAGGGCGACTAGAGCTGTGTCGTTCCGGACATGTATAGCTCCCGGAACTTTATCCTCTGTCGAAACGATTCCTTGTCGTTCCATAAGCTCAACCTAAATATGTCCATGTCCACCTAATGTAACACAAGCACACACAATATGGCACAACTGTGTGCATACCTGAGTCGGAACTATCACGTATCATAAGTCCATACATGCATTTACGTGTCCATACCAAAGTAGGCGTCAATCTATCCTTTCCTTTCGGAGAAATATGAATGGAATGATGTACACTGTTCCACGCACGTGTTTAACGCATGAAACTACATAGTTCCACGGACATGTTTTGAGGAACTAGTTCCGTCTGCGAACAGAGTCGTTCCATGTCCGTTCAAAAGGTTTTATCACAACTCTAAGGATGACGCTACGTGCTACACAGCACGAAATTCTGCACGAGCCATTCGAAGGCATGGTCATTTCAAGTGGAAGCGAAGTGAACTGCTGACCATGATCGTTCGATTCGACAACGTTAGACTTTTTCTTGGGGTGGGTTTTCGGAAGTCACAGGTATTCGAATAACCCACTAACCACAGCGGGATCTTACTCATGCCAAGGCCTGACCAAGCGCCTTTAGGATGTATGGTCCGTGCCTGACAAACGGAGTGGAATCTCTCTCACTTGTCAGATGCACAGGCTTCCTTTGAACACCGCATACAGGGTATTCTCATCTATGTGATTGTCTGAACTCGCTCATGGTCAGCCTTCTTCACTACAGGACTGCCAGGGCTAGGGTAGTCGACACTGAACATAGATCCGGTTTTCACAGTCTGGCAGATCCTAGAGAAGACCCCAAAAATTGTGTCAACACCAGAAGGCAGCACACGGCATCTGGAATCTGGACGAAGGCTAAATACCGTCCTGTGTAGTTTTGACATTCGCGCCAAACTCAAGTTTTGTGAGAGAAGTCTCGCTGCTGCATCAAGGCCGGTAACGATTTCATCAAGAGCTCAAAGGTGCTTTAAACAAGGCTACACGGGGTCGCTTCTTCCAAATCTTCTCGACAAGATCGTTCCAAGCTCACATACCAACACTAGAGGCATGATCGTCACTCCATTCGTCGAGAGCATACAAGAGAGCCCACATTGGAACGACGCTAGGTTTCTAGCAATCCTTCCAAATCCTCCTTCATCATGACGACCATAGAGAATTCCCCGATGTTTCATAAAACCGAACCGATAGCAGTCATTTTAAAAGAAGCAAAGAACTCATCTTCACGCTTCTCAGCGCAACATCTGAGGTAAGCACGGTTTGGGAAAGGCGTTTTGACAGTTCAATGAAAGTATTGACGGCATCGACTAAAGGGTCTCCCTTCTTTCTTCGCAGAGGGCGAGACGGCGCACAGAATCAGAACTACGACAAAAAGTCCGAGATGAAGTGGGCTTCCTTTCCTTCGGACAAGGAGGTTCGGATTCAAAGACATTCTTAGGTGAAGGATTCAGAGAAGTTTGCACCGAATACCCGTGGCAACACAGTTTTGCAACGACACCAGACACATCTACTCAAACACACGTTCTACACCTTGAAGCCAATCGAGACCTCTCACACAATCATTGTCAACTACTGGCCTCATTTCGATTCACCACCTCGCCCAGACCAGCATTAAATGGCTTAAGTGGCACAGTTTCGATGCAACAAAGGCACTCATCCCGCAGCTACCACCGCCACAGGTTGATCCGCAAATGTCTTCACTTCACAAAGTAACTGCTGCCGTAGAGCCACAAACAACAAACTATGTATTTCATTGTCGTCAACCCTTCAGCACCCACTACCGGGCCATTATCGGCATCGTTAAAGCGGGCGCACACTTCTCTCACTTAAGATCCACCTCTCCACCTCCTTTAAAACCCACGGAGAGAAGGACAGAGACGGCATAAGGGCGTTCTTGGCCACTTAATCCACAACAGCAAAGCTCCTCTTCCAACAATCAATACAATCTGAAGGGTAACCCCCTTCGAGTGGGCGTTGCTGCAACCCCATCGTTAAAAATAGCCATCAGCTCCGAGGAGGTGTGGATGGATGCTTCTGTTGCTATTAAACTTCGAATTGATGAATGATGATGATTCGTCGCTTCGCCAAGGCATTTGCAAAGTTTGTCTTTCGCATCCTTCGAGGACTCTTCTCCTGGAATGCTATCCTTTAACTTATCGCATTTCAGAGTGCGCCAAATTGATGGACTCCTGATAGCGTCTTGGACACATCTTCGACGGCAAGGGAGGACACGGACTGAGACAACATCTTTCATTCGGTTGCCAACCCCTCGACACTGGTGTCTGCTGACCAGTTTTGTGATGTCTCTGATATTTATCTTCGTCCTATCTACCTCATCTCTCGTTTCCGTTCACTTCTAGCCACCTCTCCTTGGTAATGCATAATTTATCAAGTAGAAATAATTGCCCGGCGACTGAGGGACCAACAAACGATCCTCGAAACAAGGACGAGAGAGAGAGAGAGAGAGAGAGAGAGAGAGAGAGAGAGAGAGAAAGAGAGAGATCAGGTCTGTTTGATTGATGATGGTGAACTTCGTCGTCGTCGCTTTGAGAATATTTTTTTCAAGCAATTTCTCTGTTTGTCTGTCTCTCGCTCTGCGGTCCTTGCAAAAAGGATTAGATTGTTAAAAGCGAACTCGGCAATCAATAAGCACACCCAACAGTTTTCGGTTGAGGCTCATGTGTGGCTCGGTATTCACATGCAACACACGTGCATTATCCTCGGCAAATGCACTGCCAACGGAAACTTTACTAATTGCATATAAATCAAAAGGTGCAACATGCGGGCCATAGTCCATGCAACCAGTGTGTGAGACACACACACATCGAGAGAGCACATAGATGGACAAACCAGTAGTTCCGGTAGCTATGTGGTTGATAAACAACAAATAGGATGCAGAAAAAGTGTCCTGCTAGTGCTTTTTCTGCACTTCCATGCCACTGTGCATACGAGGCGAGGTGGATGTATGACATTGCTGTCGTGACAGCGGATACATATTTCTCCACAAAAGCAAACAAATGGCCCCTCGGGATGGAATAACGTTCACAGTTAACAGTCTATTTCTCCGTTTGGCGATTTGAAAGTAAACTGGGTTGCCTCGGCTTGTATGTGACCTTTGGCGAGGTCGGGCGGAAATTATATCAATTACTGTTATGATCTCTCGAATTCCCCGGTCGCCAATGAATGAGTCAGCTTATGTTGCAACCCTGGGATGGAGAGGACTTGTCACAAGGACTCCGATTATTGTTGAAGCTTTAACATTCATAACAAGATGATTGGCAGTCCCTGACGAGTGCAATCCAAAGCAGGGAGTGGAGGCTACGGCCGACCTTCTGTTGTTTACATTCTAACCTCAAACTTTGTGTCAGTTAGTCGTTTGAAGGAATTCAAGGGATTCTCGTCGATTTTCTTCTGATTTTGGGCTTATTTCGAATGTGATTAAATAGACGTAAATGATAATCGGTTCCCTCGCAGAACAATACACACAACAATGTGGCGATCTCAGGACCGTCAAACTGCCACCCAAATCGACCATGTGCTCATTGACGCAAGGCATGCCAACATTCAGGGGCGTAAACGTGGACTCTGACCATATTTTGGTAGCTGCTCGACTGTGGAGAACCAAAAAGCTGCACCAGTCACAAAGGGGAGATTGGACATTGGACGTCTAAGCATCACACAGGAGATCGTAAGAGCTCATGCATATATAGAGTATGCCTATAAGCGTTGCATTGCCACTCGACCATCAAAAAGGTAGGCTACCGATCACCTTCGACAAGAAACCCGTGGTATGATGGAAAGTGTGAGCGATGATCGACGAGAATTCCGTCCCCCCGACCTAGACGAAGTCAAGATAGCGATATCGAGGCTAAAGTCGAATAAAGCCGCTGGTGCAGACGGACTGTCTGGAGAACTGTTTAAGGCAGCTGGAGATGAGCTGGTAAGGTACATGCACCAGCTAATCTGTAAGATATGGTCGGAGGAAAGCATGCCCGACGAGTGGAACCTCAGTATCGTTTGCCCGATCCACAAGAAAGGAGATCCCTTCAACTGCGCCAACTGCCGAGGGATAAGTTTCCTTTACATCGCCTATAAGATCCTATCTGTCGTTTTGTGTGAGCGCCTGAAACCATTCGTCAACAACCTGATAGGTCCTTATCAGTGCGTTTTCAGGCCGGGGAAGTCCACCATCGACCAAATCTTCACACTACGGCAGATCCTGGAAAATGCCCAAGAAATGCAGATTGACACCCACCACCTATTCGTCGATTTCAAGGCCGCATATGACAGCGTGCATAGGGACGATCTATACAACGCCATGTCTAGTTTTGAAATTCCTGCCAAACTCGTAAGTTTGTGCAGGATGACGATGGAGAACTCTCGCTGCTCCATCAAGGTCGGTAACGAACTCACCGTGACCTTCAATGTCAAAAAAGGTTTTAGACAAGGCGACGTGTGTTTCCTTTAACATCATCATGGAAAAGATCGTGCAAGACTCACACGCCAACACTAGAGGCACGATCTTCCAGAAGTCCGTACAACTGCTAGCATACGCGGATGACATTGACGTGATTGGCAGAACACAGCGAGCCGTCAATGAAGCGTTTGCTGGTATTGAAGCGGAGGCGGCCAAAATGGGTTTAGCGGTGAACGAGGGCAAAACGACATATATGTTGTCACCGAGAAAGGACGCACAACATCGACAACTTGGCCAAAACGTCACCATAGGCAGCTATAACTTCGAGGTAGTCAAGGACTTCGTTTACCTCGCCTCGCAAGTGAACAGTACGAACAACACCAGTCCCGAGATTAAACGCAGAATTACTCTTGCCAATCGCTGTTTCTTTGGGCTCAAGAGGCAATTGAGTAGTAGAGTCCTCTCTCGAAGGACCAAGCTAACATTATATAACACCTTGATCATTCCTGTCCTGATCTATGGTGCGGAAGCATGTACAATCACAAAAGCGGATGAAGAAGCACTTGGTCTTTTCGAGAGAAAAGTTCTGCGTTCAATCTTTGGTCCTGTTTGCGTTGATGGTTATTGGAGAAGAAGATTCAACCACGAACTGTGTACGGGCTGTACAGCGGCATGAGCCTAGTCAGGCGTCTACGGATTCAACGCCTAAGATGGCTGGGCCATGTAGAGTGCATGGACAACACTGCGATTGATGCTTCGCGAATGATGATTACATCGCGGTCGTGATAGGGACCCGCACACCCAAGATATGCTCCGCCAGTCTGGTCGGGTGCTCTCTCTATAAAGGAGGCAACAAAGAAGCTTTCGTCAGCTGCGACTTCCAAGCAATTTTGGACGAAGCAGTCTGTGTGGTTGGGGGTTAGGTCCACATCGTTATTCTACAGGATAAGAAAGAAAGAAAAAGCATTCTCAATGACAATGTGGCAAGCCAGATGGGTCACTTCAAGAAAGGTATATAGACTCACAAATTGATTCCAACAACCGAAACGCGCACAAAAAGAGCACGCGGAAAACGCAATGCCCACCTTACGCAGTTCCTGTCGGGAAACAGGCCTATCGGAAATGTCTTCATAGCTCGGGGCACGATAGCTCTCCCCCTTGTCTAGAATGTGAGTACATTGAATGAAGACGCAGAACACACGACATTCTTCTGCAGGCGATTTAGAATAAGCCTACCAACCCCGGAGCTCCTAGTCGGTCATATGACGGAGTCAGCCGAGAAGTGGGAGGAAATCTGTTCCTTCATATCAAATGTGCAGACCAAGCTAAGACGTGAAAGAGTAAGTCGAGCCGAACAGGCAAACACAGTTGATTCAGCTTGAGTCGCTAACCAGCCCCGAAGCCCGAAGTAATACCTAACGGCAATTCCGCTGGGAGATTGGTAGAAGAGTGCAGGTTATGAGTTTGGACGTGGGCGTATTCCCGAAATCGAGAACTTGCTAATGGCACGGGCTATTAGTATCCTTCGAAGATTGTCACATCCTTAGACGTCACAAAAAATAAGTCTGGAAGAAGGGGTTTATGCGAACATGCCTCAATCAATCTCAGCTAATAAGAAGAATATCTCACAGGAATACGAATAGTTAACCTCGTAAATCTTGCGTAAAGTCTTGAAAATGCGAAAACAGGGAAACAAATGTGTATCAACGCTGGCGGCAGCCACTTGAGGGATATCATATTTTCCACTTAACAGAAAAAATTGTAAAGGTTTACTTAGTAAAACAGTAATTCAAAAACTAATTTTAATTTTGTCTAATTTTGAGCCACCTTGTACGTACTTTTTCTTTATATTCTTATCCCTGGGTCCTTTGAGTCTTCACATGAAATTTCACTTGAGACTGATGTTGTGCATACGACGATAGTCACAGAACTCTCAAGATAACATCCGGAGAGTATATAAAAACCTTTAAGTTTGGTCTTAAACCACATATTTCACCATGCACTGAAATTGGGATGACATTGATTCTCTCTCACTGGGCAACTTCCTTAGATTCATTGCTTTACATTCAACCTTGTTCGTGACTGTTTGGTTGACCTACTTTGAGTTCAAGGTTGTACTTTGAGTTCAACGTTGTACTTTGAGTTCAATCTGGTCACAGCCGAAAGGTGAGAGACAGACTTTACCAGCAGTAGAACATTTTAGCGTCACTGTCAATCTCCAAGTGAGACATTCTCACATGCAACGGAGATGGTCTCTGGAACACAAGCTCTTGATTGTCCTTGGTTTATTTAAGGCTTCCATTCGAGAACATTTCTAGCGTGGCATATTAGAAACTACTGCTTATTCTGAACTTCTATTTGTCATGACTCATGAGGAGGATATGTTCGATTCATTTTAAACTCCTCGAGCACATTTGTTCACAACTGGTGATCATCTCGCTTGTTAGTCAGAAATTTGAACTCCACATGTAAGCGAGCTTCAGCAGACTCCCTACATTCTACTACAAAGAATCCCTCCCATATCATAACCTCTCGAAAAACTAAAAAAAATCCGACAAATTCATTCTAAAATGACTCCCCAAATGATTTCACTCAACTTAACGACTTAAAAAAAAAACATCACATATTCAACACATGCGATTACACAAGTGGCAACGCACAATGCCATTTAGCACTTGAGCGCGTCAAATCCCAGTCAGTTGGCACCAAGCCATTTACCATAGAAAGCCCCCCTTAAAGCCGTCTCCTAAATCATTTGCCACCCCCCACGCATGATTGTATGTAAATATTTATGCACATCTTAATCGCCCTTCACTCACACTCCTCCAGCTTAATAATGAGCAAACAATTAAATCGAAAACTGAATCAACACAGGCGTACAATATATCCTTTGTGCTCGCGCACATCCTTCCATCGCCCCCGCCGTGCAGATAAGTGATTTGTCACTGCCGTCTTTCTCGCATCCATATCATGGGCAAGGAAATTATACGTAATTTCTCAATTTCGTTGTGGATTCCACACCGCAACGACGACGTCCCACAGAATGCCATTCTATTTAAATCCAAACGATTGTGGAAGCGACTGGCTGAATGTGTCCCTATTTGCTATTGAAATTCCTTTCAAGTATCCCTAGGAAAGTATTTTATCAAATGCACACACATATGCTGCCAGCTGGAAACTATCACAAAAGGATCAAATTGAAATTAAGTATCCCCATTCCATCGGCGAACAATGTGAGTAGCATGTGAGTATCGATTTCGTCGTTGTCCGGCAATAGCTGGAATTGGAGTGCTTTGAACTGAATCGAGAATGAGTGCAATAATTACCGAGGACACCATGCCTACGAATTTGTAGGACCCAGAGGCGTTCTCCCCTTCTTCTTGTCGTACTCAAGAACCACCCATGGAATGTCAATTGTATTCCGAAAGTAGTGTTCTTCTCATTCAAAGCCGTTTCGTTGTTGTTTGATTGCAGCGCAAGGGGTGGAGGAAACACCAAAATTCCAAACAAATAGTCATGCATGAATGATAACAACTTCCGTTTGACTGGCGGACAGGCACTTTTCGTCTCCTTCACTTCTCACAAGGACACTCGATTTAAAATGCAATTCTCATTGCTGTTCTCCCTTTGTCTTCCTGTGCCCAACCCAACCATCGCACAGTAACAAGGTCTCCCGCAGGGCACACACATTTGCGAGGCACACTCGTTCTCATTTGGCGTCGAGTCGCTCGCAACCATCACATGCGAGGCTTTATTATTTCATCAGTTGTATGATTAAATTAAAACAAAAACACCGCCCCAGCACAGCGGCGAATGAACGAAGACAAAAAGGACACATTTTTAAATAATCATATCATCAGCCAGTCACCCAGGCTGGCGGGCGTGCGGGAAGCACTGTAAAATACACCGAGGCGAATGTGGAACATTTTTCCCTCCTTAGTATCTCCATCTCGACAATTTATATATTTTTTCTGTCGTGGCGTCTGTTGCATTTTGTTTTTGTTTAATTTTTGTTCTTTTCCATGTGCAGCTGTGGGATTTTCTTGAATAATTGCATTGGGAGTTGCAGCAGCGGAACGCAATTAAAACGAGAATCGACGTATTTGTTGCTGCCGACGGATGACTTGCTGGCGGTTGCTCTCTTGCGGAGGAGCAGTAATTGTCTTTTATCTTTATTACTGCAAGTTGACGGCGAAGTGCCCGGAAGTCTGAGGGCTTTTGAATTTATGGGACTTCCAAGCAATCTCCTCCGTCAATTTCTTGTCTGAAATAACAATCAAGATGAGTTTGTTTTCAAATTTATTCCTTAACAACATCTCTTACACAAAATGTCCACTGTTGCTGGTCGTCATCGGCTCCAATCGTTCAGGAGTTAACCTCCATCGTTCACGTTGTCACGGTCGGTGCTGGTCGTCATCGGTTGCAATCGTTCGTCCAATCGTTCAGGAGTTAACCTCCATCGTTCACGTTGTCACGGTCGGCCAGAGGTAGTTGACACTTGACAACTCACTGGTGACAGCAGATTTAAATAATTTCAGGTTCAAACTGCGTTTCCCACGCCACTCGTCAAAATCGGTTTCGGTGTGAATTTAAAACCACTTGAGTGCTCATTTGTCAATCGTTTGAATTGGTTTGAAGGCATCGGGTAATCGGCCATAAACTATTGCACACGGCATGATTTGAATGTTTAATGACAATAACTTGGTGAATGACGGTGCGTCAGACTACTGCAGGCTGAATTCCATGAATTTATTAAAATAAATGAAGATGAGCTCCTTAAGAACATCGTACACAACTTACAAACTGGCACAAAAGGCACAGTCTTCCAGAAGACCGATCAGCTGTTAGCAATCCGAATGGCATCGATGTGATTGTCCGAGAACACACCCAAATGCCACTGATTTGCTGGCATTGAGGACAGAGGCGACTAAAAGGCTGGACAAACACAGCATCGACGCCTTGGACAGAGCTTCACTATGAAACTAAAGGGCTTTCCAATAGGGACTTGACAACTTTGAATTTAATTTGTGAACGCACCCTTTCACTAATCATCAAACTGTCACTGTCAATTTATTCACTAAACTCAACATTTTCATCATGGTGAAGTAAACGAACGAGCAACGTCTGCAGATTATAAAATTTTTTACCGAAATTAGGACCGAAACATTAAGAGCAATTTTCGACGAAGCTCATTTTTGGCTCAATGGGTTCGTCAATAAGCAAAATATGCGTTATTGGTCGGTTGAAATTCACATGTTCTTCATGAATCACCACTTCTCATCCACAAAACAATAACTGTTTGCTGTGGTTTGCATGCCGGCGGCGTTATTGGGCCATATTTGTTCGTCGACGGTAACGATCATCACGTTACTGTGAATGGTCAGTGTTATCGCGCCATGATTACCGATTATTTTTGGAAGATATGGACTCATACGACATGTGATTTCGACAGGATGGTCACATAAGCCACACGGCACACGTTGATTTATTGAAGAGTTAGTATGGTGAGCAAGTTATCTCAAGAAATGGGCCAGTCGATTTGCCGCCTCGTTCGTGCGATTTAACGCCGCCGTATTTTCTGTGGGGCTGCATTAAGTCATTGGTTTATGCCAACAAGGCGACGACGTGACAAGAACTCACTCAGGCGACATTGAACGGGAAATAGCGGTCGTTCCGGACGAGTGTGTCGTCAATTCATTGAGAATTGGATCCAACGAATCGAACGCTGCAAACGTGCCTGCGTTGACCATATGAACGAAGACGAGTTCCATTCATAAATGTTTTGTTTGTACTTCAAGTCGATAATAAAGTTTTTTGAAAAATCTCAAATGGTTTGCGTTTCATTTAAAAAACAATAGTTTTCAAGTCCTTATGGTCCTGTTGGAAAACGCTTTATAACCTTGAGAGTCAGAGACCTCGTCCAGCCCATCCAATACTAGATGGGAGCACATGCTACCATTAAGACGAAGGCGGTTATAATCGGTCTGCGGTGAACGAGGCTAAAACGAAGAACATCGTGTCCTCAGAAGAGGACATTTGACACAAAGCCTCACAATAGGTGAGTTTTTTTACAAGCGTATATACGCCTAAATTTCAATTTGCATGTAAAATACACTAACAACGAATCCTATATCCGCTTAATTTACTCGTCACACCTATCGCCGCTTAAGGAATAAGCGCGGATAAAAACAATGCTTCCAAAAATTATTTTCTGTGCGTTCATTCCTGAATTCATTCATTCATTGTTTAGGTTGCTGTATGTGGCTTACATCTGCAGGTGTGGTTGATGTATTAGATCATTTTTATTCTTTTGGCACCCAGAAGTATGCAATTTTGGTATACCCGAGTGTCTCTGCTATATATTCCGTTTAGGTTTCGTAAACGATTCTTTTCATTTGATAAACATTTTTTTTATTTTATAATTATTAATTGTTTTTGCTTTTAAAGTGATGGTCACGCTACACAGTCTCAAAACGAAGATTGTGAGCGTCAAAGATCAACCATCATCTTCCACGACTACAGTCCTGACTGCATAGGAAATGTCATAAATGTCGACGGTGCTGCCAAGATTTTATGATGAATCATTAAACGCAGATGATCGTTTTTTTGCGCACTTATAATTTAAGTATTTCGCTTACACAGCTAATGAGTGCCTAGAACTCCGAGATAATCAAGGGCTTCCTCTACCTCGGCTCGGCGGTGATCAGTAGTTACACCAGTCCCTAGATCAAGCGCAGAATAACTGCAGAGCCCTCTCGCGAAACAACAAATTGACTTTGTACAAGCCATTGATCATCCCAGTATTGCTCTACTACGCGGAAGCATGGACGATAGCAAAAACGGACAAAAAATGAACGCAGAGCGCACGAAACACATATTAGCCTTGAAGTCCTACAAGAATCTAATTCCATCCACCTCCGATTGGGGGCGTTGATGGCATCTGTACGTAACAAAAGGTTTATTACTTGAAGAGAGGGGTATGGGGTGTCCTGATTACTTGCCATTGGCAAACCCACCCCTGTTCTATCTAGCTCGTTGGTCCTTTCGTTGCCTGGAATACCACTATGCCGAGGTACCCAACATAGGGTAAGGTTGCATCTGACCGCTATCTCCCTAAGAGGTAGAGGACAAAGTTTAACCATCTTAGATTTGATTGATGGTGTATTCAGAGTCTTGATGGCCGCCTGACTGTCTATATATAACGATAGAAGGCAACCAGTAAGTGGGCAGCCTCTTGGATAGCTTTTACTTCTGCCTGGAATATACTACAGTGGTTGGACAATTGACGGGACAGAGTGAAGGATAATTCCTGCGATGACGCAAATACTCCTAGTCCAGTGCCTTCATCCTCGTTCTAAAGGGAACTACACTTAATTTCGCTAATAGTCCGTACCGCTGACGACCAAAGATCGTGGCATTTTATTCTACAATTGCATGTCAACTCCGAATAAGTAAGCTGAAGAAAATGTATTTTTTTTTTTTTGACTGGTAGGTGTCACACCAAATCAATTCAGTTTCGAATTTGAGACTTGCTGTCTAGAAGTCAATTTATTTATACCTTCTGGAGTGGTATGGTATCCCTGCCTTGAAGTTACGAATCAGAATCAAGCCTGGAATGCACTTGACTTAGCCATGTACAGTGGACAATTTGCCCCAAGGCTTAATCCGTACAAACTTCGTTGTAAATATAATCAAGACTACGTGGAACTAAAGCGATCAACGTCCATCTCTGAGAACGAAAACCTCTCACGATGCCTTCAACGATAACAAAGGAGAGGAACTCTGAGTCCATGCCATGAAAGGGAAATCACTTAATGGCTGTCATTTACAAAGAACCCGTCCAATGCAACCATGACCTCTTGGTTTGCCACATCGAATGCAACACATTCCTTTACTGAAGACAGTCTTTCATATTTGGAAAACATCCAGGTCCACAGGAGGAGACACAGGGGGCTGCTAGTGAATTCACCATTATATGTTGGTACACTGCCATACTCGCGGTCAGACTAACTACCACTGATCCACAGTTGCAGTGATAGTCTCGTTAATTTGATCCCAACGGCAATTGCTGACTGGACCAGATTTGAAAACCGGATAAAAGCATATCTGGGACCCCACTCTAACCAAGGACAGGCACTTAATCAACAGCGCTGAAGTTTAAGGTTGAAGACGTTGCGGTTTAAATTCAATACAGAACTACCTTCAGGCATTCTTGATGAATGGCGATCGCATGCTTGAAACCCAAAGCTGCCTGTTTGCGGGATGTTTGTAAATAACAACCTGAGTTCGAGATCAAGAAAATTCAACCAAAAATGCTGTCAAGTGCTTCTTTACTTACTCACTTATAAGGCATACGACCTATGGAGGATCTGAGCCTGAGCAGTTGTTGCCTTTCATCGCCAACGGTCCTGAGCACGCTGTTTCCAGTCCTCAAGACCAGGTTTGTCTCGCATCCGCGATTACTTGGTTTTTATACCGGAGGTTCGGTCTTCGCCTCCTTCTCGAACCAGGAGGCTCGCATTCGCAAACCTTCTTAGCTGGAGCGTTGCGCTCGATGTGGCCGAGACAGATTTCTGTCTTTCGGACTACATCCACATCCTGGCACAGTTCGTAGGGTTGTCCTCCATTCGTCATCCTCGCAGACGAGACCATATCTCCGACCCAGAATTTCTCTTTCGAAGGCACGAAGAATCAGCGTCGCAGTTTTGCTTAGGCTGCTTTCACACTCGCTAAGATTCGTCGGCGATTCTTTCAAAATCCCTTTTGTGATCTCAAGCCATTTTCACACAGGAAATCTGTCAGTCTCTGCAGTTGAGATCTCAATGCTGAACTCTTTTTGTTTCCTACCCCCTCTCACACATATACAGCATGCTTCCAATACCCAACATTGAGAACATAAGAATAAAGCAACTCAAAGAAAAACCCCGATCACACGAGACGCGGGCTACCCCTAGCACGTCTCACTTCCCTTGCCAACAAGATGGAAAAATCGCCAACAAAATTTTTCTGTGTGAAAGCGCCCTTAGCGTCCGGCTCCAGTTGTTTTGCCAAAGCGAAGTAGCAGCGGTGATTCCGCGTCGGATCTCCACTAAGATGCAATGACATTGTTATTCGTGGAATAGACAAACTCCTTCACTCCCAAAAACTTGTAACTGCCCATTGTGATGTTTTGCCCTAGGTGGTGTCCGAAGGATAGTTTCTTGCCCGACAACATATTGACTTTAAGACCAGCTCGTTTCGCTTGTTCTTCAATCGCCGTGATACCTTCCACTACGGCACGTTGCGAACGTGCGACGATGTCAATGTGATCTGCGTATCCCAACATCTGGACTGACTCGTAGAAGATAGTGCCTTCCGTGTTTACAGCTGGCCGCCACCGCCATCTTCTCCAGTGCCAAGTGCTTAGGATTCTTAAAACGCTTCAAGACAAATTTCACGCTCTCATGCCCGGGCTGGTGCACCAAAGATCCCTTTGTATCCACTTAATGGGATCGGAAAACGAGCGTCAGCACAAAAAGGTGGCATAAACATAGTGAAGGCTTTTGACTCATTGGAACAGAGTCCCATTGACGCCTGTTGTTTATTCAATGTCAGCTCCTTTCCACTTTTCAAGGAATGCAGTATCCGTACACGAATGAATGGCTATGCGTTCATTCTTGTGCCCGATTCAAGACATAGCGCACTAGAGTGTTGTCCACGCGGAACAGACTTTCATAACAGTCGTCTGTTACTTAACACCAAAGTGCACCAGTCTCCCGATTGTCCCCTTATCCTTTCCGCTCGCTTTATGTGAACTCTTCATGAAGGTTGTCATAAACCCTTGAATGATTTTCTTGAAATCTTTGATTTAATACAAAAGACGGCAGAGAACAAACATTTCAGACTACGAAAGGTTAATCATCACTTTAAGAAAAGCAAGAGGACGCCCAACTTAACTACAAATCCAATCATTTGCATTCCCATCTAACCTCACTCTTCAGAGAACTTCCCCGACAAAGGAACACAACACTCCCACAGCACTCTGACCCAATTGTGCGCCCAACACAATCCCACAAGACTCGCTCATAGGCACGATTTCACCAGCACAAAGCAAAGAAAACACATCAAGTCTTTCTTCTTCCAGTTGAGTAGGAAAATTTCCAATAACACCGAAGTCATTCAAATGAATGCGAACAGGTACCGTACCGAGACCACAAATTCAACACCCGCACTGGAAGCAGGGCATGAGCATGAGCATGAGCACGAATACGAGCTGGGAGCAAACCAAAATTAGGAAGTCATCCACAAAACAGATTATCAAAAGTTGAATGGAATCTGTAACCAGATATATTGAAAGTATTTCAAAACTAACCCGGTTACCATTACCCACCCACCGAGGCCCGAAAACCTCAAGCACATGCTCAAAACAAAATTCTGCGAAAACCAATTTCATACTTATCAAGGATAACCGAAACAATGAAACAAATTAAAACTCCTCCACATTCAGAGAGAGAGAGCATTTCGGAATTACGACGAAGGGAAGAATATTATACTCATGATCGGACATGGAAATGTTATTGTGGAGCACTTTACAAGAGGACGAACAGAAGGATATTCGAGCAATGCCAATCGCATTGCACTGGCACATAATGCACGAGGGCCCAGTGCGGTAGATGCACACAATTTCAGTGGCAACTGCACTCGATGGCATCACCGGAATGAACCAATCCCTTTGGGTTGGGGAATTCCTCTTCTGGCGAATTCCACTTCTGGCATTCATCTCTCCATCTCCCTCTGTGCCGGGTGGAGGGAACGTACATGCAAAGGAACCAACCGTCGGTCCCTTGATTTAACTATTTCCCAACAGATACTCCATCTCTCTGCTGGAGGCTATCCATTTCGGTTGGCAACCAAAAGAATGACGTCCAAAAATCTCAAACACAAAACTGTGCATGCAGCACTTACCTGTACATCGAAGTTTGGCGGCTGTTGTTGAAGCAAATTAGCTGGAGATTCAATTTGATTTGGTCCTTGACCCTGGTGATTCATCATGGGGCTCTGCAAGCGAAACAACACTCGTTAGTCGTGAGATATGATGGAGAATGGGTGGGAAGTGCTTACCTGTGCCATCTGGATCCCGCCAACGCCGTTCATGACGGGCGCTTGCAATTGACTCATCGGTGGCATCTGATGATGCGGATACGAATTCATTTGCGGTCCGGGACCTTGATGGTCCATCGAACCGAGCATATGATGCAGTGGATGCGGTGGAAAACCATGCTGCGACGGGTCGAGCAGTGTCGGTGCCCGCGGTAGAGATTCTTCGGCTGGCGACGGCTGCCGGGAGCCGGGTGTTCGACTGCAATAGAAATTCAAATGATTAGTACAACTGGGGAAGTGGCTCGTTTGGGATGCTCTGATGGGGAGTACTAATACTAAGTGGTGGCTCAATCCAGTCGTGTGCTCGTGGTGGTTGTCTAGGGAAACTGGTATACGTCTAAGATTAGAACCACGATGTGTAGGGGGACTGGAGCTTGTTTGAGAGACAGCGGGTTTGGAGGTGAGATAGTGAAGACACTGAATGGGATGAAATTCACCACGGCGGGGGGTAGGTCAATGTTTTGAAGGACTCTGGAACGCATTTCGAAATAAATTCGATGTTGAGAGGGTGTCGAAGAAGAAGAGGCTGGCAAGGGAAGGAATCCAAAACGTCACTCTGACCTCTGTTAGGCCATCAACTGCTCCAAAGCGAGTGAATCGTACCACAAATTGATCGATCTCCGAACAATTCATGTTCAAGGCTGACGCCAGTCTAAGCACTCGGAGACGTGATGGCAATCAGGCCCACCTTAGATTCCCCGCCTCAAACCACACAATCCCATGAACAATCTCGCTTCCCAGTGTCAGAGCGCACACAAGCAAGCAAAGGCTCCTCTTGCCAGCCAGCGGAGAAAAGCAAGCGCAGCTCGGCAGACAGAAGCGATTAAAATCGTTTTGACCCAATCCAAGGGGACAGCCCACACTGCAAGTGGACGCCTTATTATTATCAAGCTGTAAGAAACCAACCGTCAGTCTCGCTGTCCGCCGAACACGAACAGTCAGTCGGCCGAGTGTGAAGCACGCAGACCATAATTTTATGATTATCCACGCGAGTTTTTTTTTTCTGCTGTTGTTTGTTTGTTCATTTTTGTGCTTGCGGTGCTTCAGTACTCTCTGTGGCGGTCAGTGTCTAGAGCGAGCAGTTGCTGGTGTGGAGCGTAATCGTGGGATACTTACTGAGCCTCGGCTGTTTTTATGGTTTTCAGTGAATAAGACGTGCTCAGGGCTGGTGGTCGACGATAAGCGAAATGGGATTGACAAGAGCGAGTGGTTGTGGCTGTGGGAACAGCTTGGGATAGTCTAATGTGCTTGAAGGATGACCTCAACGGAAGCTCGTGGTTTCGTGTTCGAAACACTTGTTTCGGTGGAATTCCGGCCGAGGATGGGGTGCGTTTCTTGAAAAACACGCGTACACGTTTGCAGGAGTTATGTGAAGTCTCACTCCTCAATCTGGGATTGTGCTCGTGGGTTCGTTGGAGTTCGTTGTGTGAGACGAGGCAATGAGAAGGAGCGGATGTCATAAGGGGCTCTAATGAACAAGTGAGTCTGATCTGTGAGAGCCTTCCCAGAGTGGAGGCTCTTGGGAACTAGAACTCTTCCTAGCTCAAGACTCCGTGCACGTTGCTTTCTAGTTCGAATTAGGGACTACTTGACTCCGTCAGTGTAGAGTTATTTGTGGACCTTGTGTCTCTGACCACGTAAAGTCCACTTCAGGCGTTCCTCAAGGCAGTCATCTTGGTCCACTGATATTTTTTGGAACACTTTGTTCGTATGGAGTTTTAATCAGAAGTAAACTAATGGAGTTATTTAACGTGTACATCAAGAAGAACGGGACGTCTGCACACCAGACGCTGGACGGTTTCACTGATGGGTGAAGGAGTGGAGGATTGGGACTCTACTCTAAGGACCTCAATTTTCAACTGTCATTCCGACTACCCTCTCGCTGTAGCGTTTTCCAAGCAGACACTATCGCGATTAAAGGAGCTCTGTCCTGGCTAAATATAATATTACGTACAGAGATATTGTCATCTCTTCGGTCGCACATTTCTCGATGTTTCTCAAGCCTTTAACAAAGTTTGGCACGAAGGGCTGAAATATAAACTATGCCGATCTCTACCGGGGAAACTGTATATTTTTTTAGTGAATCTCTCTGATAGGATCTTCCGTGTGAAGCATGCAAATGAATACTCTGCTTTTAAAAATATAAATGCTGGGGTACCGCAAGGGAGTGTTCTTGGCCCTCTGCTATACCTACTGTATACTAGTGCTTTGCCACAAGAAGAACACACTGTTCTAGGAACATTTGCTGACGACACAGCTATCTTGGTAACAGCCAAAACGGTTGAAGAGTCTATAGCAAAATTACAACGCTCACTAGATCGGATACACGGAATGGATGAGCTTATGGCGAATTGATCCTAACGAAAGCAAATCAGTCCATATTAACTTAACTTATAGGCACGTTAATAACTCGCCAGTTTACCTAAATCGTGTCCAAACACCTTTTGTGAATGAAGAAAAATACAATGGACTCCCTCTAAGTCAAATTGTCACGGGATACCATAATTTGTTCGAGTTATAGGGAGTTTGACTTAGAGAGAGGTTTTTGTATGGAAAATTGAGGGAAATCCATGTAAAACAAAGCGAAAAAGTTAGAGAGAGTCCACTGTACCTCGGGATGACTCTTGACGTGAAACTCAAGTGGAAGGAGCACGTTAAGAAGAAACGTGCAGAGCTTGACATCAAATATAAAGACCTGTACTGGCTTATTGATAAACATTCCAGGTTAAGTATTGACAACAAACTGCTTGTATACAAGCAAATCCTAAAAACTGTTTAGACGTATGGCGTACAGCTTTAGGGTTGTACCAAAGCAACTAATTTGAACATAATAGCTGTGTTTTTTTGCAAGCGTATAATACGCTTAATTTAAAAGTGCACAGAAAACGATCATCTGCGCTTAATGATTCATCATAAAATCTTGGCAGCACCGTCGACATTTCTGACATTTCCTAAGCAGTCAGGACTGTAGTCGTGGAAGGTGATGGTTGATCTTTGACGCTCACAATCTTCGTTTTGAGACTGTGTAGCGTGACCATCACTTTAAAAGCAAAAACAATTAATAATTATAAAATAAAAAAAATGTTTATCAAATGAAAAGAATCGTTTACGAAACCTAAACGGAATATATAGCAGAGGCACACTGGGTATACCAAAATTACATACTTATGGATGCCAAAAGAATAAAAATGATCTAATACATCAACCACACCTGCAGATGTAAGCCACATACAGCAACCTAAACAATGAATGAATGAAGTCAGGAATGAACACACAGAAAATAATGTTTGGAAGCATTGTTTTTATCCGCGCTTATTCCTTAAGCGGCGATGGATATGATGAGTAACTTGAGCGGATATAGGATTCGTTGTCAGTGTATTTTACATGCAAATTGAAATTTAGGCGTATATACGCTTGCAAAAAAAAAACGCAGCTTATACAGACTTTTCAAAATAAGGTGCTTAGAACTATCGTTAATGCACCACGGTATATCAGAAACGCTGATATCCACAGAGATCATGGAATATTACCACTCCAAGATGAAGTTAAGAACTTTGCTTATAAACATAAGCGCCGCCTAGAAGAGCACATAAACTCTGCAGTTTAGCCGATCCTTGAGGAAACTAATGTCTTACGCCAACTACAAAGGGCTAGACCCATTTATCTCGTGCGATAGTCTACACCCGCGCATGGTTGCGGTGTTAGCAGCAACTTTCATTGGAGAGTAACCTGCCGATCAGTACCTAATTCATGAGATACAAACTACTGGTTAAGTGCAGGGAGGTGGTCTTAGTGAGTAAAAATCTCACACTTCTATGTGCGAACGTTCGCCATAGAGTCTTGTCGAAGATTTTTTTTTCTTCTTCTTCTGGTGGCGCTACAGTCCGGGGTGGTACGATCTTCAGCCAGCTGTCTCTAACTGCGCACACCAAGTTGGGGGGAGGGTGGGGGGGGGGAGGGGGGGGGGGGGAGGGTGGAAGAGGGATTAAGTTGTGATGTCGCAGATGTGTTAACAAAAGCTTGACCATTTCTTTAACATTCGTGAGATCGGCCCATACAATGCTGAGAAAATGTCAGATTTTCCAAATCATTGGATCTTATTGTCTATAGCTTTGTAGATTTTCACGAGCTGGAGTATGCACGTATGGCGCTCATCTTGTTAGTAACCATTACGTTACGCTTTACCATTTACATTCGACGTTAATAAAGCACCGCCTTACTTGCAAGTGGAACTAATAGATCCCCATTGAATTACTGAATAAGTTCCTACATAGGTATGCAAAAGTGAACGAAACTTGACGAAACTAAACGAAGTAGTCATTGTGTCAACGACGTTATTAGTAATCATCCTATAATTTCAAAGTATTTAATATACGATTGGTTAAGTTGACTTGAAGCCCCCGGGATAATGACCGAACGGAAACCTAAACTTGTGACAAAACTAAACGAAAAGTTGGCAGAAACATGGGCACATTTCAATGGTCTTATAGGGACTTACGCAGAATTCCAACACAAAATGTGTGTCATTCACGTACGTAAGGAATGGATAATTTTCTAAAAAAAGGAACGAAACTTAACGAAACTGGAGCAGACATTATGCTCACACTGTATCACTTGCGTCTTCACTCAATAGGAAAGCTGTCTAAAAAGCCAAGACATAATAAGCGCGGAGACTTAAGGTTAACTGAACGAAAAGTAGCCATAGAAGTATCGTCAAGTCTCGAAGTACCCACAGTTACTGCTGCAAGCACCGGCATTGACACGGACATACGTAGAAAGTGATTCATTTCACACTCACTTAAGTAAGCCAAAGTAAACGAAATTGAACGAATCTTAACGAAACTGATCTAAGTGGTCCCTATGGACACAACGCAATGTATGAATTCTGTGCTTTCGTTCAATTGCTTAGGTGGACTTAAAGTTCCTTGCTTCCATCCGCTTCATTAAGGCAAGATTGTATATCAAGGAGACATTTTGCAGCGTCATTGCCTCCATCTTCGTTAAGACAAGACAATCTCCCAAGGTCTCCACATTTAGAGGTTAACAGCACGAGCACTTCTAAAGCACTCTCCACCCTCTTATATTCCGTGAGAAAGATGAAATAAATCCTTGAATCACTTTTGGACATCACCCCCAAAAGGGAGATCTCCATCGCATTATTTTTTTTCTCATTCCGTTTTCACCACACGACGAACACACCCAACACACCCTACATGCGCGCCCCAAAAGAGTGTATGCACGAGTGAAGACGAAGCGAACGAAACAGAATCCACTCAACTGTCAGAATGCCTAACGAAGATGGCTGTGTGTGAAGAGCGAGTGATGATGACTCATTTAAAGAATTTATGACTCAAACGTCGGGTCATTAACACATGCACCATCAGCCGACACCGCAAAGCAGTCGAAGCGCAGTCTTCTTCTTCTCATCCTCTCCGCGGTATGGTTCTGCTTCTGCTTCTGCTTTTGATTCTCCCCAACAAGGTTCGCTGACACAAACACACGCTCGCACACACAGCCAGAGAGAGACGAGTGTATGACCACTTCAAAAACTGCACTTCTCGTCGTCATCGTCTAGATGCAAACAGAGAACCGAAAGGTTCCCTTGAATAGTGCCCTCATGCCGAGGCAGGTACATGTATCGTCCTCAACCTGCAGCCAGCCAGCATTAGGCGCGCTGCCTTGGATTTAGTCAGCCGAGTGTATCTGCGATTCTCCTTCAGCAGGGCGGCTCTGCTTCTGGTGGAATTAATTAATTGCTCAAATGCATGCGCGAAGTGAGGACGGAGGACGACGCATCAAGAATCAGCAACGAACGACGACGTGCAGGGCATTGTTTATTCCTGCAAAACTGCCGCCCGCTAAGTGGGACGCGACAGATATCAACCGCCGCACAGGATAAGGGGAGACGACCGACGACCGACGATGACGTGCGCCCCACCACACAAGAGGAGCCATGACAGAAATTAACGTTGTGCAACATGCACCTCGAATGCATAAACAATGAGCGTCACATCTCCGCTCGGCGTATTACGAGCACAAAAATAAAAGTTGGCCAAAAGAAAGGCGGCCTACAGAATGCTGGAATGGATAAACCTTGTGGGAGCGAGGGCATTGTGTATTCATCGTCATTTGACGATTCCTAGGGGTAATTAGCGGAGCTATTCAGTGCATGAAATTACGAGAGAAACAACAAGGATGGAGAAGGAGAAGGCTGTGAGGAGTTGCGTACTTGTTGAGATGTGTGCAATGGCATCCAAGCTCTGGAGGAGGTGAGGTGAAGCGGCTCAATGCCACCGTCAAGGCTCAAAGGGCTTGACTCCACCTTAATGCACGAATGTTGACGTGCTCCGTCGCAGTCATAATTAATTGAATTGAATAAACAATTCGGGTCAGGGCGGGCAATGTGGATGTGGATGTGGCCTCGTCCTAAAATGTGCATTTTGAATGACGTGGGATCAAGAACCTGAGTCTTTGGGTGAAGGGTTTGAAAGTTTAAATCACTCCCTTGAGTGGAATGGTTGTTCGACTCAATCTCTGCCACAAGCATCGGCTAAATACCCGAAATCTTTGCCGCTTTTGTCTGTGTCTCCGCCTCCGCCACAAAGGTTGTCATGTCAGGCGAATATCCTTCACCCAAAAGCCGGCACGTTTCTGCGCAAAGCTTGGTCTGCTCCAGTTCGATGCACACTTCCATTCTCACACGAGCTCATTTCATCGCACAGAAAAAACTAAGCCGACTGCAATTCATCGAGTTCGAGTTATCCGCACCCCATCTAAGGAACGGACGGCAACTCCATCTACAGTCATCGCTGTTGTGGCCCCCTCTCACTTAACATACATTACCTGCCCAACGACAACGCCAACGACGGCGACGTCTAACTACAGGCGGGAGGGAGGTGGGACGGGTAGCCGTAGGCGAATGAAAGATTTTTCAGCGAAAGAAAATGCATCTAAACGACACAAAGAATCCCCGGCAGATAACAATAAATTGTGTCTTTTTCCAGCTAGACCGACACACACTCTCTCCTCCTCCCCCCAGACATCCCATCAGAGGCCCCGAGTGTGCGTGTGTGTGGTTGGGTACATCTCTTCTGTCCGACCACAGTCACGAGGAGGAAGGTAGCTGCTTTGCACGGCTCCAGCTCGAATTCCGCACGCATCCCGGTAAAAATGGAATTTGTGATGCAACAAGAACAATAAAATCGCCTTCCACTCAACGAACGAATCCGTGACCAGCTTTTGATGCGGACATGAGATGCGCGCGTAAGCTGAACCCCCATCGTGTGGTTGGTGAGGGGTGCAGGTACACACAGAGCAGTGCCCCGACCGGCCATAGAAGTGGCTCGTGTAATGTAATATCGTGTTCGTCTCTCATTCCGCAAAATAATTCGATCAACATGCATGCTCCTCTCACACACACACACAGAGAGCGACACCGATGCGGGCCAGCAGAAGCAGAGAAGCGTTACAACGCAGACCGCTGCCGCTGCCGCCACAAAGATCTCGTGTATTACGTTCCAGATGCACGGTTGACGGTCACCGAGAACCTTGAAGAAACCAGTTAAACTATTCTAATGTCAATGCCATGCGAACGCCTGGCCAAGGGGAGGGGGCGACCTAGCCAGAAAGAGACCGACCGATGGAGCCCGCAGATAGGTGTAGTAGCTAGTAGATGAACACGCTGACAAGCAACAACGTGCTTTTTTGCCAACCAACCGGGCGCACACATCACTGCGCGTGTGTGTGTTTGATTGTCTATTCGATTTGAGCCAAGAGTCTCAGTGACGACAGCTTAGATTGGGGCTGGTTATGGTAGACGGCCACCACAGCCGCGCCAGTGTCGAGGAAGGTGGCCAGAGAGCGGAGGCAAAGAGTTACACAATGACACATTTTAGCCGGTTGCGCTGCCACTGCTGGCGCTGGCTGAGACTGAGACCCCCAGTCGCTCTCTGGCCCTCCACCACTACCACCACCACACACACACACACAAGCACAACAACTGGTTCGGCAGTCTGGGGCGGTCAAGTGTTGCCGTGCTGCCCTGTGGCGTGTACTGCTGCCGATGGTGTGCCACATTTCTTCGGGTAATTACTTTGGTTTGCACGATTCGATTGGGTATTTGTGTTTTATTGGTCAATAACTGCTTGATGGGTTTCCATGGTTAGGCGGCGGTTGACGTTTGTGTGTGTGTGTGTGGTGACCTAGTTGATGTTAAAGGGCAAGGTTTTCACCGGCAATCGGTAGCGTTGATGAGTCAGTGGGTTCGTCTTCGTTTTTTGTGTGCGGTTAACGAGGTTCTCCTGGGTTTAAAGATATTAAATGACTGTTGTTCGGTGGATGATAATTTAAATGAGGTTTACTTGTTAAAAGTGAGCTGGCAGCACTCATTAGAAGTTGCTTATCTGAAAAGAGTATGGACAAATGTGTGGAAGACGTTTGTCACTGGGAAACGCCCTAGGAACTCCAGAAATCTCTTGTTTATTTGATGTTTGACACTGTAAAACTCCGCGGCTTGCCACCTTTCTGGAAGTCCTGGCTTCAATTCAACCAGTTTAAATTCAAGAAGAAAGCCCCTTCCAATCCACCAGCTGTTAAAAGCTGCCACTCTTCTGGAAGTCCTGGCTTCAATTCAAGGAGTCTAAATTCAAGAAGAAAGCCCGTTCCAATCCACCAGTTGTTAAACCCTGCCACTCTTCTGGAAGTCCTGGCTTCAATTCAAGGAGTCTAAATTCAAGAAGAAAGCCCCTTCCAATCCACCAGCTGTTAAAACATGCCACTCTTCTGGAAGTCCTGGCTTCAATTCAAGGAGTCTAAATTCAAGAAGAAAGCCCCTTCCAATCCACCAGCTGTTAAAACATGCCACTCTTCTGTAAGTCCTGGCTTCAATTCAAGGAGTCTAAATTCAAGAAGAAAGCCCCTTCCAATCCACCAGCTGTTAAAACATGCCACTCTTCTGTAAGTCCTGGCTTCAATTCAAGGAGTCTAAATTCAAGAAGAAAGCCCATTCCAATCCGCCAGCTGTTAAAACATGCCACTCTTCTGTAAGTCCTGGCTTCAATTCAAGGAGTCTAAATTCAAGAAGAAAGCCCCTTCCAATCCACCAGCTGTTAAAACATGCCACTCTTCTGGAAGGCCTGGCTTCAATTCAAGGAGTCTAAATTCAAGAAGAAAGCCCCTTCCAATCCACCAGCTGTTAAAACATGCCGCTCTTCTGGAAGTCCTGGCTTCAATTCAAGGAGTCTAAATTCAAGAAGATAGCCCCTTCCAATCCACCAGTTGTTAAACCCTGCCACTCTTCTGGAAGTCCTGGCTTCAATTCAAGGAGTCTAAATTCAAGAAGAAAGCCCGTTCCAATCCACCAGCTGTTAAAACATGCCGCTCTTCTGGAAGTCCTGGCTTCAATTCAAGGAGTCTAAATTCAAGAAGATAGCCCCTTCCAATCCACCAGCTGTTAAAACATGCCGCTCTTCTGGAAGTCCTGGCTTCAATTCAAGGAGTCTAAATTCAAGAAGATAGCCCCTTCCAATCCACCAGCTGTTAAAACATGCCACTCTTCTGGAAGTCCTGGCTTCAATTCAAGGAGTCTAAATTCAAGAAGAAAGCCCCTTCCAATCCACCAGCTGTTAAAACATGCCACTCTTCTGGAAGTCCTGGCTTCAATTCAAGGAGTCTAAATTCAAGAAGAAAGCCCCTTCCAATCCTCCAGCTGTTAAAACATGCCACTCTTCTGGAAGTCCTGGCTTCAATTCAAGGAGTCTAAATTCAAGAAGAAAGCCCCTTACAATCCACCAGCTGTTAAAACATGCCACTCTTCTGGAAGTCCTGGCTTCAATTCAAGGAGTCTAAATTCAAGAAGAAAGCCCCTTCCAATCCACCAGCTGTTAAAACATGCCACTCTTCAATTCAAGGAGTCTAAATTCAAGAAGAAAGCCCCTTCCAATCCACCAGCTGTTAAAACATGCCACTCTTCTGGAAGGCCTGGCTTCAATTCAAGGAGTCTAAATTCAAGAAGAAAGCCCCTTCCAATCCACCAGCTGTTAAAACATGCCACTCTTCTGGAAGTCCTGGCTTCAATTCAAGGAGTCTAAATTCAAGAAGAAAGCCCCTTCCAATCCGCCAGCTGTTAAAACATGCCGCTCTTCTGGAAGTCCTGGCTTCAATTCAAGGAGTCTAAATTCAAGAAGAAAGCCCCTTCCAATCCACCAGCTGTTAAAACATGCCACTCTTCAATTCAAGGAGTCTAAATTCAAGAAGAAAGCCCCTTCCAATCCACCAGCTGTTAAAACATGCCACTCTTCTGGAAGGCCTGGCTTCAATTCAAGGAGTCTAAATTCAAGAAGAAAGCCCCTTCCAATCCACCAGCTGTTAAAACATGCCACTCTTCTGGAAGTCCTGGCTTCAATTCAAGGAGTCTAAATTCAAGAAGAAAGCCCCTTCCAATCCTCCAGCTGTTAAAACATGCCACTCTTCTGGAAGTCCTGGCTTCAATTCAAGGAGTCTAAATTCAAGAAGAAAGCCCCTTACAATCCACCAGCTGTTAAAACATGCCACTCTTCTGGAAGTCCTGGCTTCAATTCAAGGAGTCTAAATTCAAGAAGAAAGCCCATTCCAATCCGCCAGCTGTTAAAACATGCCACTCTTCTGGAAGTCCAATTCAAGGAGTCTAAATTCAAGAAGAAAGCCCATTCCAATCCACCAGCTGTTAAAACATGCCACTCTTCTGGAAGTCCTGGCTTCAATTCAAGGAGTCTAAATTCAAGAAGAAAGCCCCTTCCAATCCACCAGCTGTTAAAACATGCCACTCTTCTGGAAGTCCTGGCTTCAATTCAAGGAGTCTAAATTCAAGAAGAAAGCCCCTTCCAATCCTCCAGCTGTTAAAACATGCCACTCTTCTGGAAGTCCTGGCTTCAATTCAAGGAGTCTAAATTCAAGAAGAAAGCCCCTTACAATCCACCAGCTGTTAAAACATGCCACTCTTCTGGAAGTCCTGGCTTCAATTCAAGGAGTCTAAATTCAAGAAGAAAGCCCCTTCCAATCCACCAGCTGTTAAAACATGCCACTCTTCTGGAAGGCCTGGCTTCAATTCAAGGAGTCTAAATTCAAGAAGAAAGCCCCTTCTAATCCACCAGCTGTTAAAACCTGCCACTCTTCTGGAAGTCCTGGCTTCAATTCAAGGAGTCTAAATTCAAGAAGAAAGCCCCTTCCAATCCTCCAGCTGTTAAAACATGCCACTCTTCTGGAAGTCCTGGCTTCAATTCAAGGAGTCTAAATTCAAGAAGAAAGCCCATTCCAATCCGCCAGCTGTTAAAACATGCCACTCTTCTGGAAGTCCAATTCAAGGAGTCTAAATTCAAGAAGAAAGCCCATTCCAATCCACCAGCTGTTAAAACATGCCACTCTTCTGGAAGTCCTGGCTTCAATTCAAGGAGTCTAAATTCAAGAAGAAAGCCCCTTCCAATCCACCAGCTGTTAAAACATGCCACTCTTCTGGAAGTCCTGGCTTCAATTCAAGGAGTCTAAATTCAAGAAGAAAGCCCCTTCCAATCCTCCAGCTGTTAAAACATGCCACTCTTCTGGAAGTCCTGGCTTCAATTCAAGGAGTCTAAATTCAAGAAGAAAGCCCCTTCCAATCCACCAGCTGTTAAAACATGCCACTCTTCTGGAAGGCCTGGCTTCAATTCAAGGAGTCTAAATTCAAGAAGAAAGCCCCTTACAATCCACCAGCTGTTAAAACATGCCACTCTTCTGGAAGTCCTGGCTTCAATTCAAGGAGTCTAAATTCAAGAAGAAAGCCCATTCCAATCCGCCAGCTGTTAAAACATGCCACTCTTCTGGAAGGCCTGGCTTCAATTCAAGGAGTCTAAATTCAAGAAGAAAGCCCGTTCCAATCCACCAGTTGTTAAACCCTGCCACTCTTCTGGAAGTCCTGGCTTCAATTCAAGGAGTCTAAATTCAAGAAGAAAGCCCCTTACAATCCACCAGCTGTTAAAACATGCCACTCTTCTGGAAGTCCTGGCTTCAATTCAAGGAGTCTAAATTCAAGAAGAAAGCCCATTCCAATCCGCCAGCTGTTAAAACATGCCACTCTTCTGGAAGTCCTGGCTTCAATTCAAAGAGTCTAAATTCAAGAAGAAAGCCCCCTCCAATCCACCAGCTGTTAAAACATGCCACTCTTCTGGAAGTCCTGGCTTCAATTCAAGGAGTCTAAATTCAAGAAGAAAGCCCCTTCCAATCCACCAGCTGTTAAAACATGCCACCTTTCTGGAAGTCCTGGCTTCAATTCAAGGAGTCTAAATTCAAGAAGAAAGCCCATTCCAATCCGCCAGCTGTTAAAACATGCCACTCTTCTGGAAGTCCTGGCTTCAATTCAAGGAGTCTAAATTCAAGAAGAAAGCCCGTTCCAATCCACCAGTTGTTAAAACATGCCACTCTTCTGGAAGTCCTGGCTTCGATTCAAGGAGTCTAAATTCAAGAAGAAAGCCCCTTCCAATCCTCCAGCTGTTAAAACATGCCACTCTTCTGGAAGTCCTGGCTTCAATTCAAGGAGTCTAAATTCAAGAAGAAAGCCCCTTCCAATCCACCAGCTGTTAAAAGCTGCCACTCTTCTGGAAGTCCTGGCTTCAATTCAAGGAGTCTAAATTCAAGAAGAAAGCCCCTTCCAATCCACCAGCTGTTAAAACATGCCACTCTTCTGGAAGGCCTGGCTTCAATTCAAGGAGTCTAAATTCAAGAAGAAAGCCCCTTACAATCCACCAGCTGTTAAAACATGCCACTCTTCTGGAAGTCCTGGCTTCAATTCAAGGAGTCTAAATTCAAGAAGAAAGCCCATTCCAATCCGCCAGCTGTTAAAACATGCCACTCTTCTGGAAGGCCTGGCTTCAATTCAAGGAGTCTAAATTCAAGAAGAAAGCCCCTTACAATCCACCAGCTGTTAAAGCATGCCACTCTTCTGGAAGTCCTGGCTTCAATTCAAAGAGTCTAAATTCAAGAAGAAAGCCCCTTCCAATCCACCAGTTGTTAAAACATGCCACCTTTCTGGAAGTCCTGGCTTCAATTCAAGGAGTCTAAATTCAAGAAGAAAGCCCATTCCAATCCGCCAGCTGTTAAAACATGCCACTCTTCTGGAAGTCCTGGCTTCAATTCAAGGAGTCTAAATTCAAGAAGAAAGCCCCTTACAATCCACCAGCTGTTAAAACATGCCACTCTTCTGGAAGTCCTGGCTTCAATTCAAGGAGTCTAAATTCAAGAAGAAAGCCCATTCCAATCCGCCAGCTGTTAAAACATGCCACTCTTCTGGAAGTCCTGGCTTCAATTCAAAGAGTCTAAATTCAAGAAGAAAGCCCCTTCCAATCCACCAGTTGTTAAAACATGCCACCTTTCTGGAAGTCCTGGCTTCAATTCAAGGAGTCTAAATTCAAGAAGAAAGCCCCTTCCAATCCACCAGTTGTTAAAACCTGACTTCCCTCTCTGTGTCGCCTTGTTTACCAACTCTTGTGAACACCAAGTGCCTATTCCAGACTGGAATTCATTACAGGCTGACTACAGGAGGGTTCCAAAAACCAAATGTTCATAGTCCACCTGCCTGAGCGCCTAACCCCAGCTACCACGGACTACTTCACCCCCACTCTAGACTGCGACAAGTCGGCACAATGTCGGTAATCATCCAGAGAGGACTGGAAAACCCAATCACTTACCTCGGAATACCAATTTCTTATCAACACAGATGGCTCCAAGCTAGACCACGGTGTAGACTCAGCGGTCTTCTCCACAGATTCGAACATCTCTAATTCGTACCGCATCCCAGATCAGTCGAGTATTTTCCAGGCTGAAGTGCTAGCGATCTGAGAAGCGCATAAACTTCTTCGTACTACTTGCCCTTATGGTAAAGCCGCAGCTATCTGCTATATCCTCAGTAATCACTTTCTCTAAATTGCGATCATTGAGTCGATCAAGCAGGAATATCTTCTGGGACCGCCAGATGTTACTAGTTGCGTGACAAATTTATTATTTTGGAAAACCATGGCACCCTTTGGTGCGTTGTATGGGGCGGTGGAATCATGGGTCACTATGTCTCCAAAAACGACAATGATGTTGGAAACATTACAGTCGACATTAAGCAGGCGTGACAAATTTTGGAGCCCAAAATTCGCCGACTGACTACATATCGAAATGAGAATTCAGATCCTTGATGTGGACTCCCGATCCAACGTCGTCCACGTTCGTCAGTGAAGATTCGCAGAGGACCATCTAGTGTCAGAAAGACAGACTTCTAGTAACATTTGAAGGGAACTGCTTGAGAAGGAGGAGCTTGGCCAGCAGAAGTCGCTGTCCGAGAACCGTGCGAAGTCTTCACAGCCATTCAGCACACATTTCCATTGTTACTTTCGTCTAAATGGTGAATTAGCCTGTTCACGGAGTATATCTCTCGGGAGAAGGTTGAGGAGTATGTTCTAAGGAGCAGAGGCCACTGTCCCTGGAGCTCCACTGATACATACGCAACCCCCAGCTATTGTACACACTTGAGGAGGTTGCAATTGCTCACGAGATCAGAGCCGCAGGTGCAATGACTCTCCATGATGCAGACAGGCCAAACGAATACTCCCAACTGTCCACGACTCTCTTGTTACCCCTTGACAGAAAAGATTGCAGACGACTTAGCAGCGGAACTGCATCTTCGCCAAACACCTAACAGTGCTTGCCATAAGCGACGTCTGTGAAGAAGACTACGACACTGCAGAGCACTTCCTCTGCAACTGTCCCGGCTTTTCTCGGATGAGGTGACAGGTTTTCGGTGCTGATGTGGTCAGTGTTGATTATGTAGACCGACTCGCCATCACAGAAGCACCTGCGGGCCTTCCTTCAAAAGACCAACAAATCGAATGCGCCGGACTGGTAATACAAAAAGTCAGGCGGACTTAGTCTGCACTTGGGTTCTATGACCTTCTTGCCCGTGTCCGTGAAGTTTTTGCTGACAAGCTTTAGGACGTTAGGTTTCCAGCTTGACTCGGTGTCGTCCAAGAATTCAGCTTAAGCAGCGTGCCGCGGAGTATGGTTTGAGAGCAGGGTACACAAACATTCTTCCTAGTGAATATTACAAGATCCATTTTAAGCGACACCCATTCTCTTGTACAGAAGAAGGCTCAGAGGGACCCTGAGCGCAGAGATGTATTCCTCAGAGGCTGCCACAGCGCCCTCGTCCGCACTGCCAATAACTCCGCACCCAGACTGTTCGAGATGTAACAGAAGCCAAAACAGGTTAAAATAGACAACAAATAATTGAAGGGCTTAAGTGCCAAGGAAGACTTGTCACTTTTGCCAAATGTCTATCTCTCCAAACTCAACAAACCTCAAACTCCTCTCCCATTCCCCCGCCACATTATCTCCACCCAAGGCACTTCCACGCTGAGTAACATTCTAATAACTGTGTCAATGACGAGGCGCAGCAATGCATTTCACTGTCAAGGTCTATCGATGGAATCTCCAGTGTGCTCCACTTTTGATGCCTCAAACTCGCTGCACCGATGCACAATCCCCCAGAGCAGGTGCACACACACAACCTGTCTGGCACCCCACACAAGCACCGAGTCTATGGCGGCCATCATAAGTTGTTTCCCCTCATCTGCCTTTTTTCGAACTAAAATCTGGCAACAATGTTTCATCTTACGAGACATGTAATTGCTGGTCGATTAAGGAAACTTCATTTCCATGGACCCCCTCGTGGCTGTTGTCTACTTTGCGTCTCGTTTGTGGCATAATTCGCAATCACCCAAGCGGCACGCTCGACTTCTGCACTTGGGTATCGAGGATGAATGCGTAATACATTCAGTGAAACCTCAAAACAGATATGCCTGCCCACAAGCTGGGGCGGGTGCAGGGGGGACGGCGTGTGTGTGAAACCGGCCCCGACAGCGGTGCAGGCAGTCAGGGAAATCGGTATTCTTTTGCCGAGACGTAATTTTCAAGGTGAGCTGACGAAACTGTACGCCAACTCTCCGCATCGATTACATTAGCCGTCGCATCGTGCAGTGAGGATGAGGAGGACTGTGGGCACGTATCAGCATCCTAATCACCGTCGCCATCCCAGACCAAACCAAACACCTCTCTGCACACGATGGTGACGTAAGACCGAGTCACATTTATTCGAGTTGCATAACGCCTTCGCTTTCGATCCCTCCAGCGCAGCGTGGAGGGGAGGAGGAGCAGCAGCTTTGCCGATTTTTGGCACCACTCGGAGTGCAGCCGCCCGAAGATGCGATAAACCATAGCGCCGAAGACGATCCAGAGAGGAGAGTGAGCGCATTAAATATGCGATTGTTGCTTAATGGAACGACAGGTTGCAAATTGCAATCATTGGCAACTTCGCGCGCAGATGGAGCTGGGTGACAAGGAGGCGGTTGCCAAATTGTTGCCACAGCTTTCAAGGTGATCATGATGATGGGGGATTGGTTTACGACCGAGGAGGCATGGCTGGCTTGTGGTAAAATCGATCAACGCAGAGAGAAGATTTTGATTAAGGAGGACACTCTTGGGGATTCAGTGACCTCCTTTTTATGGCAGTCTTTTGGAAACAAGAAGCTGGCAAAGACAATGTGGGAAGAGTGGACATCAGTTCCAACTCAATTTAGGACACTGCCCAATTCTTACTGTTTTTTACAAGTCCAGTGGAAGGAATAGGGTTTTGAAACGATTGTTTTAACGGCGTGTCAGTTAATTCAGGAATTCAGAAAGGAAAGTCATCTTGGTGAAGGCCATTTGATATTCAAAGCTGCCATCTAGTCTTAAATTTGATGACGTTTAATGTCGGAGCTACGACAACTGATAGGAGACTCATCCTCACGTATTGATCATTAGTTGGGAGTGCGGCCAAAATAGGCAACATAATGTGTCTAAACTTAGTTAGCTACAAAGACCGGCGTGTACCTAGAGGCACCAGGGTTACCACAGGGACACAATTGAGTCAGCTTCAAGATGTTTTTTTTTTCAAGACTGCAAATAAACAATTTTATTTCACAATTTCCAAAAAATAAATCATTTCCAAAACTTTGCAATGTGTGATTTATTTTATTATATACGAGGGTTGTTCGATAAGTACTTGGCCTCAACGCCCGATGCCGCCACTATCGCACGAGTGGGTACGTCCGCGGATTTTAGGAAAATGGAAAAAGTCAGTCGGTCGGTGATTCGATCTTTGCTCTTGGAAAGGAAATCGCGTCAGATCAAAGAGTGATTTAATGCTACCCGGTGACAGACTCTTCTCGCGACTGTTAAAGATTGGTTAAAAGAGTTTCAATGTGGTCGCACGTAGGTATTTAATGAGCCATGCGCAGGTGTCCTGAAAACGGCTCCCACGAAGGATAACGTGACAAAAATTCACGATCACTTATTGGCTGGCCGCTGATTCAAGGTTCATAAGTTAGTAGAGACAGGAGCCATCTCAAAAGACTGAGGGGTCATATCCTGGATGGAATATTGGGCCTGAGACAGCTGACAGCGCGATGGGTGTCGCTTTTACTCACTTTGCACAGCAAGCGCAACAGGCTTTGAACTGTTGTCCCATCCACCGTGGTCTCCAGATTTGGCCCGACTCGCGACTTATTTTTTTCCAAACTCGAACAAATTCCTCCGGGCAGAAATTTGAGTCGAAGGAGTCGGGAATAGTTGGAGAGGCGGCTTTTTGGTTGAGGTCCAGGTCCACCCAGTGCCAAATAAAGAAATGGTGAGGATATTATCGCCGCCACGAAGGCCTACTTCGCAGAACTTCAGAAAACGTGTTTTCCAGACGGGTTAAATAATTTAGAGCATTGCTGTGTCAAGTGTGTCGAGCTTAAATGAGACTATGTTGAGGAATAAACTAAAACTTTCCAAAATGTTCGTTTATTTTAAAAATGACTCGTTTTTTAAGCTCCTGGGACTCATAAATAATTTAACCTGTGATAACACTGACAAGGACCACAAGAGCTCGGAGGTCAACTTCGTCGAATGCTCTGACGGCGAAGCTACATCTCACTATCGTCAATCCAAAACAGAGCACCGCCGGCCGCAATCAGAGAGTCTCGGTTGTAGACTGAAAACCCTGAATAGTCACAGGTGCATTACAGGTTAAGTACAGCAAAAGTTCGTATCAAATCCTGGCAGTTTAGCAAATTCCAATCGAAAACTGAACTTGAACTAACAATGCACTATTCCCAGCAAAGATCAGAATCAGAGTCCTGTCGTATATGCATCGTTTCTAACGTGGAACATCGTTCAGGCGTATTCTTGTCAACGAAGTGCTAGGCAAAAGTGTTACCTTATTTTGGCAAGCTGCAGCTGAAGTACAGAAAATACAACAGAAAATTAAACTTTGATACAGTTCATTTGTGTGTGATCCTCAGTGGCTTTCGTTAACTTTCGTTAATGAAACTAAACGAAAGTTAATGATACTCAAGTAAAGAAACTTAACGCAGCTCAACGAAAGTTAACAAGACTCAATGAAAGTTAACGAACCTGAAAGAATGTTAACGAAACTCAAAGAAAGCTAATGAAATTCAAAGTAATCTAACGAAACTCAACGAAAGCTAATAAAATTATCAACGAAAGTTAACAAGACTAATTGAAAGTTAACGAAACTCAAAGAAAGTTAACGAAACTCAAAGAAAGTTAACGAAACTCAACGAAAGCTAACGAAACTCATTGAAAGTTAACGAAACTCAAAGAAAGTTAATGAAACTCAAAGAAAGTTAACGAAACTCAACGAAAGTTAACAAGAGTCAAAGAAAGTTAAGAACCTCAAAGAAAGTTAACGAAACTCAACGAAAGCTAACGAAACTCATTGAAAGTTAACGAAATTCAAAAAAAGTTAGCGCAACGCAATTTCTGTGTTTTCAATTGTACAAGTTAGCTGAAGTCTCATTACGTCCATCATAAATAGTTGGAAAGAATCGTAAAGCTCGGAAGAAGCACGAGTAAGCATTTCAGTGTAACTAAAATCGTCAAGTACAAATCACCGTATATGAAAAAAAAAACGAGAATTCATAGCTCTTTTCGCAGATGCCGCTGCACCCACCTAAAGTGTTTTCTTAATTGACGATCCGACCACTCTACGGATATATGAGCACTGTTTTTTTTTCTTAATCCCCGATCGATTGCCCATAACTTGCTTTTAACAAGATTGCGCTACATGGAACACAATGCGCGACACAATCAATTTATTGAAGGCGGCCTTTGATGAGCGCATCATCGCGCTATATGGGGCAACGAATTGACCTCAAAATCTTGTCATAAAATACTTCATGGCTATTTGTAGCGGGCGCGAGCCTACAGTGATCAGCCAGACACTATTAATCAGTGATTAAGGGATAATGGATGGATATATGACATGGGCTAGTGGTGGACAATTCAATTTCCAGATTTTCAAAACAGGTGCTAGGCATTAAACCAGCTTTGGAATTAAAACAATTGTGCGTTTCTTTTTAGCGACTTGGCAGCACTTCTTCCATCATCAGTCACTTTGACAGATGATAATCGATTGCTCTTCAGCTTGGTTTCCCATTTCACCCGGAAGAGGTGTATCTGGTTGGCAAATGGGCCAGAAACGGAATTGTGGTTGAAAATCGATCGAGTCTAGCGAAGATTGGGTTTCGTTAAACCAGTGTCATGAATTTTCATCCATAAGGTCTTTTCGTTTCAGCTGATGTTGCACTTAAAGTACTTCTGTCATGTGTAACTCTTACGTTGAACTGTTAAGTGATAACGAACCGCCAAACAAATCAATTATTTCTGAACATCATTCCAGCTCGCTCCCACCTGCGAACCTCGCGCGCTTGCTGCTTAAATAACCAAGCAACTGACTTAAATTATCGTAATCTGGTTCATGGATATTCACAAACGGCTCATGAACAATTAATTTATCGGCATAAATTAGCGATGGTGTTTATTTTTGGCCTGCAGTGTGACTGATCGACACTCCTGCTGACCAGCAGCTGTAAATTTGAATGGTAAACCTCGTTGGCGCGGTACGAAAGCGGAATGCATTTAGCGGCAATTACATGAAATGATGGCGAAGAGAGACATGAGACAGGCTTAAATGCCGATGGTTCGTGTATTCTTTTGGGGATCGCAGGACAGTGGAGCGCGGCAGTCAACTACGTTGTCGAGAACTGTGTTGATCTTTAAGACGAATATCCTGATTTCGGCTCCTCCTCGATTTAGTCGCCATTGGTTTGTTTCCTTGTCATTAAAAGATAAGAACTTGTTTGACAGAAGTGATGACAGAGAAGCAGTGCTTTTGACAAGATCTCGATCATGACAAGTGATCTTCTGGCACTCAACGACTTGTGCCGCATTCCCCCACCTCATCAGTCCACTGTGAGAATCGAAACCAGACATCAGCAGCATCCATCGACTGTTCCCGCAGATCGATCGTAAATTGAGTTTAAAACTGTGTTTACACTTCATTTGGGCCATGCTTCGATGAATTCATCACCTTATTGGAAGAGGCTTTCACTTTTGCAAATGTTGTCTTATGTCACCGCGGCGAGTGAGGAAAAGTAGGTCGGCACCTACTGCGACTGAAAATCTCTCCCCTTGAAGACCCTTGAAAATCAACCGGACGACAAGGCACACATTTGGTCACAAGCAGTCGGTCTTTATTGAAAAATGTCGGTGAAGAGGTATACACAGAGTGCAGGCATTGCAACCGCAGCTTCAACTGTTTGCAAATTACAGTCAAGTACTCAGAGCCCCGACTGCGAGGAGTATGCATTTGCTTTAGGAATTCCATGACCAAGCAAATGTAGGTGGGTTCGGCCATAAGCAAGCTTTCTTGCAAAGATGTCGTCACTTCTTCTTGACTTCTGATCTGGTGATGAGCAGCTTGAGAAATATCTTGAATCCCGGCAGCTTTCTAACCCTAGAATGGGCAGCTGTTTGTGAGGCGGGCAGTCAGGTAGTTTCGATTCGATTGATTTATAAAAAAAAAAAAAAAATGATCTATGTTCAGACTCAAATTGGGCCTGATTAGACCCAGCTGCCCATCCTAGCGTCAATGACAGGCGTTACGGTTTCCGCAGGAACAGGTCCATTGGTGATCGGATAGCTGGTCTTACGGAAAAGTGGAACCAATCTTTGGACAATGCAAGCGAAAGCAAGACCGGTGCACTTGATATTTCGACGGCATTTGACAGAGTTTGGCATCAAGCTCTTTTTGTCGAAAATGCAAGCCTGGCAACCTCTTCGTCTATGGATTGGAAACTACCATTCGAACCACGTTGCTTTGGATGGGTTCAAGTCTGATATTCACCAAACTGTTGACTCTGTATAAGACCTTAATCATCCCCGTCCTGCTCTACGTCGCACAAGCATGGACTATATCCAAAGCGGATAAAAATAATATAATAATAATAATATGGGTGGCGCTACAGTCCGAGGTGGACCTGGGCCTAGCTTCTCAGTAACCACGTGTGTTGTGCGTGCGAATTGTTCTTTCACGCGTGGAAGGGACCTACAGTTTAATGCCGACTCCGAACGGCGAATTTGAGAAGCTTTTTCTAGACAAGAATACTCTTTGAGCATTGTCAGTGCCTCGAAAGAGGTGGAGCTGTGAATTATGAAAGGTGGTAAATTCGGGTATAGAACCTGGCACCCTCTGCGTAGGAGTCGACGTCCTTACCCACTACGCCACGACGAGCGGATGAAAATGCTCTTGGAAAACTTCTGCGCGCGATCTTCGTTCCTATTTGCGTTGATGGCTTTTGGAGAAGAAGGTTCAACCACGAACTGCTTAGTCTGTACAGCGACATGAGTCAACGAGGCATCTACGGATCCAACGCCAGAGATGGTTAGGCCGTGTAGAGCTCTAGCCCGAAGAATCGTCGACTCTGAACCTGTGGAGCAACGCAACAGAGGACGGTCACGTACAAGATGGCGCACACAAGACGAGGGGGACCTCAGCCGGCTTGGTGTACGAAACTGGAGACAGCTGGCGATTGATCGCGGACTGTGGCGCCCTAAGAAGAAGAAATTCCTCAAGGTCTGCGAGACTCTTTCTCAATCTTCTAATTCCTTCGCTGATGACGGCACCCTCAACATTTCATATTCGTTCCAAGACTCACGACGATTGGAAGTAACTTGAATTCCGATCTTGACAGCATAATTAACTGGGGAAAGAACGAGAGTGGAATTCAATGCTTCAACAACTCAATGCTGTCTACTGTCACTCAAGCCAATCATTGACAATCAGCCATTATCCATGAAATGTCACCGACGACAACTTTCCACCCTTGGGGTGTGTATCAACACAAGTGTTGTTGGAACGATCACATACAGTACCCTCTAACTCGAATAAATCAAGGCACCCCGTGCAAAAAATCAGAGAGCCTTTGCCTTCCCTCTATACCTTCGGCCCATTCTGTGTGTTAACCCCGGACACATAAGGGTATTATCAAACCAGGTTGGCTGTATGGAATAACAGAAGGTCTCACTGTTGTACACCAAGCTCTCTCTATTAAGGACCCTAGACGTTGGTCCAAGTGAGCCACGGCCGTAAGGTCGACAGAGCACCCATATACCAACCTACCTACGTTCCCCGCCAACCTATTTAGTGTGTCTCGTCGGATATTCTTAACTCCACCATCCTCCCAGAACCTACCACTGACTGCGTTAAATGACTCAAGCCAATTCAAATATGGACTGAATCACATTCCAAGCAGACCAGACTCACCAGAGTCCACTCATAGCACGCACAATAATGGCCCCGCCCCCAAAACCCTATCAATTGCACATCATATCGGCAGAAAAAGAAACCCCACACGACTGAAATGGCGCACACACATAAAGAGAAGATTCCGAAGTACTCACTTGAATCCTTTGTCATCATCAATTCCATTGACAACGACACCATTTGTGGCGGTGACTTGGTCGTCCTTCTTTAAGCCATTTGTATCAAATGGAGAATTAGCCTTTTCTTTGTCATCATGAGTCTGGAAAGAGAGAAAGAAAGAAAAAATCGTGAAATAAATTATTAAATACATTTACACATCCCACCGCCAGATACACACAACAAATGCGTCTTTTCTTTTCTTTTCTTTTTTTTTTGTTTTTGTATCTCGCGGATAAAATTAAGCTATCGACCGCGACTGGGTTGGTTTGGTTTTGCATCTCTCGAGGTCAGATAAATATTTACATGCCAAAGGAAAGCAGACGACAACGACGACGACGACGCGATGGGAGAGAGAGAAACTCTCACGTGTAGATGAGAGGGGGCCGTGGCACTTGACTACCGCAAGTGGCTGTGAGGGCGCTGGTGCTGGATATGTGTGCGTGCTTATGTTTGGAGAGCCAATTTGGCTAACGAAATTGTTTGAGCAGCAAGGATATCTAGGGAGAGTGTCTCAGATGAATTGAATACACACGTAATGAGATCAGATTATGATTCATTGTGCCGCAAGATGTCTGCGCCGAAGGATGTCTGTGAATGTCCTTAGAGAGAGGATGTCTAATCCGGGAATGGTGTCTGTTTTTGTAGACTTTTCTAAAGGAAATGCTTTTTTCTTTGGGATTTGATTCAACGATCTGTTGATCTGACTGCAAAAAATAAATGTGCTCCTCTCTACGGAAGTCTTTAGTTAAAGGCGGACGATTCATTCGACACTGAAGAGAAGACAGAGTCAAGACTGTGGGAATCGTCTTTTGGAAAGCCAGCGAGTTGAAATCTGCCGAACAGGATGTAGTTCAGCAGGAATTTAATTCACATTAAGAAGGTCTAGAAGAGCTATAGCTTGTCTCATTCCTCATCAGGCAGCCCCAAATTGAGTCAATTGTAAGCACCTTTTTGACTACCTTAAAACTGCATCACAGCTGATTGTACCTAGTCCTTGTGTATTCGACAGTGAATCACGAATTTTTAACAGGTAACCACGAAATAACACTAGAGGCACGATCTTCCAGAAGTCCGTACAACTGCTAGCATACGCGGATGACATTGACGTGATTGGCAGAACACAGCGAGCCGTCAATGAGGCGTTTGCTGGCATTGAGGCTGAGGCGGCAAAAATGGGTCTAGCGGTGAATGAGGGCAAAACGAAGTATATGCTGTCATCAAGAAAGGACACACAACATCGACGTCTTGGACAGAACGTCACAATGGGCTTCGGTCTTCGAGGTAGTCAAGGACTTCGTCTACTTCGGCTCCGCAGTAAACAGTACGAACAACATCAGTACCGAGATCAAACGCAGAGTAACTCTTGCCAACCGCTGTTTCTATGGGCTCAAGAGGCAATTGAGTAGTAGAGCCATCTGTCGAAGGACCAAGCTGACTTTATACAAGATCCTGATCATCCCCGTCCTGCTGTACGGCGCGGAGGCATGGACAATCTCAAAATCGGATGAGGAAGTCCTTGGTATTTTCGAGAGAAAAGCTCTGCAACGTCCTGTTTGCGTTGACGGTTTCTGGAGGAGAAGATTCAACCACGAACTGTACGGGTTGTACAGCGAAATGAGTCTAGTCAGGCGTCTTCGGATCCAACGTCTAAGATGGCTAGGCCATGTAGAGCATATGGACAACTCAGCTCCGGCCCGGAGTCTTCGACACCGAACCCGTGGGACAACGCAACAGAGGGCGCCCGCGTTTAAGGTGGCGCACCCAGGTAGAGAAGGACCTCAACCAACTTGGCGTGCGACAATGGAGACAGCTAGCCAGAGACCGTGCTAGCTGGAGAGGCTTGTTGGTTGAGGCCCAGGTCCACCCCGGACTGTAGCGCCAAATAAAGAAGAAGAACCACGAAATAATGAAAATGGCAATGTCTGATTGGCCAGAAAAAAATGTTATAAGATCACCGTACCACCGTGAAACAGTAGAAGCTCGAAAAACTTGATTAAAATCCAGTCCCAGAGCTTGTCAACTTATCCGAAAAGTCAACTTTTCTGGACACTTTTCCAGATCTGTAGAAAAATGGTATTTCGTTCATAAATAGTCCTATTTTAATTATTAAAATAAAAAACTTCAAAAATCTAAGCGATGTCTAACTGACTTGAAGAGAGAGTGGTTTTGAAATGTTTGAACGTAAAAAACCAGGCCACACAATTTGATAAATGCATTCAGTCCGCCAACTGGAACTGATAAACCGAATCAAGCCGAGTTGAACCGAGTTAAATTTATGACAAATCGACCGCCACAGGATTGCTGAAACATACGCACTCCCTTGCCGAAATTTTTGATTTCCATTTCATTTGTCTCTTAATGACTTCTTTAGGCCCGGTGCACACTTGCGTCATTTGGACGCGCGATCTCGCAACGGCACCGCATTTGCATCTTACAGTACTCACAAATAAGTTGAGTCGTGCACACACTCGTGCGATCCCTCTGAGGCATCGAGCGTAATTCTTACGGGCAAAATGATTCGCAGGATTTCGCGAGATAGCTGCGGCACCACAGACGCAGTTGCTTCTAGCAGTACATTGTTTGTGATTGAGCAGTGCACACACGCGTCATTTTGTCGCTTATAAAAATTCCAAAGAAATATGTCAAACTTAAAAGATTTCGACTTAGAATTATTTATCAATGAAATAAAATAGTTTCCAGAAATAAGGAGTGTTGCTTCAGAGGAATACCGTGACCATTTGTGTCAAAAGAAAATATCCGCGTGGATAACTGTTTGCCGGGTATATTCTTTTTGTTAGGCGATGATCAAGAAAAGGATGCACCCAATAACGTTGTTGGATCGCACGTCTAAATGACGCAAGTGTGCACCGGGCCTAAATCGTTAACATTGGCGCATTTGGTGTTCAGAATACCCACGAGTAATTGTTGACAAAAACCCAACACATGAGTCGTGGATGCATTGGCTTCATCCACGACTCATGTGTTGGGTTTTTGTTTGGCGTGAACTTTGGACAGAACCATTCTTTTTCGAAAATGCATGGTGTTCGTTATCGTGACATGCCAACCGTGGTGGCGATTTATCTGATGGGTCAAACATAACCCCAATTTGTATACTCTATGAATATAAAAATTTAGCTCTACGTTACGTGTAGTAGCTAAAATTTGGTCAACTTTTCTGAGAGCCAACTTTTCCTCACTTCCAGTTTAATAAATTCTTGGACACTGGAATGGCAGTGTCCCATTTCTTAGCAATTATTTGGCATTGTCGGATATCGCGGATTTATACACCCGACATTACTTCTATACCGTTAAGCGAATATCCACCATTACCGTTATATTCTTTGCTGCTGCAAGTGCTGGAAGCCGATAAAGGGGGTTCTCCTCCTCTTTCTAGAGCCCGCAATTCGTTTTGCTTGGTTCCCCAAGATTCGTGAGATTTAACCGTCATCCTTCTTGGAGCCATCTGTGTATATTCTCAAGGCGGGTGGATCTGTGACTAGAACATTAACATAATATTCCCTTTTAGGAAAGAGGCCGCTTCCCTAAGGAGTAACGCTTCCACTGAGTTTTTTGAGGTTATGAGAGAATTTTTGAGAGGTTTTGTGAAATTTGAGTGTTGAGCACATATTTAGAATATCTCCCAAGTCGATGAAGGTGCTTCGTATCGAGAAAAAACCGGGTCAAGTTCCATTCAATCATCAACACAAGTCTCCTTCCTTTCTGAGCACTCCAAATACATGTCTTTGCGAACTACGCTATGGCACGTGACACACATAGAACGTCGGCCAAAATTAATCACACTTTGATTGCAAAAATAGGTTTCAAGATACTGCTCATTAGATACTGTAAACAATTGAATATAAAAAGACCTCAAAAACGATCGTAAAAATTCATACAACCAACACTCAATTGAACATTCACATCACGGGCCGCCCGCACGATAATTCTGCAACTGCCACATGAGCACGTACTAATGCGGCTTCCGGCCTGCAAGATCGGCAATAAATCAAACCCGAGATGGCAATATATTTCACGTCAAGACACATCATCTCTTTATTGACTACAAAGCCACTTGTGACACCGTCTTAAATACGAGAGCAGAAAAACAATTTAATCCGCGAGTAAACTGACGATGTTTTGCTTTTGCAAAATGCGACAACTGCCCGAAGTGATGCATTATGTAAAGAAGCGGATGAGGAAGAAGACAACTATTTGAACAAATGGCAGATGTGTGACGAAATGCCGCTAAATTCGAATGGGATTTGAATTGTGAAGTATTTGTGTGACAGAGTGTTGGCGATGGAAAGACAAATGACAGGTGACAGTTGTGTCAAAACAGAGCATTTGCAGATAGAATTTTGTAATGACAAATTGGTTGGAATATCATCATCTTCAAGGACAATGACAAATTCAAAAATGCTCGTCGACCAGATCAGTTAACAATCTTGAGTGGGATACACATTTATTTTTGAAATGACATTTCTGTGACTGTCAATTCTTCATAATTTTATTGTAAGCTGAGCCCTGTCATTGACTTCTTTAACATAATACTGGAGAAGATCGTGCAAGACTCACAGGGCAACACAAGATGCACGATCTTCCAGAAGTCCATACAATTGTTAGCATACTCGGATGACATTGACACGATTGACAGAACAAAGAGCAGTCAATGAAGCATTTGCAGGCATTAAGAAGGAAGCGGCTTAAGTTGGTCTACCGATGAACGAGGGCAAAACGAGGTATATGCTGTCCCCAAGAAAGGACATACAACATCGTCGTCTTCGACAAAGCGTCACAACGTGCAGGAGAGCATCAAGATAGTTAAAGACTTCGTCTATCTCAGCTGCGCAGTTAATAGTACGAACAACACCAGTACCGAGATCAAACGCTGTTTCAACAGGCGCAAGAAGCAATTGAGTAATAGAGCAGGACGGACCTGACTTTGTAGAAGACCTTGATCGTCCCTGTCCTGCTGTACAGCTCGGATGCGTGGAAAACCTCAAAATTGGATGAGGAAGTCCTTGGTCTCTTCGAGAGAAAAGTCATTCATGCGATAGTGGTGCCTACAACGAACTGTTCGGGATATGAAATAGGCCTAGTCAGACGTCTAAGGACCCCATGTCTAAGATGGCGAGGCCAATTGGATCATATGGCCAGCACAGCTCCGGCCCGAAGAGTCTTCCAATCCGAATATGTGTCCGAACAGAGCATGCCCGCGGTTAATGTGGCGGAGAAAGACCTCAACCAACCTGGCGTGCGACACTGGAGGCACCCATAGATCGTGCTATTTGGTGAGGCTTGTTGATTGAGGCACAGGTCCATCCCGGACTGTAGAGCTCAATGAAGAAGAACAAACATTGTCATTCCAAACCACTTTATTCGAAAGTTTTATCACAGATTATCATTTGTTGTGCACCCACAAACAACGCTTATCATTTCCATAACCCTTCCAAAATGAATGTCATTTCAAAAATGATTAAGGCACGTTGGTCATTCGTCAAGATGTTGTTCAATACGAAAGAACAAAGCAGTTCTCGATAGACAATAGTGCGTGTCTGTAGTGGATGACTGTCTCGACGACTGTTTCAAATCGATTCCTTCAGTAACCGTTTGAGAAACCGAAGAAGAATCCTTGAGCAGAGACCGTGGCAAAGATCGTAAGTCTCATCTGCATACCTCTGTCCTCCTGAGTGGAGAGCAACATCTCGCATCTGCGACATTCACCCCCGTCCATTTACCCCTATACACTCCTTCAATTCGATCCTTGTCAGACCTTGTCCTTCTAAAAACAAACCAAATTCCACATGTCTTAGCCGTAGATTAGGTTAGATAAACCCCGCTAACTATGGACAGGCACTCAACCAACTACGCCATCCCGTCTTATGTGTCTTAGCCGTAACATTACAATTATCTAACAAGGTATTTCATTGAATTTTACTTACTTTGTCATTATCATCAAATTTAAGAGCTCTTAAGTGAGGTTCCAAACCTGACAATGGGCTATCTTTGTTCGTAGGAGAACCACCAAGTACGTATTCGACCATTTTCACACCCAATCCGCTTGTCGAGTCTCGTGGACTGTAAAGAAAAGGAAACAAAGAAAAATTATTAAGATATTTGTAAACATAAATAATGGTAAAGTTGGAAAAGATGTGGTGGTAAATAGGTAAACCTGTGGGCTACCATAAATTTTGTTGAACACACGAAATTCTGGCGGATTTTTTAAAGTTCTTGTTTTAGAATGATGCTCTGTCAGTTCAGAAAATAGAATTGTGAACGGCTATGGCCTTGAGAATGTTCCCTGATTCCTGTGTTGGGGAGGAAGGCACAACTCGAGTGGTTATTGTAGAAGCTAGGCCAAGGTCCATCGCCTCTTATAATATTTGCATTTCCCCTTCAACCAAAGATCAACAAAGAAAACACGGACCTAGTCCTCTTTATTAGGAAGTACAAAATCCCTAACTTCCACCCCTCCTGTGGGACCCCTTTAAAGCTTAATGGTAACGCAAATTCTTATATTAACCACGAAGCTAAGTGGGACCGTGTCAAGAAGGCCTCCACGGATGTCTACTTCTGTAAAAGGGGCACAGGGTGCAAATGGTGACTACAACCCCGCTTGGTCCACTGAATTTTTGTTTCAGTAGACAGACCCATACTGCTGTCTAGTGTCACAGTTTGGTGGACAGCACTCGAAAAGAAAATCAATCGCATACCACTCAAAAGAGTGCCGAGGATGGCAGCGGCTCACTAAGGACAACCTCCTCCGAAGCTCTTAACTTACCACTGATAGAACTTGTTGGTAGGCAGACAGCTGCTAGATAAGTAGGCGGGGCTACTAGTGGATTCACCAGCAAACTTAGATTATGTTGGTCCATTGTGACACCCACAGACTATTACTACTGATTGAGCACTCCAGTGATTGCGCCGTTAATTTGATCCAAATGGCAAATGGTGACTGGACCAGTTTTGAAAACCAGATAAAAGTGTATTATCTTTGCTTTTACTGGAATTCGAACCGGAGAAACCCACCAACCAGGGGCAGGCACTTAAGCAACTGCGCCATCCAGCTGTGTTAGACAGCGGCTAAAACCGCGATCAGACTGAGATCGCTTCACATCTGGAAAGAACTTCGGTCTGGCCACTCAAAGATCATGAACAAGTCACGATACGTAAAAGGTCTCAACCAGCATCATCCCCAAATCTTACTGAACACTAGACGTCAGAAAGTCAATTGCGAATCTTCGCAGATGGATGCAGGTGTGGGTGCTAGCATCTATTCCAGCTGCATTTCCAATTACCGAATCACTGTAACGTCCTCTGGGCTGAAACTCTGTTCTGTCTTAAAAAAAAAAAAAAAAAAAAACAATGCACAGATATCATCATCTGTTCCGATAGCGAGCGGCGGCGATCAAATCTCTGAATTCAGTCAATTTTAACTCCAAGACTTCCATTAATTGCCGCCTATCTCTTAACGAGATGGCCAAGTATTTGCTTTAGCGTCCGCCTTATGTAGGTGTCGAGATACTGTGACATTCCGGAGAACTGAGAAGCGGACGAACTCGCCAGAGAGGGTACAAACTCTGTGCTCTTTCCGAATGGTGATCCATCCTCCAAGCCTATCGCTGGTACAAAACATCTCCTATCGCTTGAAATGCTTGCTCAAATTAATCGTAGATGGTCAACTGGCAGAGGATCTCTCATTAAAAACTCAGGTCGTAGGCAATCGCTAAGCTTGAACAGATTGAGAAGGTCGAATCTTAGAACTCTCATTGGCGTAAGAACATTTAACAGGACATTGCGCCATAGGAACTCACGTCCCTAGATTAGGCCTTTCGCTATCAGGCCTATTTCCTAGACTATGCCTGACAACGACTTCTACAGAAGCTGTATAGCCGAGTATGAAAAAGAAACCACTGTACACTTACAAATGCAACTGCAGTGCTCTCTCATCCCGTAGATTTAGACTTCTGGGAGCCTATTATTTTGAAAGCCCAGGCTGAACTAAGCAGCATAAAAATCAAGGGATGTAGAAGTCGACCGTCTCGGTAATACTTCATTTCTGATTAAAAGCATCAACTGTCAACCACTTCAACCTAACCTAACCAAAATTCAACAGATAAATCGTTCCATGTGAACCCGGCCTTATGTGCGTTGGAATTAAAGCAAAATTCATTCTTAAGTTAAAGAACATTTCGTCTCATTGCCTACACATCCAAACACACGAAGTTTCAACTTTCAAAACAAATATCATAAATACCAGGGGAAAAAGCGAACGATGACCACAAAAAGAAAATTCTATTAACCTCATTGAACGCTGTCGCTTGGACGTCTCCTGTCAAAATCCAGAGCAGACAGATTGATAGACTATTTTCACTTTGCCAGATGTTTAAAATCCACACGCTTGTGTTGTTTGCCGATGAACAACAATTCTGCGGACTGCTATTCGATGGAAAGGCGAGAATATCAATTTAGATTGTGAAACGAAACACTATCGATGACAGCAATGGGCTGGAATATTTATTCAATTCGAGCATACATGACTTTTCGAACACAGCCAGACATCAACATTGTGTTTGCTGTCATCGAAATTGAAGCGATTGAAATTACGGCAGTGGTAGTTGGTAAGGAAGGCCAGTCATTAAAGACGTATGGAGAGTAGTCGAAATAGAACGAAAAGTAGCCAGATGCTTCGTTAAATCTCGAATGCTCATACATTGGCCAACTAAAGTAGGCATGTGCGTATCGGACTAAACATGACGAAACTCTTGGTTAAAAGAAATAGCTCATGCATATTATAGTTGGTTCATAATTGCTTCTGCTGATGACTGGAAGCAGCAGTAAGTATAATTGCTTCTGGGAACTTGAACAAAAATATGTGTGTTCATAGATTCCACTTCCACACAGTAGTATGCGGAACTTAGTGAACGAACCTTTACAGAAGTTAGCGATGATTAACAAAACTTAACGAAAGTGGATTAAACTTAACGAAAGCTCATTAAACCTAAAGAAAGCTAATTAAACCTAATGAAAGCTAATTAAACCTAACGAAACCTAATTAAACTTAACGAAACTGAACGAAGTAGTTATTATGGCCAAATTGTGAAATTGTTGTGTATTAAATCGACTGGTTATGCTGACTTAAGTTTTCTTAAGTTAATTATGGTCTTACGGTGAACTTATTATTGGAACTAACGACATCAGCACCGTGATCAAACATACTTCCATTGAGAGTGAATAGTGTGTTGGTCAGATGGAAGAACCTTTGACAGGAGCTTGTTTGAACAGTAGACGTCAACGACTTAATAGCAAGCTCAAGTCCAAACCACTTTAATGTACATAACTAGAGACAGTAAAATATGGAGCTAACTGAAAAGGCTCTAGATTAAGGACAAAGTCCACCTGGGAATTTAAGATTACAAATGTCCAGCCAGTGTATATGACCTCATTTCCTACCGACATATCCTGTCATCAATAATTTGTTTAAATGAGTCTAGGAGCAGTAAGTGTTGAAGTCCAGTCGTAATGGCCGCACGAAGAGTTAAACTTATTTCGAAATCCAATGAAAAATAGTCAGAACCAGTCAAATTTTAAAAGTGATTATACATAATTTCACTTTCACTCCGAATTCAACTTCGTTCCTTAAGTAAGGATGAGTTAATGAAGATTAACGAAACTTAACGAAAGTTTTTTAAACTTAACGAAACTTGACGAAATGTTTATTATGGTCACAGAGTTATGCTGCTGTATATTAAATCGATTCCTTAAGCTGACTTAAGTATTTTCATGTCAATTATGATCTCGGCATTAGCCAGAACGTTTCCCTTGACAGCTAAGACTTATAATAACGACGTCAGGAGAGTGATCACAAGTCCATTGAGAGCGATTAGAGAAGGTTCGACTATGAAGGCTATAACGCTATTTAAGGTCGAACGTCTACGGATGACTTGGATCCGGAGTGTAGAACCTATGAATCCGAGCCTGCAGCGCTGCGTAACAGACTTAACAACAACCTCAAGCCACACCATTTTAGCTGTGCAGAAACATCAAAATATCGCTCTGGGTTGAGATCCAAGTCCACCTCGGACTTTAAAATTACAGACGTCCAGCTAGTCTCTGTGCTCCCATTTCCTACCGCCAGATTTCATGACTCACATGTTCTCTCAAGTGTTGTCTGAAGTGCTGTCCACCCATGCCCTCTGCCCCGACATCGGAAATTGAAAAAAAGCAGGCTTTCACAATGTCGCGTCGCTCCGACACATTTCACTGGCTCCCCCACTGTTGTGTCTCCGTACAACCCCAACGCCATTATTTATTCAGCCTGACAAGCTACAAGCAAGCACCAGCAACAACAATAATAACAAACTCACCTCAATATTCCTGCATTTCCGGTCGAATTCGAATCTGGCGCCTGAGGAAACGTCCTCGCCCGTGGCGGTGCTAATATATTTTCTCCCTGAGTCGACCATGTCGAATCCTTCCACACTGGATGATCGGCGACACCAGGTATATGCAATGGATTCAATGGCCCTCCCGACACGCTACCGCTGTTTGGCCCTTTGCCGTCTGACTTCTCCCACAGTTTCTTTGCTGTCGATGTTGTTATCTGCAAGAAAAGAGAGAGAAAGAGAAAAATTAATAAATATCGACCGCAAGACGATGTCCTGTGACAGGAGAGAAAATAAATGAAGGTGCATCTGTCCAATGCAAGATTAAATCGAATTCATATCTTTTGCGGTTCATTTCCCCATTGAGTCGAGTCTGATTCGTTTTTAAGCCTTTACTGCGGCGAGGCGATGGTTTCATCATTCACCTGAATTCACTTGACCTAAATGCATGCGGAACACACAAGGACTCAAGGGAGACTGACCTTAATCAATGGAAGCAGAAGGAACGTGGAAAAACGAATTTTGTTCTGCTTTCTCCTCTGGTTTTTCTCTGCGGGAAGGAACCGCGAACTTGAATGGAACTAAGGACTTTCTTTGAGAGTAGTTCTCTCTCAGTTTTCCTCGAAAAAAAAAGAAATAAATAAGCGAAAAAGAAAAACGTGGAAACCCCCCTCGCTCTTGACTCGAGGGGAAAAGTCTGCCATAAAGGCTTCACCTCATGAGTGGAGACCAGCCTGCCGTGTGTTTGTCGGGTTTGCAGGAACACACACAAGGCCCAAGGTCTCCCCTCTCACGGATGAAGTGATGGTGTTCAGCAGCAGCAGCAGCAGCGGGTTGCTGACAAACACCCCATAACCAGCAGTCAATGATCCGAACAGGAGTGCAAGTAATGTAAATTTCTCGCACACTTTTAGGACGAGCAAAGGCAAGCCATGCACTGCCACCAAGCAACAATGCACACGGCGAAGAGGGTGAAAGGAGAAAACGAGGGAAAAAAAATGTCTTGAAGACTTCCATTTGTGGAGAGGTTGGCAGCGCGGCAAAGGAATGAAGAAGCAACACCTCTACCTGCACAAGTTGCTGGCACTTGGTCCGTTGCCATCTTTCTTCCATGTCTCCCTCAGTGCCTCCGCCGTCCCCTTCACGACAGTTTTTTTTTGCCGTTTTGCTACACCGTCATTGTCTAGAATTCTTTCAGAAGATACTTTTCTTTTTGCACTTTTATTAGTTGCTGAGAGTCTTTAACGTTTTTGCCTTCTTTTGCTCGCCCCCTCGGCGCATGAAATGAAGAATCGTTGACGTCTTGTTACGTTGAACTTTACGGAGAATGTGTTAATAACCATTACGGAACGAAATGGATAGGCAATCAGACGAGATGTGAATCATTCTTAATTTTCTGGAACGGTTATGGGAGTTAAGTTGTGAGTCGTCGTCGTCTCCGTCTTCTTCTTCAGATGGATTTTGTTGTGAAGTGAATTTGGCATCAATCCTCTCTGACGATGTGGAAGATTATGATAAACGATTATATGTGTGTGCACAGACGGAACAGAGGCTGAAACGGTTGTCATCACATCGAGGACTGGACGACCACAACGCCAACGACAACAGCACCGATTGAGGACATGCGGACGTGATGTGTAATCCAAATTTATGGATGGGAAATTTAATTTGCATGCAAGGAGGTGGCGTTCTGTGGGGGGGGATCCTTGAATTAGTCAACAGTCGTCTTTTCACTTACTGCAGTTTTGACAAGAGAAATTACATCAGAAATGGTTTCTCATTTTTGTGTCTTCTCTGTAAATAAGCTCTGTTGACTTTGTGAACATGGTCGGAATTTTGATGGCCTCAACATGAGGAGGATAATTGGATGCTTACTGAGAGAGCCGCCTGCTGTTTGGAAAGCAATTCGAATATCAATTTTGGAAACTGGCGTCTTTAAAACGTCACTTTGACGTTTATGGTTTGTTTAACACATTTTTTTTTGACGTTTTGGAATTCAATCATCACTCGGTAAGAAAAACATCATTTAGGATAAATTTAACACGAAATCAAAGCAGTTTCGTGTTGTCAATGAGGATTTAATTAGGACAGGCTGTGTTCACAAACACTCGTGTGTCAATGTGTCATCCAGTTGGACAGAGAGCTGTGTTCATTCATTAAAACTGCCGTGTTCATTCATTAAATCTGTTATAATAATGAATACAATCGAGGCAAAATGCGTCAATCCAGACAACCTATCATCAAGTTGCAAATGGAGGTGTGTTCGCAAATATTCGTACATATACTTCCAAAGCTGAAGAAAAAAATAACCGTTTCACTAGTCAAGCCAAATACATAGGCGTAATTCTAGACAGCAAGTTAAGCTGGAAACCGAACATTAAGGATCGCATTTAGAAGGCAGCGGCAATTGTTTACACATGTTAGAGGAGCCTTGGCCCCAAATGGACTCAAACCGAGAATGGCTTACTGGACGCACACAGCTGTTGTCAGACCAGTTTTAACATGTGGCCAATCTTAAACTGGTAAATTGTATTCAGAGATCAGGGTGCATCTGCATCACGAGGACACTTCGCACCACACCCTCAGCCGCGATGGAAACAATGATACAGCTTCTTCCCATGGGCATCTACAGGAAGCTGACAGCTACCGCCAGGGCTAAGGCGGCGGGAATGCATATATAATATAACCATATATGAGAGGATACCGACGTATACAGATTATACAGTCCTTGCTTTAGGTTTCGAGTTAGTATACGAAACACTTATCCGAGACAGAGACGACTGATGAATCTACACAGATGGCTCAAAAATAGAAGAATGCACGGGACTAGCGGCATTCGCGACATCGCCAAATACATCCTTCTCCCTGACTGTCGAAAGGCCCAACCATTGCAGTGTTTTTCAGGCAAAACTAAAAGCTATCCAACAAGCTGCCCGTTTACTGTCAATGAACCCGATAGACGGGATTTCAATCGCTTTATACATCGATAGTCAGCAGGCGGCCATTAAGGCTTTGGATACACCATTAAAACTAAGCCGTCTATCACACAACTTCAACCTATGCCTGGTCCCTGGTCATAGTGGTTTTGACGAGCAGGAGTGGGTATGTCATTGGCAAAAAATCAGGACATCCCACATCCCTAACTTCAAATAATAAACACCTTGTTACCTACAGACACTTGTAGGACTTCGAGGCTTATTTAAAAGTACAGTGGACTCTCCCAAAGTCGAAATCCCCCTAAGTTGAAACTCTCTCTAACTGGAATTTTTTCGACATATTTTACATACATTTCCCTAAATTTCCCTTACAAAAACCTCTCTCTAAGTCAAACTCCCCCTAACTCGAACAAATTATGTCAGCCCGTGACAATTCGACTTAGGGGGAGCCCACTGTATTAATAAAATGGATAGCCTAACTTGTCACCAACCACTCGTGTTTTGCGTTCTATTGTTATTTCACGAGTGGAAGGGACATACAGCTTTTTGTGCTGACTCCGAACGTCCAAGTTTGAAAAGTTTTTTCTAGACAGGAGTACTCTTTGAGCATTGTCAGTGACTTGAAAGACGTGGGACCGTGAATATTATTTTTAGTCGTAACGGCCGGGAGGCTTTCTTCCATAAAACCAAAAACAAAAAAAATGCGCTCTTAAAATTACTAAATAAATAACAAAGCCAATCATAATCACTGACTTCTCGATATACACGCCAGAATAATGGGAGACCCCACAACGACTTCTGCAGAAGCTGTAGAGAAGAAGACGAAGAAGAAACTAGGTTTCATTTCCCCGACACCTGCCGAGCCTTTGCCAGAACAAAAAATGATTTACTAGGCAACTACTTTTCAGCAGCCTAGAAGGAATGCCAGACTTTATGATTCAGGACATACCACAGTTTATCAGCAAAACAAATTGGTTGTAAACCAGCATAGGAGTGGATTATCCAAGATAGGTCACTAGAATATCATTAGGAAGTTATCAGGTGTTAGCTTAGTCCCTTTGAATTGATATTACGACGGATCTAGTCACGATTTCAGCGGATCACAGCTGTGACAATCACCTTAACCTAACCTAACCTATGTCGTCAAATTCAGCCATCGTTGCATTCCACATAAATCCATCGTTGCATTCCACATAAAGCTGCGTTCAAAAATATTCAACTACTATCAGTGTCAAAATAATAAATAACTTCTAAAAGAAGAATACAAGCGAGCTGTGTTCAAAAAGCTTCCTTTATTACAAAATTGGTACAATGCATGCCATTCAGACAACCTACCATTATGTTTCGAAAGGAGCTGTGTTCAGAAAGCATTCGTTTATTGTGATAGTATCGAAAAAATGCGTGTATTCCAGACAAGGAATCAAATGGTGCAGCGAGCTGTGTTCACAAAACATTTTTTTTACTTTGTAACAGTATCGAAAAAATGCGTCCATTAAAGTAAAAGTGTCAAGTTGCACAGGGAGCTGTGTTCACAAAGATTTGGTTACGTTCCACATAAAGCTGTGTTCAAAAATATTCAATCAGTATCAGCATCAAACTAATAAATAACACCTAAAACAAGCAACCAATCTCTAAAAAGAAAACAGTGACCGAAGACAAATTAAGAGTGCAACCAAGTCGAATGGGAAAACTTGAATAAAGCCACAAAACATTTGTCAACAAACGATGCCTATGCAGATAATCTGGACAGATCTGAACGCCAGTGGAGCAATTAATAATAAACCCCCCCCCCCCCCCCATTGGGTGTGTCACAGTTGCGACGTTTGTGGGAAATCATGGCAAGAGAAATTTATTTAAAATGTATCATGCGAAATAAGCACAAAATGAGCGTAGGTTGTGGCACGTCGGTGGACGTTCCAAATACGTGCGCACTTCATTTGAAGAAGTGAGACGGTCCAAGACGACTTCGTGCTTTCAGTAAGTGTCATTTCTGGGTAATTCACATTATTTATTAAGTCAATGCGGAGTGTACTCATAATTCACAAAACGCAAGTGGTATCTCGAATCACGGTGCAAAGATTCAACACTTCGATAAATTAATCACACTGCTTGTGAGTGCAGACAACTCTCTTAGCTAGGCGAACACTCTAGCATTTCTAGGAAAGCCTGCCTACATCTGGGAATAAGATCAAGACAAATTTGACTGATTTATATCTTGTTTGTTCTGCAATGCTGATGGGTATCAATGTCTTTCTTATATTTTAACAGAAGGTATGATAAGACCCGCAATTCAAAGAGGCGCATTTAACCACACTGCATGCAATTAAAGTCTACTAAATCTCATTGGACATATTCAAGCATCGTTTAATTTTGTTTTCAGCTCTCTTTCATAGCTCTCAGGGCCTTGATTTGACTAACTTGAGGCTCTCTATATTGCAAAGAATTTTCTGTCTAAGGATGGAGATATTGGAAGAGTTCTGCAAAGATGCGCTTGCACTGGGAGCAACAAGGGCTCTTCACTGAACATTCAGTGCATTGGCAATCTCACATGTTCTAGATGTGACAGTGTCTTAGAAGTGTTCTTTATTGTTGTTTTTTGTTTCTTTATAAAATTAAATGTTTTTAGTGTACATTCTAATTTGATTCTCAAAAAGATGAACGGAGAGTGTTTCATATCTGTTCATCTTCCTAAGATTCTACTGTATTTGGTTGGCAATCAAAGGAGGAAGCGGACATCGAAGGTCGCAGCACTTTTGCAATTTGCTAATGGAGCCGTCAGTCCACCGGAATACATGGAACTTCAATCCAAGATCAATGGTCGCGAAAAATTGTCCGCTCAAGGGGAGTGTTCACCTAGCTTAGAGAGTTGTCCGTAATATGAGCTTTCACTGTATTTCTTTTTTTTTGCGTTCTCGCGTTTATTAGGTATGAGAATTTAAAAAGTGAATCTTTCTCATCATCTTTTGACGCGCATTATCCACTAAAGGGGTCGCGGGAGTAAACCACGCACGAGAGATCTCCAGGCAACTCGATCCTCCGCCATGTACTCATCAGGGGTTATGCCCCAACGTAACCATGCGAGCTTATGGACTTGGTCTAACCATCTCATCCTGGGTCTGCCAAGTGGTCGCCTACCTAATGGAATCGCATTCAAGACCCGCCTGGTGGGCTCATTTGTGCAACGTGACCAAACCGACAAAGCATAGTTCTTTCCGTTCGAAGAACCAGCTGCTCAACAACGAGTTCCTTGCGCACTATCGTGTTTTTCACGCAATCCCGCCGAGTGATTCCCACAATAGCACGGAGAAATCTCATCTCAGCAGCTTGTATTCGCGATCTTATTCTTTCGGTCATTACCCAAATTGCATGACCATATGTGAGAGTTGGAACAAATACTGAGTCCAAAAGTCGTTTCACACTAAGCTCGGCCTTCCTGATTACAGATCTCCCAAGCTGTGTCAAGACTGACAGGCTTGGGGTGTATGCATCTATTTTCAACCCAAACGAAGCGCAACCCCCCTAGTGACAAGGAGAAGACGATTGGCCTCGGATATTCCCTACCCTGGTGTGTCAAGGCACCATTTGGAGCAAGGCCTGACTGGTGAGAGTATGCGAGCGTCTGGTGGCCGGACTGTCAGGCTCGGCAGCCGGTCGGGCTTAGCCCGCAGGAGCTACGAGCAAAAGGGGAAGTCACGCCATACACTAACCACTGCGTACTGGGATCAAACGGCAACGGACAACGGTGAATTTTTCTAGCCGCTCTAAATTGGTTCAGTGCAAAAAAAAAACATCAGAAATACTGCAGTGTGACATGTGATTAAGGCTCAGTGGATCGCAGTACGATCCGCAACTGCATCACAACGTATCTCCTTGTGATATTCGCCATATCGAATAGCAGACTATTTCTGCGCAGGTTCTCTGCTTCCTCCTCTCTGCTTGATAATAATGCTAATTTAATGGTCAATTTCACACAGCATTTGACTTTTGGAATTCGTCAACAAAATGTCAAAGTAGGGAGGACAGGGATAGGTCGATGCGGTTGTTGGAAATGCACGTAGAATTGGACAAAGCCATTGGATCACTTGAGTTTAACCCGCAACTAACGATGCTTTCGATGGCATCTGAACCCGAGAAAAGCAAAGGGAATGGTTTTAGCCTTCCATATCTTTTTCATGCGTACAGCTTCTGCGAAAGTCGTCTGCCAGATGTCCTAAGTGACATGTAATGACTTCAATCATATTCATTATGAGGAAAAAGGATCCATTATTGCCTTCCCAGCAAGCAAGAGTTTACGGAACGCGATAAGTGAATCTATTGAAGAAAGGGAAAGGGCTGTTGTGTGCCTGGAATGTTTCTGTAATCTGGCTGCACACAGGGGAATTACGTCATCTCGTGTAGAATGCGTCTCCTAACAATGTTGTCAGTACCTTTATAGACGCCTGACTGTCTGCGAAGATGCTAATATCGCGCGAATTTGCTTCACGAATCACCATGATTTCGTCCTGCAAGACGCTTCAATTTCTGAGTCTCTTGGAAAATCAAGGACTTAGTTTTGTTCTTAGACTACTTTCAAATCTTCCCTGCTTTCTGAATGAGATGTGCCTGCCGTTCCAGCCCTATCTGGTACCAGAGTCTTAAAAAATTTGCTAGAGATGAAATGTGGTGTTATCGGAAATGCCAAAAACCGACCTAGCAGCCCAAAGATCAGAGCACTCAACCAATCCCAAGTAGAAACTAGATGTCTTGATGTATTCGGTGACTTACACCTGACAATTCAGACTTGTCAGCTTTTATGGACTTTTCTAGTTTCTGTTGCGAAGTTGGTTAAATGGCTGCCCGTGGTTAAAGGGTCCCCGGTTCGAATTCCATGGAAAGCAAAGTTAATACGCTTAATCTGGTTTTGGAATCCTGGTCAGTCAATCAGTGTGAACGTGGGTTTAGTGTGCTGGTGAATTCACTAGAAGCCACCTATCCTACCTGCCATCTGTTGCATTTCAGTTCCATTTTGTAAGCAGATTGTTTGCCTGAAATGGCATCGGTGAAGTGACTGGACTGAATGAGAAAAAAAAACTTGGTTTGACTTGAAAATGTGTGTAAAGTGGTTGTTGTTGGAAGGGTCTGCAAAGTTGGGGGCTTTACTCTTTGTTTGCCACCGTTTTCGGCAAGTCAGTGAACAGTCTGAAAAGTGTGTCCGCGTCGTGACAGGTTGTGGTGAGATTGGCTCATGGGACCTGTTTCATCCATTGGACGCTTCTAAAAGACTTTAAGGGTCCAAATTAAGGCTGCGGCTAACATCAAAGTTGTTTGGCTTCACTTTAGCGAGGGACTCAAACCTCGGACTCCTCCTTTGATCACAAACCTTTATGTTCCCCGGCTCGATCCTTTTCCTCAAAAATAGCCCTCCGCCAGCAACCTAGAGGTTTCAAATAATGCCCGCTCTCCAACAGGCACACGTCCGTTGTTTTGAACTCTTTCTCTCTCCAAATGTGCAAAGTTTTGATTAACTCGCAAAAACTATTCACAATAAATGGAGACGACTAACTTTGAGTCACAAATAAAGCGTTGATCGACCTTAAAATGTTGGGCACAATCACATCTACGAATTGGTTGTCTGTCCCTAGTGCGGACGATGGAATGAAGATCAGTAAGTTTAGTAAGCTCTAGTTCTAAATTGTCCCGTGAGCCCGGAAAAAACAGCGATTCGCAAAAGTTATTCTGCGTTAATCTCGGTACTGGTGTTGTTCGTACTGTTTACTTGCGAGGCGAGGTACACGAAGTGCTTCACTCGAAGTTATAGCTGCCTATGGTGACGTTCTGGCCAAGCCGTCGATGTTGGGCGTATTTTCCTGATGACAGCATTTCACCGCTAAACCCATTTTGGCCGCCTCCGTTTCAATACCAGCAAACGCTTCATTGACGGCTAACTGTGTTCTTCCAATCACGTCAATGTCATTCGCGTATGCTAGCAGTTGTACGGACTTTTGGAAGATCGGGCCTCTTCTGTGAGCGAGGGAGTGCTGTAAGACCTAAAGTCACATGCCAGCCCGTCGCATTGTCTAAGACCGTTTTTGACATTGAAGGTATTGGTGAGTTCGTTTCCGACCTTGATGGAGCAGCGAGAATTCCAGCACAAACTGACGAGTTTGGCAGGAATGTCAAAACTAGACATGGCTATGCATGCTGTCATATGCGGCCTTGAAATCGACGAAAAGGTGGGGGTGTAGATCTGCATCTCTTCGGTTTTTTTTAGGATCTGTCGTAATGTCAAGAATTGGTCGATGGTGGACTTCCCCGGCCTGAAACCGCACTGATAAGGACCTATCGGGTTGTTGACGAATGGTTTCGGGCGCTCACACAAAACGGCAGAGAGGATTTTATAGGCGATGTTAAGGAGACCTATCCCTCGGTAGTTGGCGCAGTTAAAGGGATCTCCTTTCTTGTGGATCAGGTAAACGATACTGAGGTTCCACTCGTCGGGCATGCTTTCCTCCGACCATATCTTACAGATGAGTTGGTGCATGTACCTTACCAGCTCATCTTCTGCTGCCTTAAACAGTTCTGCAGACAGTCCATCTGCACCAGCAGCTTAATTCGACTTTAGTCTCGATATCACATTCTTGACGTCGTCTAGGACGCGGGGACGGACTTATCATCGTCCATTCTGTGGAGTGGAACAGTCTGTCTGGCAGCGATATTGGGGTCTTCCTCGCCGTTTAACAGTCTAGGACTTGAGGACGGAATTATCATCGTCCATTTTGTGGAGTGGAACATCTGCCTGACGGCCGTATTGGAGTCATCCTCGCCGTTTAATCTTTCCAGATTCTCAGTATCGACTGCGAATCTACGAGTTGTCCGTCTCTGTCACGACAGATTTCAGTCACCACATCGACTCCCCACACAATAAGGACGGTCCCTCCCGCCGCGCCGTTACCACATCTTTCAACAAAATCAACTTCTAACTCAATTAGCCGCACTGGGCGTGCTGCTAATCACGTCTCCCACTCGTCCGTTCCCAATTCAAATAAAATCATGTCAAGCGAAAACGCAAAATTTCGCAAAATCGCAAGCAAATCGTCCACCACTTGAACCAATGGCAACCGGAAGTTGCCGTCTAAGTACCAAGCACACTGTCAATCGGAAGCGAGAAGAGAGGCACGGAAATTCGATCGACATCTAGGTCAAGTCAAATGAAATACTTTTCTTTTTCATTTCGCAGACACAAATCCTCTCTCTCTGTCTCTCTCTCTTTCTCATTTCACCAAACAAAGGAATTATCCTTTTCCGCCCATTTGCACCCGATGAAAGAGAAAACGTTTTATTAAATCTGGGTAAAGTGATACACGCCGTTTTTATGCGGGAGCTGGCATTCTATTTGTTCCTCTTTTATTTGCCGTATTGTGCGATTTCTATGCCGTTCATCTTGAAGGCGGAAGATTTCAAAGAAATTACACAGTCGATTGTTTCAAAAAAGGGGCACTTCTCGAGAAAGAGTTCAAAACGACGGACATGTGCCTGATGGAGAGCGGGGATTATTTGAAACTTCTACGTTGCTGGCGGAGGCCTCTTGTTGAGGAAAAGTATCGAGCCGGGGGAATGTTTGGAGAAGGAAGAGTGTGAAGATAAAGGTTTGTGATCAAAGGAGGAGTCCGAGGTTTGAGTCCCTCGCTAAAGTGAAGCCAAACAACTTTTATGATAGCCGCAGCCTTAGTTTCGATCCTTAAAGTCTTTTAGAAGCGTCCAATGGATGAAACAGGCCAATCTCACCACAACCTGTCACGACGCGAACACACTTTTCAGATTGTTCACTGACTTGTCCAATGCCGAACATGGTGGCAAACAAAGAATAAAACCCCCAACTTTGCAGACCCTTCAAAACAGCCACCACCCTCCCCAGCTGACGAGTAATAACCATTCAGAGGTGCGCCCAAGTAACCCCATCACATAATCCAGTTATGAGTCCAAACGAGTGTGCCGCAGAGAACTCAGTCAGTCAGCATGAAGCTCAAATTTCACCACGACGCCACTTAGTCACCGTCACACTCTTCGATAGTTTTCGACTCGATGTGAGAAACTGTATCGATTGTGCTGTCGGTTGATTGCGGGAGCAAGCTCTTCTTCTCTCAATGGATGGGGCCGTCTCGGTCGTCGGGGGGAAGACGGAAACAAATAAGAAGGAAGGAGACATATGGCCCCGATTGTAGGGTGCAATACACCGTGACTCTAATTATTCCATAGCTGTGCTGTTGGTGTTCCTTCCTCATTTAGCATGCACACAACGCTTGTGGTCTGATTTGAACTCACGTTCCACCTCGATTTCTTCACTTTTTCTGCTTGCTTCCTCTCTGACAGGAGAGACACGACGACACGAGGAAGCCTAAAACCACTCAAGAGAGTTGAGAACATTCTTATCGCCTATGTATGCCAAAGTGTAATCGATACGTTAATTAGATGAAATGTGCTGTGAGGAGGGCACAACCGACAGACACGAGTTCAAGGAACCTTCCCCAAGCAGTGAGTGGTTCGTGTTCTCGCTTTATTATCTCTCCTACTGCATCGGACAACGACTGACTGCCTTAAATCAATCCACGAGAACCGATACAAAGGCGCAACGTTGATGTATGAGAAAATGAAGAGGCGACAGAGGAGATGACACTAATGCGACCAGTGGACAGGACAGTCGACAGTGGACAGCAGCAGACTGCTGTTTCTGCTGCTTGTTACGCTTTCCATGGGAGCCAGGCCAAATGAATCTTTATTTTACTGTAAAGTTTCTTGTCATCTTTGTTTTTTTCGTTTTCGTTTTGCTCTTTTTAATTATTCGTTTCGTTAGTCATTTCAATGGTGACCGGGGGGATGAATGCGTTTCATGTGACATCAACTTTTCCAGACAAATTAGTGATGGTTTGTTGAACTCGCTCACTGTCACAAATTTATCTATGACAGTCCATTGACACATTGACTATAATCACTCACTTTGCTGACAAGAGCATGAAACGCTAATTACGCGAATGTGACATTTTATGGATCATTCGAAAGTGAGAGGGTGTCCAGCTGTCAGACTGTGTGTGACTGACAAACCATAATGACAACCAATGACACTCATAAAATTGACAGCTGAGTGCATTCGAAATAAATGATAGCGATTTTGACAAGTCATTTTTTGGTTGACGAATGAGGAAGTGTTGCCAATCGGAATGGGTTTGATGAAGGTGTGAACTGTCAAAGTGCTGAAAGAAGTCAAAGGGCGAATGAATCATGAAGGTGACTGGAGTCAGTCAGAGGGGGGATTAATGGGAATTTACTGCTCCTAAAATATGAATATATTAACTGCCTCCGTGTAATAAGAAATGTAATTCAAACGTCACGCAAATAAAAGTCACTTTCGAGGTGACAGCACAAGAAAGGAATCGACATAAACTCATAAAGAAAAAAACGTGTCCGTGATAAACGTGAATCTTGATAAAAATTTAACATTTTTTTCCGTATTGTTTATGGCTTGTGGTAGGCTGTGTCTAAGTAGTTTTTTTTTGTCATAAACGTCATGTGAAGGACGTCACCACAACAACCGATGTACTCAAGACGTCAAATGTGAAGATCTGGAAGAACGGTGCGGGAAGTAGAGATGAGTGGAAGAACACTTGGAAATCGGAGTTGGCTGGAAGAGCGATCGAAGTGAACACATGACTGGAAGAAATATCGGGATATCACTGGAAGAAGAATAGGGAACGAAAAATGAGTGGAAGAAAAATAGAAAACCAGAAATGCCTGGAAGGATGATCACGAACCATAGATGACTGGAAAGATTGATGGAAACTGGAGAGGACAGGAACGACCGAGAAGATAAGATGACTGGAAACCGTTCCAGTATTAGACCCGATATTAGTGGAAGAAGAATAGGGAACGATTGGGAATGAACTGGATGAACAAAAGGGAACGAGAGATGGCTGGATGCAAAATATGGAACGAGAGATAACTGGAAGAATAACAGAGAGCCACAGATGACTGGTAGAACTATTGGAAACCGGGATGACTGGAAGAACGACTGGAACGGGACGAGAAGATGAATGGAAGAACGAGCAGGAACTAGATATCACTGGAAGAAGAATAGGGAACGACACTTTACTGGAAGAATAATAGAGAGCCATAGATGGCTGGAAGAACTGTTGGAAACCGGAGATGACTGCAAGATCAATCGAAATGAAAATATGACTGTAAGAAATACCGGAAATCATTGGAGGAAGAATTGGGAACGAAAAATGGCTAGATGAACAATAGGGAACGAGGGACAAGCAGAATGATGGGAAATCAGAAATGACGGGAAAGTGATCGGGAAAGAGTGATGATTGGAAGAGCGATCGAGAAACAGAGAGAGAGAGAGGGTGGAAGAACTCAGAAATGGCTGGGAAAACGATCAGGCAGCAGAGTTGACTGAAAGAACGACCGAAAGGAAGTAGACGGCTGGAAGATCAGGAAGCAGTGGCTAAAAGAACAATCGAGAAGTAGAGATGGAGAGAAGAACTATCGAGAAGCAAAAATGACTAGAAAGCCCATCGGTAACCATCTATCCCTAGAAAGAGAATAGCGAACAAAAAAAAGGTTGGGGGAACAATATGGAACGAACGAGGAATGGCTGGAAAGATGACTGGAAAACCATCGGGAACGAGGGGTGCCTGGAAGAACGATTGATGATGAGGGATGACTGCAAGGACGATCGGAACTGGAAGGACGAAGGGTGTCTGGAACGATCGGAAAGTGGAGATGACTAGTAGAACTATCGAGAAGAGGTAATGAACTGGAAGAAGTTTTGGAGACCGGAGATGCATGCAAGAACGACCAAGAAAATAAAATGACTGGAACACGATTAGAAAGGAGTGACGACTGCAATAACTGTCATGAAGGAGAGACAACTGGAAGAACTATCGAGAAGAGGTGGCTGGAAATGTGCTTAAATAGCCGTCGGCTTATAAACATTTAATTTATAGCTGAACTGAACAGTTTATTCTTCCTCAAAATAAATGTGTTATTGCAAACCACCCCGATGTCTTCGTAAGACGAAGAATGACCCTAAATCAGCTATGAACTTGAAGGAACTGAACTTCATTATCCATTCGAATTCAGAAATACTCCGCTCAAAGATCACACCACTGTCGCATCGAATGAGGCAAGGTTCACAAGAAAACCCAAATGACAGCTCAACAAAACGCAAACAAACCTCCACTCCTCTCACATCGATAAAATTAGTAAATGCGCCAGTTAACCGCCGCAAATTAGCTCGAAACGTCTCTTTACCTGTGCTCATCGGACATCGTTGACAGATCTGTTAAACCAACTACAGACCAACTATTGCTATGCAAATTTACACACGGTAATTTCAACCCCACAAATCAGCGTGCAGACTACCGCAACAGAAATCTGTCGGAAACATCAATGACACGGTATTACTTCTTGTCTAGCATCCTGTGCACATTCATTCTCCAGCAATCGCGCCACCGCCGAGCCGCCGACACGTCGCTAATTCATCATTGAACACTACTCAACCGACAGCACCACTGTCAGTCGCTGCCTGACGATGTTGCTGATGGCGGTGATGATGATGAGTACTGTCGCCACTGCCGAGATGAGATGCCATTATCACTTATGACGGCGGTGGGAGCACGAATGCACTTGCATACCGCCACTGCCACAGATTCCGCAACGGATGCATGGATAATTAAGATTTGCACACAAACGCACACACGTGCGCGGCTGGACGGCGGGCGTCAGCGGTTGCACCGTGCTGAGGTTAAATTTAATTTGTTCCTACCGTCGCGTCGGCACGTTGTCTTTAAATAGTTACGTCAAAGCGTCTCTTTTTTTTTCCCCTGCTCCCCCTCTGTTTATCTGTCATCTGTGTAGGATGCACCTGAAAAATTATTTTCGAAACCCCATCGTTAGTGGTGACGCCGCCGCTGTGGATGCATAGGCAGCACCGCTGCAGTTGCTGAAAAACCAGGCGTTGGAGCACCTCCCTGAAGTGGCATGTCATCTGCAGCCAGTGTAATAATGGTGTATGTGAGTGGCCCTCCTCCTCTGCCACTGCAATGCAGGATCTATCGCGTGAGGCAGCTCTTGCTGATGCCACACGATGCACACTGCACATGGACACACACAGTCGAGGGTGTATGCATCGTCGTTTAGAGCAGCAGCCGCACTGAGAGGAGTTCAATTCGATTTGACAATGTGCTACGCATGCAATTTCACAGATGCACCATTATTCGGAGGGGAGAACAGCAGCAGCAGCACCAGCACGGGTCTGGACAGTGTTCATCGCATAATGAGCTCTTCGATTTCTAACGTAAACTTTTATTGATTTTCACTGCATAAGGATGCCGTATAATTGACAGGATGATGGAGAAAGTATTTAGGGAGAGATTTCGTCTTCACTGGGCAACCGTAAATATTCCGGCGCGGATGGATGGCAGAGTAAATGGACGTTGCATTTCATAAATTGCATTCGTTATGAGCGTGCCGACGAAGCGCCGATCTTCTGATTGTGTTGCTTGGGGCGTGGGAGATATGTGACGAGATGCAGAGATACGATGGACTCGGTAGAAGTCTGGGTAGACTCAGCTGAAGTTCGGTCAGTGGTATTTGAACGGACGTGGTACTATGCCAGGGGTTGATAAAAATACAACGACATGGGAAACATCCAGATCGAGAAGAACATTCGAATAACTATGGCACCCGAATTATAAGTGCAATAGTGTCTCGCTAATCCGACAACTACCATAATCCGCAGTCAGATCTTGTCCCGATGGCTCTGAAATCCGCCGTCATTGAAAATCTTCGGCTCCATAGCCCATGCGTATTCTGTTTCATGAGTATTCATTTTAAATTAATTTGTCCTTCAATTTTACACGTTCGCGCACGAATGTCTATGGGCGTCAAGCACAACCCCAGGGAGCTTTGGAAGACGTCTCCGCAAGAACTTCTTAATCTGGACGATCTGCCGATGGTCGCAATTTTAAGGTGGTGGACCAGCGGGAGAGTACTGTACCGTACACCAAAAATTAGACAAGATACCAAATTACCACTGCATTTCGATGCATAGACGTCCGGATTACAAGGGTATCCGGATTGAAAAGATAGGCATTTTATAAATAGATTTTACGGATTACAAAGGTCTCTACAATAATGCATAATTCAGATTACAAAAGCATACGGGTAACAAAAAATATCCGGATTATAAAAAGCATCCGGATTATAAAAAAACATCCAGATTATAAAAAAACGTCCGGATTATGAAAAACATCCAGATTATAACCAAAGGTTGGATTATTAAAAAAAACATTCGGATGTATGTTATTCATCCGGATTTCAAAACCATCCCAAATAAAAACAAATCTCTGTTACGAGAACATTGTAGATGAGAAGACACGTGGATAACAGCCATTCGGATGAGGAAGACATTCATCCGGACTATGAAGACTTTCTTAGAAGGACAATGGGGTTATAAAGACGTCCGGATTACGAGGAAATTATGTAGAAATACATTCACCATGATTACAAACATCCGGATAAGAAACATATCTAGATTAGAAATGCATCCGAATAGTAAGAATATATAGTAACCAGACTCCGGGTACAACCGGATTACGTTTAAAGGTCCTTATAAGAACACTCTCTTAGGCGGACAATCCCCTTGAGCAGACAATTTCCCACGACCGTGAATCTTGAATTGAAGGGTCATATATTCCCATGTTACGACCGACGCTGTCTGCCTATGGAAGCTTTCACTGACAAGGATATCCGGAAAAAAAATATTGCCAGATTTCAAGTGCGTCTGCTTTCTAGGGCTTTCCCGATTAGAAAAACTTTAGGATAAAGAAGATACCCTATTACAAAATGTATGCGTGCAATGAGAATAAAAATGTGTCCGGATTACAAAGCTTTTCAGTTTGAGAAACACATCCAAATTAGAAAAGACTTCCAGATAAAAATGGTTTCAGATTAAAAGGATATCCTAATTAGAAAGAATTTAGACTAATAATTTCAGACTAAGCGCATCCGGATTACCAAGGCTTACGGATTAGAATAATATGTAAGACAGACAGCCAGATGACGCAGATAACCTTATAACAAATACATTCTTTGAAAAAGATAGATAGATAGAGATAGAGAGAGAGTGCGGTGCGGTTCGAAAATGTCGTGGACTCCAATATAATCAGTCTCCTAGGGATATGTGAATTCGCTTATTCTCCCATGCGCGTTTGACACTAGCTCATGCGAGCACATGTCTATTATAGTTTGTCCTGAAGTCCTTTCGGTCCGGAAAAGGGTTATGTTGAAACTATTCTGACTCACATGTGCCCCGGGCAGAGAGGGGAGAAATTAATCGCTCTCTACGTACATCAGGCTTTGTTGGCTTCGGGATTTTGGGATCTTAAAGCAAGAGACGGAATGAAAGTTAAGCAATTGTGAGCACTTTGGAGTCCGACCAAGCTTCTGGCTATTTTTTGTTGGATTTTTCATAGGCCATTATTGTTTGCATAGGCTCACGTGTGTCCATTATTGTTGGCCCTTGACTTGAGGGGAAATTCCTATTTCCCCCAAAATTGCTAAAAAACGGCTGACTGAAGGCTTTAATTATTATCTCCGATCCAAATATCCGATGGATTAAAAACAAAATCAATAAAATCCCTTCCCTCTCCGTCATAAATCAGGAAAAAAAAACACACGTCATCCCTCACCCCACTTACAAATCACATGGCTGGCTGCATTCCTCTTCCTGACAGCTGCCATGCGATTGTTTGACAGTCCTAAGGTAACTGTCATGATTGTTCCGTTTTTTCAACTCACTGATTTGATTTCTTTTTTTAACTAACAAAGTTGCAAACATCCCTCGGCGCTGTTTGATAAATTCCAAATTCACTCGCTGCTCATTCGAAATCATTTATTCATCCCCGACGACTCCCTCTCCCCTCCCCACACATTGTATCATCCGCTCTAAATTCATAAATTAACATATCGCTTGTCAGAAGCAAACCAACAAGAAAGGAACTCCATTTAAACCGGGGGGGAAGGTGAAGTCCGAACCCCTTGGAGTACACACAAGCGAAGAACCCCCTGGATTGTTCTTGTCAATTTTTCCAGGTCAAGCATTCTAATTAATTGAAAACAATTTCGCCGTCTTCGAGGATGAAAATTCCGAGCCGATTGAATGGGTATACGCCCAGGGTGACGAATGGGAAGATGCCCGGCTAAGGTCGCTCAACTGACGACAGCTCCGCGCTGCCGCTCGCACACACACTTCTTTGTGTTGCGATGGCTGGAGGCGGGAGGAGCGGTGCTGAGAGCATACAGCTGATCTAATGATGATCACTTGGCATGGCCGACCTTGACTGTCGTCAGCAGTGACGAGCGAACCACTTAAGAAGTTGTCTTGCTTCAGCACCGTCGAACGCACACACACGCAGCACTCCCCACGAGATTGCTTACTTTTCCTTTTTGCAAATTATTTTTTTGGCTGTTTCCACCGCCCAGTGGGTAATTTCAAAAATTCCTGCTCGCTGTCGTTCAGCGAAAACACGAAAATCAGGCGATCGAATGGAATATAATTATGCGTGCGACAGAGGTAATGGGGTGAGGAGATCGTGGACATGAGTATTTTTTTTGTTTTTGCTCTTTAATGATTGTTTTCGTAAACGACATATGGCCTTTCCCACTCAAAATATAAAAAAATGTGTTTATCTGCCAAAAAGATAAAGTGCGACAGCGTTGCCAGATCGAGGGAGATATGTGGAGCGCGAGTCTTATCGATTCGTGATGGAAAGTGGAACGTAGTCTGAGGGGAGTTTGGAGTTAATTAATTTGTAATAATTGACTAATTGCCCGTCGAGTCAACTCGATTTATCTTAATCGAATCATGTCAACGAATCGCTGGCACACTTGTCAGCTCGATATCGTGATCTCTGATGGGTTCGATAATTCGGTGAGTTTTTCAGTTTGTAGTCAATTATCAATAATTGCTGACTACAGAAACAAACTCTGTGCCTTTTAATAGCCGCTAGGAATCGAATGGGGGAAATGAGTACGAACATGTATTCGTTACTTTTGGTTTGAATATTCGTTATAAAAATGTCTGCCGCAAGAGTGTACATTTGATTTCAAAAGGATCTTTTTTTTTGGTATGTACCGTGATTCTGCAAGAATATTGTTTTGTTCTTCGTATCTGTCTTAAAACAGATAGCCAAAGAGTAGAAGCCCAAAGAAGATGAACATTGTACTAGAAACTGACGTAAATGTGTCAGAACCGTTAACGAGAATGCATAGCACATAAATTACTTTGTAGCGAATGGTTGGTGGCATTAGCGACATCAGTCGTAGCGTATTTCAAAACCATGCTAACAATGATTTTTATTTAAAAGTAACGTTTCGTTACAAGGTATACGAATACAACGAATATATGTGATTTTCTACTTTAATCTCCACACAGCTGATGTAAAATCAATACTAACCCGTTATTATAGTTCGTTGGTTCTCTACACTGGATAAGATAAGCTGCGTTGAACAAGGAAATAGAATCCAGAGAAAGGCGTGTAGTAGTGAGAACCATGCGTCACATCCCAATCAGGACACATGTTTTCTTCTTCCTCCTCTGGAGGAAGGCAATATGCGCTATAGCACGTAGAGGACCTGGGCCTAGCTTCTACAGCAACCACTCGTGTTGGGCGTGTTATTGTTCTCTCATAAGTGGAAGGATCCTACATTTTTATGCCGGCAAAGTTTGAAAAGGTTTTTCTATACAGAGTAGAGTAGAAGTTCGGGTATTGTGGTACAGAAGTGAAATGTGATACGGGCAGTTTTTTTTTCGAAAACTAAGCAGACTACCGGAATTTTTTGTTACACACAACGTGTAACGCAAGGTGGTTGCAAAGTTATTATTCATTCTGCTTTTATATTAAAAGGCTGATTTTTATTCCATTGAAGATTTTCTTTTAAAACTAAAATAAAAAAATCCGCTCTTCAGTCATGTGTTGGTTAGATAGAGGGGGTGCTACTGAATTCACCAACACACTTAAACCTTGTTGATACCTACAGTCAGACTACTACAACTGGTTGGCCACTCCAGTGACAGTGCCGTTAATTTGATCCAAACGGAAAATGGTGAGGAGGCCAGATTTGAAAACCAGATTAAAAAGTATTAACTTTGCTTTCACTGGGATTCGAACCGGGGACCTCGCTAACCACGGGCAGGCACTCCAACCAACGCCATCTAGTCGTTTTTGTCAAACACGTGTAACAGAATATTTTAAATTACAATTATACTCCTCTACATTTTATGTCCTACATCGCATATAAATAAATATTTATATCAATTTTGTATTTTACTTAATAACTAAATTTTTTTTTTTGTAACAAGTGGTGGTTCGGTTTCTCGAAATTCGACTGTTTTTCTTTTGTTAATTTTTAATTATTTCTTATTTGAATGCAATGTCGGCTAGTATGATATAGCCAATGTGATACTAAACATACTACCTATACCGCCACGGTCACCACTCAATTGGCAATTACTACGTACGCCTAAAATTTAACCTCAGAATAATCAATCGAAATTTTGATCAGAACATTTCTTGATGAAACTATTTAAAAGATCTACAGTGGGTGTTATAAATATTTGGTTTTTACTCGAATGTGTGAAAAATTGCAGTTACATGTTGAAACCAATCTTTTCCTGTTCGGTAAGTTCCTTAATTTATTTCGAGTTTTGCGAAACCGAATATTAATGAAGGTACTTTTTTCATAGTTTTTCGTGTAAATTCAATATCTTGTGGTAATGGTAAGAGTTTTTTAAGTCAAAAGATAAACACTAAGGAACTTACCGAGCAGGAAAAGATTGGGTTAAAAACCATTTGGTTTCAGCCTGTAACTGCAATTTTTCACACATTCGAGTAAAAAACCGAATATTAATGACACCCACTGTATGTGTTGTGTATTCCGTGCGCAGTGAAATAAAGAGCCCTTAATGCAAATTTATATGGATATATGTTTAATTCAATTCAATATAATTTAATATCTTAACTTAATACATAATACCAAACGCAAGGGATAACCTGATGGTGCCAGAGCCAAATTCAGAAGGGAAAGCCGCAAGCAAAAAGAAATCCTCATGCTCACATCATTTGACAGCTGATAGAATTTGTCCGTCAATCAAAAATCTCCAATAGGTTGCGCTGTTGTTATTAAAGTCTACAGTTCAGGTAAATACACAAGAGACTAATAGGAACGGTTCCGCTCCCCTGGCCGCCTTACTCTAGAGCTTCTTCGCAATACGTGTGTCGGATTGTTGCCTTCGCCCGTACCGGCTACAAATCCCCGTTCCATACTCGTGTCCTTGTTATCGGTACCTTTTTGATCGTGGATAGATTTAGGTGGGAAAACCTCTAGTGTCAGTTCTGGACTTTGGGAATCCTTGTTCAGCGGTTGCTCAATTTGAACTGGACTCGAAGCACTGGCAAGAGATTTAGTTGGAGGAAGATAACATCGGTTGAGTTAACACTGCACTTCAAAATTTGTGAATCATAATGTCTTCGCCAAAGTTTTCCGTGTACATTGATGTAATAATGAAGAAGTCCATCTCGTCTTACTATTTTGCCAAACTCTCATTTTTTGTCCTTGTTCGTGTAGACTCTCACTTGCACTGTGTCCCCTGGTTGATATTCCGTTCTTGTTAGGTATACCGTCTTCATTTTTGCACGAACCTTATCCTCGACGATGGATCGCACCAAGTCCAGCACAATTCGAATATCCCCGCCGGGATATTTTCATAACATCCTTAAACTAGATGTGTAACATATGAAGGTTAAAATATCACTTAGCTGAATACCTGGGCACACTGCTATTCAAAGCAACTTTGAAGCAGACAAACTTGACAATTTATAGAAAAAACATGAATTATAGGTAACTGAACTGATTTAAGCTATATTGAACACTAAATACCAGTGTCTCAGATGTGGCACTAGGCATAGATGGTGACCAAAACTGAATCAGGGCAGAACAAACAAACTCATCAGAAATGAGATACCTTTTATGTAACGATGCTGCGCGAATCCATGCCAGAGGGCTTTGCCCATTTTTCGGCAATTCTGTGTCAATGAGTGGCCGAAGAGTAGGAGGAACAGTCTTCGCAATATCTGTGCAACTGCCCGCAGCTCTGCAGCACTGTCAACCAATTCGAATATTACCTGAGTACAAGATAGATTTTAAGAGAATATGAAAATTCAACCACAGATACAAGTGGTTCCATGAATGACGACATTAGTGAGGTGTGACAAAACAATGGATATTCGGGTCTAAGTAATGCTAACCTCACTCTGTGTGGTGGGTTAAGACGTATAGTTGCTCGCGCAGAGGAGGACGACTTCAGTGAACTTGGCATGCGCATAGTACCAGCTGAGGAGTATTATCATATCTACAGCGGACTGTAGCGCCAGATGAAGTCCTTAATCTGTGTTGACAGATACTTACGGGTTAACACGTAGGTCTAACCCGGGTAATAACGCTGTGCAGAAAATGTATTTGATTGCAAAGACTGACTTATTAACCTAACATGTTTTTAAAAAAGTACAAATTCACGTGTAATTCGATCCACGTGAAATTAAATGACGGATTACCAGCCACGTAATATTTCACGCACGACCTTATTTCACGTACATCAAGCATGCACGTTTTAGGTCTAGCTCTAGAGTTCGTATGTATGCTCTCTCTTTGCGTCGAACTGTCCATCGTGAAAGGTTACGTTATGCAATCACTCTAATCATTCTTTATGGTTGGCGTTACAGTCCGAAATGGACCTCGGCCCATAATCATCCCCCCTCAAATACACGCCACGTCACGGACAAATCCGCAGCATCTCTTTTTGTTTTCCCTTTGAACTGCACACCCAAAACAACTTCCAACTTCAGTTTCAACAAAAGAAATTATGTTTATGTCATCATCAGGCAAGCGGCGTTCGTATCGGCCGCCCGCGCCGCCAAGACATCTTGACATCAACAACCTTAATATATTTATGTGATGCCATTTATTCCTTTGAATCACTTTCAGTCAACAAACGATACACCTCTTAATAACAAAAGGGACACAACACAGAGTGTGCATGCTAATAAATTTGCCAATCTCCTCGCTCAACTTTCCACCATAAATCAGCATAAATACGAGAGCGTATCATCAAGCACAAAATTCTTGGAACTTTATGTGAAATCAAATCACAGATAAGCGTCGTTCAGCGGCACGGTTCCCAAGACCCACAGCAGAGCCAGTCCGACACAGACACACCCCACACCAAGTGCTTGTCCAAATACACATCTGGTGGTGGTTCTGTGGAAATTCAAAATCAAATTCAGATACAGATTTTCATTATTATTCGCTGTCAGTATTTGTGGCGCCAAAAAACAGCGAACAGAATGTTGCTTATGGATTTTTCCATTCTTTGGTTGCCTGTTTTTTTATAAGTTATGCTCATATTTGCTTTGAACAAGGGGACAGGATGGGGAAGGCATTATTCATCGTCAGCGGGGGAGGAGGATGTTTAAAAAAATGCATACTTCAAGTGGGGCACCGCTCTTGAAACATGGTTCACGGAATTTGGGTACATAGTTGGTTGACATACAACAAGGCACGCAAGGAGTTACACACCTGCAATCTGTCGAGGTCACGAATTCGCATAGGTCAAGGACAAGCACGTGGACAGGGGTAGAGTTTAATCGGAAATCCCCAGAGAAACAATCGCAATGAGGGGAAGTTGAACGAAGGAACGAAGAAGGAAAGAGCGGCGTTAACAAGATCATTAATTTCTGGAGAATTCCCAGACCGAAAAATGGATATTTTTTTCAAAAACGACACATTTTAGTGGCGCCACGACTCATGATGCGCCTAACGAGAGTGTGCTGATGATGGCTGAATATACATATTTGAGATAAAACGAGCCACAGTGTGGTCGGTATGTCCATTTTGGAATATCCATCAATCAGAATATTTAGCAAGACACTGCTTCATTTTGCAGCATTAGTCACGTATTACGTTTTCAATTCAAAAATATTCGATTATGGAGTTTACGTTTGATGGAATCACTGGGTCGTGATAAGAACAAAGGGAACATGAAACAAATGGAACATGGAACGAGTGGAACATGAGACGAGTGGAACATGAGACGAGTGGAACAAGGAACGAATGTCACTTGGAACGAATGGCACATGGAACAATTATGATGACATGAAAGGTGGCCCCATACTGTCACTAATGAAGAAGCGAATTGGATTGAAATAGTCGACAGGAGATCAATGATCGACCATCAGGACAAAAGTGGCGTGACCCATAAACCCAAAAATTACCAAAATAACTGTTTACGAGACCCCCAGAGCTGTCTAATGACGATCAGAATAATTTCAATAGCTGTGGGTAACCCCACTTTTACGCTGACAGCATCAATCATGAATTTGAAAAAATTAAAGAGTCTAGGAGACAGTGCAAACCCTTGTGGAACACCAGGTTTTTTTTTTAGGAAATACTAGCGTTACCCCGTCCGCTTCCTCGTCCACCCGTCCACCAGGTTTTTTTTTTAGGAAATACTAGCGTTACCCCGTCCGCTTCCTTTGCTTGTTTCTTAAATTACGAAACATTTATTTATTAACTAAGGTCATGTGATAAATAATATTTTTGGTTTTACGATAGGCAGCTATAACTTCGAGGTAGTGAAGGACTACGTCTACCTCGGTTCGCAAGGGAACAGTACGAACAACACCAGTACCGAGATTAAACGCAGAAGCTAACATTATATAACACCTTGATCATCCCTGTCCTGCTTTATGGTGCGGAGGCATGGACAATTTCAAAAGCGAATGAAGAAGCACTTGGTCTTTTCGAGAGAAAAGGTCTGCGCTCAAAAACTTTGGTCCTGTTTGCTGTCCTTTGATGGTTATTGGAGAAGAAGATTCAACCACGAACTGTACGGGCTGTACAGCGGCATGAGCCTAGTCAGGCGTCTACGGATTCAACGTCTAAGATGGCTGGGCCATGTAGAGTGCATGGATAACACTGCTCCAGCCCGAAGAGTCTTCGACTCCGAACCAGTGGGACAACGCAATAGAGGACGCCCGAGGAACCGATGGCGCACCGAGTTGGAGAAGGACCTCAATCGACTTGGTGTGCGCAGTGGGAGATAGCTGGCTAAAGATCGTGCCGGCTGGAGAGGCTTACTGGTTAAGGCCCAAGTCCACCCAGGACAGTAGCGCCATAAGAAGAAGAAGAAGAAGAAGACAGCTTACCATCGTATCCACGTGAGGACAAATGCTGGTCTCCATTCAGAAAGAGATCAGAAGAGAGAAGCAGGAGAGCTTACGTAGTGGTGGTGCCAGGGAAAGAGAGCACCTCTTCGGGGGCCAGCATTCCAACTTACGTGCCAAAGAATTGAGTCAATATAATATAATCTTTTCCTGAATTTACTCTCTCCGGTCGGATCCTATCGTTGGCAAAATGAGAACTCAAATCAGTGAATGCAAATCCCGACACATATTGAAGTCTCAGTTGAGGGTCGTATGGTGCCCATTTAGGGGGCCCTGTGGTGTTCATGCATTAAGACCTCGGTACATAGTCGACAAGCGTAAAGGTTTCGCAATAGGCTGCTAGTGCAAAGATAAACTGACTGCTCGAAGCACTGTTTTGTTGCCACATCGATTGTCTCGATGACGACAAGCGATGTACTCAAAAGTGCCAAGGTCCCTCCATGGGATGGTCTTACATCAGCCTATCACACTTCATCCATCCTCTGTTCATATGTCCATCATCAATTGACTTTAAACTCTCCACAAAACCTCATTCCATTCCCCCCGATAAGTGGGATTTACCTCCATCCACATCTCATCACGTCAATGCCATAAGTCCGAATCTTCATCGCAAATCTGTTGTGACAAACGTCACATCTATTGACACAATCGGCAAATAGTGCAGAGTGCGCTGCTGCAGTAGAACAGCGACAGCGACCACCACAAAGTCAACACAAATACAAACTTCATTTATCAAAATGAATTGCCAATGCATTCGGCAAACGCAAATCCGGAGACTCGTGGTTTGTCCTCATCATTATTGTATCTGTCACCGCACAAAATTATTTTGACATTCACGCTGTCAGACGGGCGGGCGTGTGAGAGAGTTGACAAAGTGACAATGACTGCAATGTGACGGCGGCGGAGGTTCGGTTCGGTGTGTTCGCAAAAACTCACTCAAACAATCCGCTGAGTAAACGACGCGTCGCGTCGGTCTGCTAGTCTTAGTGTGGGCATGTCTGCATTGTTGCTGCTTGTGCGTCGTCTATTGTGACGGAAAGCAGCGGAGCCGTGAAAACATGTTGAATGGGAACTCAATTTAAACTAAAATAAATATTTTCCGGTTTCAATTCAACATTTATGAACGGTCACAGAGAGCATTTTACGCTTCAATAGATGTGCCATCACCACGACCGAGCTACCTAACGCAGGGGATGCATAGTTAAAGACCATTATTTTTGTTTCCCTAAGTGATGCCTCCTTTACCGGCGCGGCAGCAGCTTGGCTTGGCTTGGCTTCCCCCTTCTAGTCAAGCGCGCAAGAATATGATGAAATGGCAGAGGGAGCCGCCACCGCCACCGCCACTGCCGCGCCGCCAAAACGAGCAGATACAGACAATGAGTGCTGAACAATCAGATGTATTGACAGGACAGACCTTTTTCTTTTTTGTGCGCTGTCTATGCGGAAGAAGGGTCCAATGGTCCAACACACAGAGCAAAATGTTCCCGCCGAGTGGAAGGCAATGGAATTCTAGGGAAGCCCACGAACGTGTGGATGTGGTTGCAGAAACTTCTGCTGACTACCGGAACTCCGGAATGGAATTGAAAAATTACCCTCGTCCAACTCTATATCTCTAGGGGCTTAGTGGCGAAGTGTAGAGCCATCTGGGCAGGCGGCACACTACCTCCCTTCCCAGAGAGAGAGAGAGATAACACACAGAACATGTGTTCTTGTGTGTGCTTCAATTGTACGGGTAGACGCGAAGCGACGAGGGGCGGCAGGGGAATGTTGATTAGAGGAATTGAAATGAACGCACGTAGCAGTGATGAGATACATATTTTCACATCTCCAGCTAAGAGACGGTAGACGGCAGAGTCATGCGCCATCATTGGATTGTGGGAAAAAAGACTGGGATTTGAGGATTACACTGTTACATAGCACAAGGAATTCGGTTAGTAAATCATTGCTTCCTGAATGCATGTGAGAGAGAGAGAGAGGAGGAGATGGAGAGGAGGAGATGGAGAGGATGTTGAGATTGTTCAAAGGTCAGTGAATCGAACTCAAGGGATCTAGTGACTGTGACAGCACAGCTCCCGATGGACACTGGGAGTGTACACATCTATTAATCAAACATTTTGATACGAGATACTTTAATTCAATTTGGATAAGGGTTACACCCATGAGGGACAGAGGGACGGAATGGCAACCACTTGAGGGAGACTCCGATGTGAAGGCAGGTTATGTTTAACTTTAAGTATTTGTTGAGGGACCTCTCGTGTGTTCTTTAAAGACGTTTAAGTGGACATTGTATTTTGTTTGGGGGGCAATGGAGACTCCCGCATGATTTTTGACTTGAAGGCCTGATATGATGACAGGACGGGTTAAAGAGGATTTTATTTACTAAACGCAACGTTAGGATTTGCCTCTAGACTTGCTTTAATTCACTCAAATTTTGGGTTTTCATTTTTCAATTTACAACTCGAGAGTTTATCAACTCCTGATTTTCTCAACTTACAGATATACCAGAAGTTAATGAAGAACATCAGAGATTTTGTTCGTGTTTGAATTCAAACGTCAAAATATTATGAAATAATAAATAAGGCAATCATTCCGAACCCATTTTGCTTGCACGGCTTTGCGATAATGCGTCGACTCAACACTAGGACCGCACTTAGTGGTGTCAGATCACAACTGCCCCGACACGAGATAGAACATGCACACAAGACAAAAAATATAAGAGCTGACAATCATGTCGAAGACCAACTAGGACATGAATTGTTAGATATTAAGATGGATTTTTATGTCAATTTTGTCTAGTAAAAGTTGTCCTGGGAATTTAATAAAAAAAAATAACTCCCACGCTCTACCCTAGTGATCCCACTAAATGACAATGATTTCCTTTATTTTAAAGAGTTTACCGGCACTCAATGGCAATCGGAAACTGCATCTTGTCCATTGTCTAACTGTTTGAACATTGCCAGTACAATGCATTGCTCCATTTCTAAAACCATGACGTTCTCGTCCGCAATAAATTCTTCTATTTCAGGAGTAGCGCATTCTTGTGCAGCACCAGCAAATATTTGATTAAAGGATGTCACCAGATAGCTCAGGTAGACTCAAAAAGCCCTTTCCACGTCCTTTGCCAAATAAAATGAACGGTCCCTCAAGGAATGGTGAATTTTGGACTGCGACTTTAAAGTTCGTTTCTTTAGAGCTAGAGAGCAATTGACTTTGCTAGGCGGTGCAACGTTGAAGCTTCATCATTTTTGTTTCGCGATTGTTCTTTACCTCGTTTAGTAGGAGCATCCGTTTTTTTTTTTTTATTCTACAGTACAACGAAAAAAATTTTTAAAAACAAGGCGTAATATTTTTTGAATACTCCGGGTGTTCACGCCAACCCATTTTTTATAAAGAGTACTCTACAGCGTAAAGAACATAAACCTAGATAACGTGAACAAAAATGTATTGAACATGTTCATTTGTTCGTTTGATCGTGTTGGCAGTTTTTGCATACATTTAGAACAGTGCAATGTATATAAGTGTTTCTTTGCAAATATGTCTTCCAAAAAGCAAAATTGTTATCTATGAACAAAAAAAAGTGAAATTGGAAAGTGGAGTCGGGTTAAATTTGTGTCCGCAGTACGGTGTAACCAAATTCACAGTTTCAGCGAGAATAAAAAATAAGGATAAAATCGTAACCCTTATCTAATCCTTGCGTAGAAAACTACGCAAGAGCTACTTTAGATCTCTTCTTTTTCAAAAATCACATATCGGTAACTGCCGAAATTTGCTGACTTTATTACAATCATTATTTTACGCATTCCCTCTGCCGTGGAATTCTAAAAAAGAGATATAAAAAATATAAAAATAATGGAAAACACGCTAAAATACCACGTGTGCAAAAATCTACGCACAATTGAGGATGAGATGAGGGTTAGAGTAGTGACCACTAGTCAAAACAGTTCGTTGAAAAGAAAAACCTTAAAGCAAGGCGAATATCCTCATATGAAACGAACGTTATATAAATGTTTTCTTGAAGCAGCGTGGTAAAAATCTATCAGCTAGCTAAGAAATGCTGAAAGAAAAAGTGAAACTATTGCGTACTCAACTAAAGGAAAAATAGTGGGCCTTTAATGCCAGTTCTGGTTGGCTAAGTGGGATAAAGACACGTTATGGAGCTCGGCTTTTAAAAACCTTCCATCCGATCGTAGCTCAGTTGTGCCATTCAAAAATAATTCATGACCTTCAGGTTTCTAAGAACCAAATTAATGATTTGTCGGGTTTGTTTTGGATGATGTTGCCTAAAAAGACATGGCTCCAGGCGGAAAAGTCGAGAAGGTCAGGATTACTGTATTAGAGTGTACAAATGCTACTGGCCTTCCAAGTAAAGCCAATGATCATTGGCAAGTCAAAAAAAAAAAAAACCTCGTTGAACCGTTGAATTTTCCAATTTTTGGCAAAACAATAGAATGGGCTGAAGCTAATATCGCGGAGTCCGATATACTTTTTTGAAAAAAGATAAATTAACTTCTCAAAACTTTAAACGCGTTTTTCTCGAAACAGTGTTTTTACGACTGGCTCATGAGACTACTCACTATCACAACTATCCAATTGGTTCGAAATTTTAATACTTTATTCTATACATATATAGCTATGGTATGAACTAGGATAAATCAAATCGGTGAAGATCGTCTTTATTTTTTAACTTGATCCGTGGCTGAAAAAAGACGATTTTCAAAAAAAAAAAAAAAAAAAAAAAAAAAAAAAAAAAAAAAAAAAAAAAAAAAAAAAAAAAAAAAAAAAAAAAAAAAAAAAAAAAAAAAAAAATCAAATTTCCACCATTCTGTTAATTTTTTTTTGCGAAATTTATAATGCTAGCTCATACCAGACCCAAAAATGTACTCTTTCTAATCCCGTTGGAACGTTGGAATTTTTGGTTTCAGATGTTCCAGTGAGTGCAAATCACACGCTCAGCCAAAAAGAAGGGCTTTTGTTTGATCACAAAAAAAATGAAAAAAAAAAAAAATTATGTTACAAGCTAAAAAAAAGAAAGAAAAAAGAGGGGGTGGGGGTTGTCTCCTTATAGAACTGCAAAAAAAATTCATTTGGAAATTACCAACACTCAAGTTTCCGGCAAGTTGAGAAATAATGAAGAAAATTATCCCCAGGTGCCTGCGCCAGAATGCCCCCACACCCAAAAAGGTACACGCTTTCCAAAAGTTCACGGATCAAGGAGCAGAATTTTAGGAACGGTTTACCTCACACGAGACATTTCAGGATCGGATCCTCACTATGAAAGCATGTACGACGAGTTTTCCAGTCAGTCTCAATTCGAATCGTCTTTTATTTTTCTTTGCTGTCTTTTGCTGCACGACGTCGTAAGTCATCGTATCAAGAGTCTTGTGACACTCATAATATGCCTCTTAACTCTTATCCATCTCAAAGCCAGGGGACTTGCTCCCATCAAGTTGCCCTTCATTCTGCACTTGGCATTACAATTTGGTGGTCGACATGAGGTCGTAATGAAGTCATTGAAGTTTTTAACCAACACCTGTGTTTAACCTATACTCTCTCTCTCTCTCCCTCTCCCAAACCTCTCAAAGTTAGTGTCTTACTGAACCGCATTTGCCAAGGCGCCCCAACCTCACTTTAAACAGATGACACGTGAATTGAGTGAACTTTATAGTGCCGACATGCATGGTCTTCCGACTCACTGAAGCGTCAATCAAAACCGCCGGACTGTCGGTTCACGCCCTACAAACTGCATAAGACAATGGAAAAGCAACATTTCAATCAAAGTGCTTCGCTGACAACGATTTGCGTGATTTATGGGTGTGTGCAAGAGGGTTGGCTATCTGCGATCATCCCCCCCTCGGCATGAGTCACACACATCTTAGACTGGCAACCCCCCGTTAAGTGTGCATTAGTTCGCATTATCTTGAAAGCATCACTCAGCGTGACCCTAAATTCCGTCTTGCTCAGCCGAATTCCTCGTCACAGCACACACACCCTTCTCGTATCCAAATCAGAATCTCCCCACATAATGCATCCTTGAAAACGGTTGACACACTCACCGTTATCGTCTGCACAAAGAGCACAAAAATGAAATCACCAACAGCACCACCACCCTCGCACCAAAAACGGGGAAAAAACAACAAAACACCGCTTATAAATAAAAGCGAACAAAGCGTAGATCTATTTATGCTGTTCATCCCTTTGTCTCAGCCGAACGAGAAGCAGGAGCAGGAGCCGAAGCAATACCAAAATCAATAGCTGCATAAATGCACACACCCGTGCATATTCGCCGCCCATCACGCGCGCACACTCTGACCCAGAATAATGGCGAAGCAGGACAGCACCACCGCCGCTCACATCCATTGAAGTCACTTTCAGGACTCCAGCGCGAGGGTGTTTCACACTGGTGTCCATGGCAGGCCGGGCCGGGATAAGTGGGGTTCCGGGCTATTTGGGCGTGTATGTGCTCGGGGTGTTGTTTAACTGGTGTAAGGATGTCACATCTGGACAACAACCTCGTCGCACATACTAGCCCCGCTGCATGCGGACAGGCTATTTGAGTTCGGAATTTGTTAAAAGCACCTCACCACATACCGATGGTGGCGAGTGGGGTGGGTGCTGAGTGATGTTACATGCCCGTCCGAAAGGTGCACAGGAGCTCACAATGATTGCATCGCAGCGATAGATTGGAGGATTGCTTTCAGTGCACCTCTTTCAGGAGATTGTGTAACCTTTGATGGCAGTGGAACTGTTTAATCTAGAACTTGTTACGGCATGTGAGCAGTTATGATGTCGATGATAAACAACAATGCGATTGCAATCAGTGAATCGTTCGTTTTGTTGGAGCCAATGCTTTTTTGGGCATTCAAACAAGAGCAGTGATTATGCGAGTAAGCACTGACATGATTAAAACATACGAGCAACGAGAGCAGAGGGAACAGAACAGACATGGTAACATTGTGGGGAAGGTTTTCATTTGCATTGATCCAGAAGAGAGGAATGGAACCTTAGACACACGTATTGACACTTTGAAATGCCTTGGCCATGAAAGTAAACATCATACATCGTCTATCAAAGAATTGAGTGATCAAGTGGTGAACACACCCCAAGCTAGGTTTAGGGCAAAAACAACTCAAGACGACTCGAAATTGTACTAAATTCACAAATTGAATTCCGCTAAATCTAGTAATACAGTACTACCTCTCTAATTCGAACACTCGGTTATTCGAATGGTCCACTAATTCGAACACCTATTTTTTTGCATGAACATATTCATTTGCATAATATCTTGTAATTTGAACTCCAAAACTCGAACTGTACTCTGTGATTGGAGTTTTTTTCGCTTCTTTGTTGATTACTTTAACAGTTACCAGCTAAAAGTATTTTCATAGGAATAACGAGCGCCATCGAAAAAATGTACCCATTTTTTGAAATTTGATTGCAAAAGTTTTGTCCGGACATGGTCCAACCATCTCATCCTGGGTCTGCCAATGGTCGCCTGATGGAATCGAATTCAAGGCCCGCCTCGGAAGTCGTGATCGTGGGGACATTCGTGCTACATTCCCAAACCATCGAACCATGACTCTTTCCGTTCGAAGAAGCAGTTGCTCAACGTTGAGTTCCTCGCATCCTATCGTGCTTCTCACCCTATCCCGGCGAGTAATTCCCACAAAAGCACTAAGAAATCTCATCTCAGCAGCTTGATCTTATACCTTCAGTCATTACCCAAATTTTGTGGCGATAGGTGAGAATTGCAACAAATACTGAGTTAAAAACTGCTAACGTGGCTTCCACACTAAGCTTATAATTCAAAAACCTCAGTTTTTCGAAATGGATAGTTAGAATTGTCGAGGTAGTCTTGTAATTTGGTGCCAAATTGGTAAAACTCTAAAATTTACACTTTACATTGGTTGCCCCACTGAATCATTTGCTGAATTTCAACTCATCATGTAAACCCATCTAAAATATGATCTATTACAAAAATGTCTGAACATGCACTTTTTTGTGACGCATGACAGAAGTGAATCTTGTTTTGTCTGTACTAGAACTTTTGGAATAGATAAAATATACAACGCGGAAAATGACATTATCGAGATCTAAATTCTAAACGCTTCCCATCTTTAAATTTAAATAAAACATCTTTAAATTTAAATAAAACAAGCGCGTGTGATATATCACCGAATGTTTTTCGTTTGAAAGGCATATAGAAGCTTCTACTATAATTATACATACAGCGGATCACTAAAGTTTATACACTTAGTGATCCGCTGTATGTCTAGCCATCAGACGAGTTAAGCATCAGATGTGTCAAGCGTTTGCGTTCTGGCATTAGGGAAGTGAATTAATTTTTCAGGAAGTACCTACGCACGTTGTACTTAGTGTCACTGTGTTGAAAGTGAAGTTGCAAAAAACAGTCTAGAGGCGACTTAGAAACCAACTAAGTATTGCCTGCAAATTTGGCAACTTTTCGTTCAATTGTGACATGACGTTGAGATGAAACACGATTAAATAAAATGCACGCTCTTTACTCTCGACACCAAAGGCCGAACACAAGCCAACCACAATCTATTGTCACCTGTCATCGCCGCAGCATTCGTCTTCTCAATGGCAAAGGAAACGCGCGTCCGCGCCGCTCTATTAAGTCTTCACACTGAACAAATTTTGATGGATAATTTGTCAATGGGACATGTGTACTGTTAATTTTGTGATGTTTTTTTTCGGCCTGTCAATGACCGCAATCAATCACAAAAGTTCCTCTGGCCTTGTTCGTTCGTTCATAAGTCTTCACAATTTTTTTTTTCTATTTTCGTGTTTCCCTTTTTTCCTCCCATTTGCTTTTTCTGGTAAAAGACTAGTTAATACATTTGTCACACACATGTTCTATTATTGTAACCACCCCTTTAACCTCAGTTCGGGCCCCCACCCGGCCGGGCGGTTGTTGGTTTGTGTTGTATTGGAGGCTTACAAAAGGTCTTTGCACCAGACAGACATGACAAGCGAACAATCAACGTCAAACTAGACTAACAATCGATTGAAGCACTCTTTTTTTTGTCTTTTTTAAGAGTTCTTTCTCCATTGGGTTATGAATCCGCAGAACAAAAAACAAAAACTAAAACGACAAGAGAATAGTCATAAATATGCACAAAAAGACGTCGCTGTGGTGCATGGGAGAGGCAAGACGGAAAAGACAATGTGGATGTGGAGTCAGAGGTGATTATGTGCCATCGTCGTTCAAATTTAAATCGGCAGAGAACACTCAGGCAAAGCAGAACAACAGAAGGAAGGAATTAAGGTAAATCGCCAGTCTGCCAGAGTGTTTTAGTGATCGGCAGAATCATCGTAATTGGTTTAGGAAATTTCTGGAAGCTGAATCTGGAAGAATCCTTAAACAACACGTTGGTAAATTTGAGAGCGGCTTTCTTAACGCACCACACGATGTGACGGTGGGAAAAGATGATGGATTCGTTAATGAATAATCAATTGGATTCAGCAAAGATTACGTGAGGAATGGCGGGAGGAGTCCCAAGCGACATGCAAATCGACTTGCATCGATTATTTAATTGATTGTTTTATCAAAAAGGTACTCTCTGACTCCCACGATGTTCATTGTGCCACCTCTATCGAATTACCGACTATGTTTGGAGAGTACATTCGCCTAGAAAAACCATCTCAAACGTCATCGTTTGGGGTCGCAATAAAACTGTTGGCTGTTCTAATCGTGGACGAACACGCACTAGATTAGTTGCTCCTCCGGAAGCTCATACCAGGTTTACCTCTGGTAATAGCGTCACCTTTTTCTTCTCGAAGTGATACTTGCTGCTGCCGTACTGCTCACAGCGCTATGAGGTTACAAAACAGCACACTTCTTACATTCAAAGGGTTGATGTAAGGAGATTGTGGAAAATCGATGATTGCCAGGTTCACGAAATAAAAGCAGACAAGATAGACGTAATAAGAAATCAGGTGCAATTGACTTCTACCTCTCCTGTCCCTACAGCGTTTTATAAAACGTTTCCTCTGACCAAAGGGACCAATCAGAAATGCATGATTCTCTGTCAAAAAATCATGATTGCCTGTCAGAAATGACTGATTAACTGTTAAAAAGGCCTGATTTACTGACAAAATTTATGTTTAACTGTCAAAATTCATGATTCACTGTCAAAAAGTCATGATTGACTGTAAAATATGCCTGATTAACTGTCAAAAATGCCTGATTAACTGATAATCATACATTTTGATTAACTGTCAAAATACATGATTCACTGTCAAAAAGTCATGTTTGACTGTCAGAAATGCCTGATCAACTGTCAAAATGTATGATTAACTATCAAAATTTGTGATTAACTGTCAAAAGTTCATGATGAAATGTCAAAAACTAAGATTAACTGTCAAAACTTCATTATTAACTGTAAAAAAAAATTCTTGATAAACTGTAAAAAAAAAAAAAAAACCCCCCTCAAAATATTGGGTGAACTTGAGATGATTCGACCTAAAAACAAAGTCATTCCCCTAAAGTTTGATTTGTTTAACAAAGTGAATGTATTCAGCCAAGAAAAAACATTTTTCTGGATGTGTATGTGCCTTAATGGAGGGCTTTATTGAAGAATAACAAAACACCCCTATTCTGCGATGTGTCACAACTAACTCACAAGAGCATGGTGAGTCAAAAATTGTGTGATTTTCGTATTCTAAGCAAAACCTTACAGCTTGTGAGCATCACAAGAACCATTATAATTGTGATGCTCTTGAGCACATCACAAGGAGGAAATAGTGACAACAGAATTTTGCTTTACATTAAAAAAAGAGAAGAGAGAAAACAACAAATTTTTGACACAAAAAAAAATCACCACACCAAGGTAAATATTCTTGTGAGCTCTTTGCCAGAATACCAAATATGTACTTAACGCATCAGACATTTAAGAGCTGTGTCCACACCACAATCAAAATAGGGGTGAAAAGTAAAGTGGACAAGGAATTCTTGACATCTACTCATTTTTCCAACTACGACAGAAGTCGTTTCAGTGGGTGTCTGCAAATGATACAACGACGACATCGACGTCTTCAATACTCTCAAGCTGATCAAACAGAGTAAGTTCTTAAGATCCAGCGAGGCTATATTCTATAGTCGCCGTAGCTTCTGACAGCACACTGATTATGAAATTTACGAAATACAGATGAGCAATGCCAGTTTTCCCAACTTTTATGGGAAACTGTCAACGTTACCAATGACATCCAGCTGTCAAAATATTCAGTACGATTTGACAACACCTGCCTGAAATTATTAAACAAAATACTGTCGAAATACCGGTTCAAATGTAAATACAAAACGTGAATTTCGGCTTGGGGTCAATCGTCATCATGGCTTCAGTGTGAAGGCAAGGAACAGTGGGTGAGTACACTCGCTTGGCCCTTAAGCCACCAAGCAGAGATTGGTACGAAATGAACAAAAAACAACCGCGGCAACATGTGTCGAGTAGAAGGCGACCCAGAAATGTCACTCCCGATCAGCTGATGTGGACATCGCCATAGAGTCAACTCGGCTTATCCTCCAGTTGGAATTGGGCCTACATCCGTAAACGATTTTGAAATGAAGCCGGACGATCTTGAGTTTGCTGGCAATAATGGAGACTAGGAGACTAGGATTTTGACCAAATAATCGTCTGAGACGCAGTTTGCGGCTGAGCGGCTATGTTATCAAGTAAAATTGGCATTATTGGAGCGAACACAATCCACAAGTGTTCGACCAAGCATCCACAATAATGCTTGGCGATAACATTAGATCTTCTTTCTTTCGAAATGAAGGAGGCACCTTAACTGCCAATGGTCTCAGGTGCAGACCAATGTTAACCGACTTTATGTGGCCAGAGGTCGACAACATCGATATATCCGAGCATCGGTTCCAACAAGCCGGCGACACCTGTCATACAAGTGACGCAACGCTCGAAGTTGTGAAGGGTAAGACATTTGGCGACAAATTTCGACCAATTATAGGTCGCTGCGATCAACGAGTTGACAGCATTCGATAATAGACAAGTCTTTAGTCTACGCTTACAAGCCAACCACTTTGGACGAGCTGAAGGCCAACATTCGAGAAGCTATTGCGGCTCGTTTTGGACCGACTTCTTAAAGCACTACCAGCGAAGTCAAGGCGGCCATTTAAATATGTGCCTCAATGAAATGTCATAATTGAAATTATTTTAGATTTGTTATCCTATCGTTCTTCTCTGGTCGCCCTGAAGGTCCTCGAGATGTGAGGAAGAGTTTGCCAGAATGGCTGTCAGGTTCGTCCTCTCTGCAAATGCCATGAAAATGCTCAAGGCCTATCATCCATTGACAGCGTCTAGTGCATTAATGACAGCTCAGCTCTCGGTACAAATGATGATGATCCTTGTTGGATGCCACAGTGTCCCTGAGCCGCGGAATCGACGCATTGATGGTCAAGAACTTGATAGCTAGCGTCGACGTAACTGGAGTATTACGTAACTGAAGTATTAGAAGTAATTTTCTATATTTTGTCCTATAGTTGTTTACCAAAAAAGGGCCAAGCAAAGCGAACTGTCAAATGACAGACCTTAATCCAAGTCTCTAACCTCCTCTGTTGACTTTGACAGAATGTGGTCATTTGTCAAGACCTTCTTCAGTTGCACATTTGTAATGCCATCGTTTATCATCACATTTCCACTAACTAAGGCTTGTCCCAGGGAAACCAACAGCAATGTCATTGCTCTGCCTTGAACCATGTCTGCACAGCATTTTCAAAAATCCCACAGCAACAACTGCTGCCTAACGACTTAGCAAGCCTCTAACACTGTCTGCCTAACTTAATTAGCCTCACTTAGCAATATGAGCCATGCCGGCGGTGCGGGGAGGAAGAGACGGGCAGCAAAGCAGACGCATTAAAAGTCTCGAGATCACTCCTTCCTCGAATCCACAATTGAGCTCCCGCTGCTGGCTCTAACCTCAATCATCATTCATTTGCCATTCAAATCATCGGATCGTTCGCCACCGAATGAATTTAAACCGAATTGAATAATAAGAGGCACACACACCCCCACCCCGCCGACCAATCGCATTATGAAATCCAATCGCAACCCACCGCGGGAGAAGACTTGAAAAAGCCAATCTAAGGACACATGTTCCGGGCGCGAGAGTCATGCGTATTTGACATGTGATTCACCTGGTCTTGGTCTGCAAGCTGCTTGCTTTCACCTCTTTTTGTGAGGCGCTGCGCTACCATGGCAACCAACGAGAGGAGAAAAATGAAAAAAGACTAGTAATTACCATTTCCTGTGTCAGTGCGATATCCTCGACATTTCTTGTGGATGAGAACATGAATTCCTGCAGAAGCTTCATCGTGCGACACTGTGTACTTGTGGCTTTCCCAACCCTTAGCACATTTTTTAAAACACACACAAACACGCACAGGCGGCGGCCGGCTACACACGCATGGATTTCAAATTACACTCCGCGATGGCCTTTGACCGAGAGCAGCTGTGTTCGTTTAGCACGCGAAGGACACACGACAGATGACAGAAGAAGAACAGCTGACAGAGGTGGTGGAGAGTAGAGAGATTGTTGTGAGTGGTGTGTCTCGGAACTACGGCGAATGCTTTTCGCGAGGGATTACAACTTGTGTCCTTTGGATAGTCCAACAGAACTTAGCTTTGAATGCGACAGCGAATCTCCTTGAAGGCCGGCAATGACAACGAGAACGTCGTCGTTTTCCTATCTCTTTTTTTTGTGTCGCTCCCTTCTCGGTAATTGACTTAGAATAATCCGAACCGACGACTTAACTGGACACCGCTCCTGCAGGTAGGTGCGACGACGAAGAGATTCTTTAGAAAACCGACCGATTACTGGGGAGACCCACCACCACAACTGACAGGGTTGTGCCGCAACAAATGACACAAGCGAGCACACGGAACGAGAGAGTGGAGAATAAAACGACCAGAGAAACCAGAAAAATAAAAATCATGCAAAAACAGAAGGAAATACTACTGACTTGATAGAGAGGAGAGTAGAGCGAGAATAATGACAAAATAACGACACATGATGGGGTAAAGAAATAAAACAAAAGATCCGCATGCAGACCGAGCATTGTTGCCGGTTTTAGTTCGCATTTTGGGAGTGAAATGACAGCTGACTTGTGTGACAGGAGGATGACAACTGACAAGCGTTGTCATTCGAATCTGGAGTGAGGTGGGATGGGTGGCAGCTACACTGAAAGTGGAACTGTCATTGTGTAAATATTTTTGACAGATTGTGTGGAGGGAGTTCCTTTAAATGACTGTTGGGAGCGAGAAACGATTTTCCTTTGGTTAACTATAAATCAAATCAGTGTGGGGTACTTCGCAGTAATGAACAATTTTTGTGAAATTAAAAATTATGGAAGGCTTATTCAGTGGTGTCACTTATATGAAGTTGAAAACCGTTGGAGCATGTGTTTAGTCCGGGTACTAAAAAAAAGACTGGTCGTTTTAAATGTGTGATAATTTTATTTAAAGGCGTCCGTGTTGCTGCAATGAATACAAAAAGAAAGTCCTCAATTTCAAATGCAAATTTGACAGATGCGAGAATGTAACTGCACCCATTGTCGAAATAGGGACAAAAGATGTCTGCCATGAAACTGGGTAGAATGAAACCTGTCAAGAGATTTGTTAAAATATTGAATTGTTATAATTCACTTCGTAAGACCCTTTATTATGCACAGCTCCACCGCTGTCGAGTTACTGGCCATGCTCAAGGAGTATATCTGTCAAGACTTATAGACTTATCGAACACCCCCGTGATCGGAATCGGCATGAATCTGTATGGCACCGGCAGTCGTTTGAGAACAATACTACGAACAACTTGAGTGGTGTTTGTAGGAGCTATGCAGCCAAGGGCCACTTCAGACTGTAACGCCAACGCTATTCTTTCTTATTACATTCGAACAGCACTAAACTATTGTCAAAAGTAAAGTGGTGTGATTTGACATTGAGTTTATGGGCACAGCTCAGGACTATCATCGCTAATCTCGTATGACGGCAACAGTTTAACGATATCGCTTGAACGATAGTTTTTCTTCACGTACAAAGCATGAAACCACATCGACTGAGCGACATACTGTCAGATACTATCGTACCGACGATATTTTTCGTACGATAATTCAGTGTGATCGACAGGACGATAGTCTTCTGAAAGATAATCTGGTGAGAGCTCAGGAGTTAAGTGGAAAAAGAACTGACGTTTAGTTGTTAGACATCAAGAATAAAATACTCTGCGAATATAGGCGTTATTAGAGCGAGTAGGAACATCATGTTCTCTGCAGATTGTCTCTACAAGTAACGATCTAATTTCTCTATACTACTAAAACTAAATGCGGATGCAAACCCTCAAAATCTGGGTTTTGAATGAACAAACGAAATTTGAAAGAGGTGAACAAAAACGACTACAAGCTCCCGACTCACAACTACAGTGAACTCCCTCCTAATGGACAAAGAGGGTGGAGTGCACGATTCTCTTAAGCGGGCATGATGTACTGTTATGGCTGGTAGATACGATTTTTGACGGACGCTTTCTTATGTGGACAAAAAACTCGTTCCCGTGGCTATCCACCACATACGTACACAGAATGGAGCATTAATTTTGATATCTTGGTACATAGTCAGCTCTGGAATTTATTCGACCTCAACATCGTTCGTGACCGGAGTTAAACTCAAGGTTTTACAAAAGCAATAATGAATTAAATAAGGGGGGCAAAACATGTTAATCCCAAATCTTGTTGGATGAACATAGCATACATAGAATAGTGATCTTTTTTTAATTTGATTTTGATTCAATTCAGATGCATTGCCTTTTATGTTCCCACCGAAGCGAAATCGGGTGGTTTTTATCATTAGACCGTTCCCACCAAGTTGATGTGTTTTCAAATGACATTAATTGCCAATTTTAAAGTGGCCGGCAAAAGGGGCTGTTGACATCTAAAAACTGAAAGTGAAAAATTTGACAACTTCATACAGGCAGATGAACTCAACTATATTTCGCCGAAATCGCGAGGGTTTCAAACGTCAAGAATGTATGACGAAACTTCGGACGTTCGGTGAATCATCGCAAACATCGCATCAACGACGATTGTCAAATATCCATCTGATGTTCTGATTTATATCACACACACATTGACAGGGTCTACTAGATCGCACGGCATGTTAAATTGTAGGGGATACTTTTTAAAATAAAAGTAATGCATGCATGAGCTCCGAAATGGGGCTTGGGAAAGTACCAATTTTTGACGTTTAGATCACAACGAATTTTCGTTGGTTACAGGTAAACAATCAAAACTCTGAGATGTCCATTCCTCCTGTCATTCACCGTGACTGTTACATGTTATACCGGTCGTGATTCCACTCTGACAAGTCACCACGGATGAAATCTCGGATAATAAGGATGGCTGTATAGAGACATTTCTCCATGCTCTCAAAGCATACCAAAAACCATTCATTTCCTTCATATTTACTGCAAAATGTTTATTTCTGATAAATCACTCTCGACTCAAGTCTGCAGCAGGTGAATAAATTCACGATGGTCAAACTCAGGCACATAAGAAAACGCAAAGAAAGAGGTTACACTCCACACGTAGCAGCCTACAAAATAAATAAAAAAAAGCCAACATAATTTCAAAAACCAATCATGATCAAGTTAAAGCGGATTTACTTGACACTCGTCACTCCTTTTATGGATTTAGGAGCCGAAGGTTTATTTTTATCCATAGACAAGATTTTCAGTTCGCAGACAGCACGTAGTAAAATTGACGCTGTCACATATTTTTTATCCAAATAAACTTGGCAACACTTCAGCCTTCCACCACAAATATACCGCCTGAACGTGTGTAAGGCCAGTTAAGAAGTCTCGGTTAACCCTCATCTAAGCTGTGGCCACACGATTATCTCTTTCTCTCTCTCCCCGTGGCTCACGCACACAAGCAACATCTTCAATGGGATTTCAATTCAAGCCATGACGAGAGAATGAAAAAGAAAAACACAGATTTACTTATGCTAATGTCCCCCCTCATAGAACGCACTCGAACATCAGTTGAAGATACAAAATTGATGAAGTAAAACACAAAATAGACTTCAAAGAGAGAGAGAGAAAGGGTGGGAGGGGGAGTGAGACCAAAGCATGGATAGTGTGGTCGCGGAAAAAAAAAACCAGAAAAGGGTAACCAACCGCACAGAGCACTCCACGAAAGATATTGCCGGCTTTTCACGTCTGTTATTGTTACGTTTTCCTCTACCTCTCTTTCACACACGACCAAGCCGTCACCACTACCAGGGCACAGTCAAAGTCGCTCTCCCTCTCCGACTGCTTTAGATATTCTCTTTGACGTTTTGTTCGTGTGTATCGAATGGTTACATTTTTTTCTGCTGTTTGTTGGGCCCAGGCGGTGCGAATTATTTGTATATCATCTCTGATCATGTCATACTATGTACTTGGGAGGGGGAATAACACGAGGTGAGAAAGACGGACAGATTGAGGCGAAAAGGAGAGAAAAATAAAACCGAGACGAATGAGGAAAAAAAGGCGATATTGATTTAATCTTAAATGAAACGAACAAATACTTGTAACTGTAGCAATTAGTAGAGAAATTAAATGTTAATGAATTGTCAAATAAAATAATTAGCACGCCTCCTCTTTATCGTCATCGTGTCTTTCTCTCATATTCATTCGTTATGGAGATCAGTTTTTTTTTTTTCAATCGGATTAGTGCTGAGTATTTATCGAAGTTTACCCGATGACGAAGGGGTAGATGTCAATTGTGTTTGTTTTCGTTTTGACAGGATTGAAATTGAAATATTTTCGAACAGAGCCATTTGCAATGACACATTGGAATGAGAGAGGTGTGATTTTTGTTCGAATTAATTATTTTTGAGGCAATTCGAATTACCTTTTGATGAATTGATTAATTTCATGAAAACATGAAGCTTTTGATAGTCGCAATAAAACCTGTCAACACTCCTGAAATGACACACGCTGACATCAGAAGTTCGTTTTTGGTGAATTCAATTATCGATTAAGTAGTTCAGGGAAATGTAAGTCATTGTACTCATGAGTCGGGAAGTGCGTATTTTCAGAAATCGCTAATTTTCACTGTATATAAGCAAAAAGGTGTCTTAAGGCCTATCCATCATCGAAATGCATGTTTCATGGAAAACGTAAAGAACGATCATCTGCCGTTGTCTTTCAACCAGAGATGGCAAAAATGTATTTTTTTGTGTGTAGCTACATTTCTTCCGTCTGCTACTTATTGAGTTAGTTAATGTAGTATGCGTAACAAAATGTAGTAGTCTAAATGTAGTTGAGATGTTAAATTTAATGACAGTTGAGTGGCGCTCTATGCGATGAATGTGCAAACATTAAAAAAAAATAACTCCAAAAGCCACACGTAACAAATGTATGTAGTAGATCGGCAAAGTAGTTTATTTGATTTATTTTAGTTTACCTCATGTAGTCTATTCTGGTATCTCTGCTTACAACACATTATGGGATATTTTGAATTTGCATTTGAGTCCACAGCCTTCTATAATTCAACTCATTTTATTGAAAAATTTCGTCTATTAAAACGTGAGCAGTTCGATATATCAGAGGAGGATTATTCCGACTCTATACCGGATCATCCATTTTATGGTTCGAATTTGACATCCCTGTTTCAATCACATATGTATGTAAAACGAGACTTTATGGTGGACTGGATGGATGGTGATAATCTTACGATTTTCTATTTCTAATTGCGGATTGTTAAACAATCACTGAATGTGTTTTATTTTTTAAGTTAGTTCGGCTGAAGTTACAATCGGCAAAGATCTAAAAGATTTTGAAGAGACTGACTCTGTTGCAGAAATCTCAATGCTTGATCATCATCAAATGTACGCTCTGCAGAAAGCAAAGAAAGATAGCAGAAATCCATCGTTTTTACCGCGACCACAGCATTTGGCCACATTTAAGTGATTCAACCGAATTAGAACATGAAGCCATTTGGAAACGGAATCAGTAGAACACGTGACGATTGAGTGGTTAGATATGTGAGTTTGGGCTACCGATTTTCAACAAAACTTCTTCATGTCCCAGGCAACATTGAAGTCAATAGGATCCTGTGCGATGAGATCAAGACCTGTTATGAACTGCTGCGACTCTCTGAGGTACATCAGTCACCATAAGGTCAAACTCTGCTGAGTCCCGGACCACAGCTCAATAGAAACGAAACGAGAAAGCGGATAAATTGGCCAGACAAGGGTCTGAGATGGTCATCACCGAAGCGGACACATCACTGCAACCACCGATCAATGCACAATTCCGGACCATAAACCATACTATTCTAGGAGAACCCAACTCGTCTTGGCTCACAATAGATGACTGTAACACGATCAGATCAACATGGCCAGAGCTTAATAACGGATTAACAAAGAAGCTTTGGTCGTAACTCGACCCGTGTACTCCTCGAAGTCATCACAGGTCACTGCCCCATAGGAGCAATGTTCCGAAAATAGAATGCGGAATCCAGAGATCTGGATGAGGAACAGACTGAGACGATCCAACATCTGCTCTGCCAGTGCCCAGCTCTCCAGAAGCTAGCTTCGCAGGGCCAAATATTCTTATCAGAGATTGTGGACTAAGCAAATGCAGATATATCAGATAATCTATAATTCGTAAAGAGCACGATGTGCTTTAAGCATTCGCGTGACAGGACAGGTTAACAGAATGTGTACACCACAAATGAAGGAATTCACAATGGGCTCTAACGAAGTGGAAGTGATGTTCAATCATCACATTCCACTTCCTAAACCTAAGCTAACCTAACTTTTTGAGGAGCTATCAGCCGTTGGAGACCATGCCTGTCCCTGTCAATTCTCCTCGCCCTTAATATGGCCTCAAGTCAAAGAAGATATTGATGTGTAAGAGTGTTCAATTCAACAAGCCTATGCCAAAACACGAATCGTTGGTGCTCTATAGCGAGAACAAACTCTTTGGCGACAAACTACTTAGCGTTCTGTTGATGTGAACTGGTCTCCAAAGATTTTTGTTTTTTTTTTGTGCACACTGTCCACAGACTCTTGACGCCATAGAACCAAATATTCTTCAAATTATAAACGAGTTATTACTCAATGTGCCTCGAAATGTTACCGAAAAGTCCCATATCAGGACTTTGAATAATTCAATGTATTCCAGTCAAAATCCAAAGACCTCACCAACATGCTGAAACGAAAATTTGAGCAAATAACAAATGTAGAATATTCTAGTGAATTTCATTCAAACCCACTACACAAAAAATGTGACCCTTTATCTAGAGCGCACTTTAATCGACGACCGCAAACCACAATTGATTACCGTCTTCAACGAGACACCGGAAATATTATTTTTCGATGAAACCCCAAAATTCCCGGGTGGTCACCGCACAGGTCTAGTACCGAGAGTCGGTAGGTCCATCGTCACAGCAATAGCAACATCTCTTCAATCAGAGCAATTATAGAAAATAAAGTGAATAATTCGATTCTTTTGCCCCGGTTGTCCCTTGGTTCCCTTTATGAACGTTTCATACTGTGACTCAATGCGGCGACAGGCAGCCAGCCACACAGACACGATAATTGCAGAACCCTGGGCAGCGTGTAGCCAACTGGCCAGTGTCGGTGGTGCTCAACTAAAACCAGAAGCCATTGCTGCTACGGGCAAAGCAATGACCTACGCTACGCACACCGCACACTCCACAGGCCACATGTTCACTCATCTTCACATGTCACTCTCTCCTCTCCCACCATCCTCATCATCATCATCCATCACATGTATGTGTGTACGGTATTAGCAGGTTGCACCACCAGAACCAGCAGACAGCCGAGAACGATCCCACCCCCTTGGGGTTTTGTGTGTGAATTGCTAATGATTTTGATTCTAGGAATAGGTGGTAGGCGCTGTCGTGCAGTGGACGGCGATGATGGGCTCCATCCATGTGACACAAAGAATGGATACTCAGCGAAATTCGATGGGCAGAAAGAAGCGGTGAGAACGAGAGACACATAAGACCAAATTAAAAGAAACTCAATATAATCAGCTTGAATTGGAGAGAATTTGCTGAATTTGCCAATGTAGTACAATTGAGCTGGCGTTAACGAACCAACAACTAACTGGCTTAACCTAATCCGATGAGTGTCTTTCTCCGGCCGGGTTTGAGATGGAATCGCTTACCTTTGCAACGACAATTTGCTTCCGAACTTTCGCTGAGCTGTGTAGGCACAGGAAGAAAACCCTGAAAGATGGTTAAGGGCAGGGATATAGACAATGGGAAGTTTGACTGGTGGAAGATATCTTTTGAGGGTTGGATTCTAGACGCATGAGAAGAAGTTGAATGACGAACGATGTGTACGAACATGCACACATGTCTCTTTATCCATCATGACAGTTGACATTTACGTTAGAAATCAAAAGAAAACATTTTCATATTTGGAATAATTCACTCAGAGGTAAGGGAATAATGAATCATAACACTCCAAGTTTAGTAAGCAACAAGGAAATGACACTTAATGAAACTCAACGAAACTTAACGAAGCGCTGATTATGGTTACAATGTGATCTTGTTAAACAGTTGTGTTCGATCGTCTTCTTAAATAGAGAAACCACACTTGACGAAACTCAACGAAACTTAACGAAGCACTGATTACAGTCGCAATGTGTTCATTACGACACAGTCATGTTTTTTATCGTGTTTTAAAGATGACATAAGTCCACGAACGTCAGCCCTAAGACTTTAGAGCTCATAAACATAAAAGTAAATCCTCCCTTGACAGAGAGAAGGACCGGTAATATTTCTCATGTTGCTTACAATGTGTATCATGATTCAGTTGTCTGCATTTGTCCATTTTTCTCTGCAAGACTGCCCTTAAAATGACGCAATCGACCTTAAAGCCGCTCAAAGCCATCATCATCAACAACATCATGACACAACGTGGTGTTATGAATCAATTTCTTGATTGATACTTCGGGACCGATCTGCCGATTTGATTACCCAATCAGACAAAATCATGTGCAGTCGCCATTTTTCCCTTCCATCGACGACGACCACATTTGGCTGAAGTAGCCGCACAGCCCGCCCGGGCACTGCACAACAGAGACTTCTGGCCTGAGCACAAGTCAAACGACAAGGCGACACACAATGGACACGGTTTGAATCTTCGTATTCATGAGGCACCTCTTCACACAGAGACTTGCCTCGGCTATGACCATCCTTAAACTTCTGCAGTGTCTGCATTTTATGTTTTCTTTTTTTCTTTTTTCTACTCCTCCTCTTCTTCGTGTTTCCATAACCCTACATGTCGTCGTCGTCGTCTTCTTGTGGTGGCACTAGCACTTTTCTTTTCGTTGTTTTCTTTTTTCTGCACAGTCCTCATCGGGACAAGAGGGCTGCAACTGTGCTGGATGCCTGACTGGAATGACTCTAGAGAAGAATTACAGACAAGTTTCCCATAATGACTGTGAGTTGCGTCTGCGATTTTTCACATTTCGTTTTTTCGTTCGGTGTGCCTTCACATGCATTTCCCCCGCGTCACGTCACGTCTCGGCGAGAACAGGCAACAAAAACCGAAAATCACATGAAGAATGCCGGTAAAAATAAAAACAAAAAAGAATGAAGAGGAGACGACGAAGGAAAAATTATAAATAACACCGAGTGAGCGACGGCTTTCGTGGAAAACCAATGGAGGAGGAGAGGTGTTTCCTTTTTTTTCTCTCCATCGTCTCTTCTCGGTATTTATTTGGGATCTTTGCGCTTCCCCGAACCAATGTACTTGTCGTTCGGGTGAGTAATATTCTTGTCGTCTTGGTGGTATTCCACATTGCCGCTGCATCATTGTCAACTTCATCATAGAAATTCATCTGCCTTATCGGGTGGAAGTAAGGTTTACCCAGAGATGGAAGATGATGAAAAAAAAAGGACTCGCTCTGGTTTGGTAATTCCGTCTCTCTCGCATACAATGACGGCGACGCTTCTTTGGGTTTTTGCTCGTCTGCTGGTGGTGGTGGCTTTTTGGTCTACAACTGCTGGAGGAGGACTGAGGAATTGTGGATTGATTGGATGGGTTGCGGCAGCACCAGAGACGATGAATGAAGAAGAATGCTGGCTGGCCTGTTCGTTTGTTTGAGTTTCAACGTGATTTGCGAAGAGTTTCTTTCTCTTTTTCTTTTGCCAGCGTCGATGAGGAATGAGAAATGAGGTATCTCCCATGTTATTTGCTTCAATCAAGTCAAAGCAGCAATGAACGAAAGCCAAATTCAGACTGCAACCTTGGACCAAACTGCTGCTACAGTCATTGTCAATTGAATGGATTCTATCTCTGCTCTTGTTCCATCGAATTCAATTCTAGACAATTGCTGGAGAGGATGAATGGTCGGGAAGAGGAAAGCATTTCTTTGGGAACTTTTAACTTTGCATCCTCTGTGCAGTGGTCCGTCTTTGATAATATATGCTAATGGAATGGCAATCGCATGACTTGGGATCGTTAAGACACGTTTGAGATGAAAGTCGAGCCATTCGCCGAGAACCCCTCAAATAACTCATAATCGAACCGCCTTTGGACAGATGACCACTAACCCTGAACTGCAAGACCTGTGTTTGAATTAAATAAACACATTTAATGACTCAAACTAAGAATAGAGCGATGCAGCGATGCATTATGCTCCAAGTTAAGTTAACAAGAAAGAAATGAGACTTACTGAAACTCAACGAAACTTAACGAAGGCCTGATTATGGTTACAGTGTGTTCCTATTTTTCACAGTTATGTGTCGGTCGTCTTCCTAAATAAAGAAGCGACACTTAACGAAACTTAACGAAGCGCTGATTATGGTTACAATGAGTCCTTTTTTCACAGCTGTGTATCGCTCGTCTTCCTCAATAAAGAAATGACACTTAACGAAACTCAACGAAACTTAACGAAGCACCGATTATGCTCTCAATGTGTTCCTTATGACACAGTCGTAATTTTGCTCGACTTCTAAAGATGATTTAATTACACAAACGTCCATTGCGGTGCCGCCTTAAAACAGAAAAGTAAACCCCATCATGACAGAAAAAAAGGACAATATTCCTCATGTTTCTATAAAGTGTAACACATATATTCAACAAAAAATTGAATGACTTACCGCTGCTGCATTGCGAGTAGCTGTCATGTATTGACTCTGTGGCATCATACCCATGTGCGGCTGACCTCCCAAATACACCAATTGTTCGGCACCCTGCGGCTTTGGTACTCCGACGCCGTTCATATTGACGCCCGGGTGTACATGATCGTAAATGTTGCCCTGCATGGCAGGTGGCATCTGCAATTGCATACCTGCTGCGGCGGCAGCAGCAGCGGCTGCGGCCTGATTACTCAGGGCATGATTCAAAATGTTCGAATTCAGATGATTTGGAGCGCCTAGGTGATTCTGCATTTGTTGGTGAGATGGATGCGGTGGTTGCTGCTGCTGTTGCTGTTGTTGTTGCTGTTGTTGCTGCTGCTGTTGTTGTTGTTGCTGCTGCTGTTGTTGTTGCTGCTGCTGCTGATGTTGTTGTTGCTGCTGATGTTGATGATTCATCATATGCTGATGTTTAGCGGCAGCTGCAGCTGCTGCTTGTTGCATTGCAACATTCATGCCGCCATTTCCGCCTCCAACATTTTGCATCTGATGGAGCCCACCGTTGGTGCCCATGTTACCCATGTTGCCGCCACCACCCATGCCGCCGCCGCCCATACCGATTGGGCCAACTGGGCCAATACCACCACCACCGGGGACCGCATTTGTTGAGTTCATGGGATTTGGCGGATTGTATTTCCATTTATCGGGATTCTGTAAGTAAACAACAAACGCAAATAAATTAGTTAAGATGGGGACACAGAGAAAACAGTGCGGCACAGTAAGGAGGGGAGGAGTATTTGCAGAGGGGATTACATGTAGTTCATCATTCGGAAGCCGCTCCGCCATCTCGGGCGTCCTAAATGATTCCAGAGTTTCACTTTTTCATTTTCCCTGCCAGCTATCACACCATCTCTCCGTTGTCGTTGTCGTCGTCGCTCCATCGCGCCATGGCTGGTCTCTGCAGCACGGCACGGAGGAAGATTCGGTCGGTGGTGTGTGCTTGGTCGTGTCCTGGTGGTGTTTTCATTTACATTTCTTTTTTTGTTGCTTGGCGTCGTTTTCTGCCTGTTTTCGCTCGTTTCATTGGAATTGTGCCAGAAATTTGATTTTCAGTTTCATTCTCCACTCTTTTTCTGTGTCTCTGCGAGAGTATGTGGCGTATGTGGGGGGACGAGAGACGGGGTTCGTTTTCGAATGAAACTCCCCATTTTACATCTAAATTTAGCAGAGGCAACCATCCACCGCCCCACAAAAGCGAATGGGAACCACACCGAGCGAGCCAAGGGTTTCCTAATCCTTTGAATGATTTTATTAAAATCTAGTTTTACACTAGCTATTACAGAGTAAGTTGCCGTCGTCGTTTGGCAACCAAACTGCGAGTGGCTTTGCTTGGGCATTGGTTTGGTTTGCTTTTGGGTGTGGCGGCAGGATGGCGAATAGGTAAACAGACAGCAAGGATGACAAATGCAGTCAGCCACAGAAACAGACCGTACCCTGCTGACTGCAACTTTCAGCTGGATGGTAGACACAACATATTACTCAATCCAATTTTGCTGAGGAGATTGGTATGAGTTTGATACTGCTGCATTTTGTCGTTCCTTGGCAATTTCCTGCTGATGGAAGATCCATACAAGGCAACAGGATTACATCGAGACAAAATTGAAGACAATCGCATTGTTTTTCTCATTGAAGACATATTCATTGACTTTGTGTGGAAGACGGAGTGGTTGGATGGTTGTTTGCCTTTTCCGTGGATGACGGTCGAAAATGAACGATAAATTCGTGGGAAACATTTGAACGACATTGTGGCACTCAAGCTTGCTTTTTTTTGAAATCGTTTGAAATAAAGTTGATAAACTGAACGAAAAGTGGCCATCATAAAATTTAAAATGTTCACAATTACTTCTGGGAACTTTCGCGCAAAATTCCGCTTTTATTAATGCTTTCCATCAAACCAGATTATGAAAATTCCATTCACTACATAGATAGAGAGCGTGGGTATCGGCCCCAATTGATTGAACGAAACTCAACGAAACTGACGAAAATGGTGTATTGAAATGATTTCTCTGCCCAGTAATGAGAGAGATTACTTAAATTGTTTAGACACCATTTCCTACGTACTTAGAGTGTGCTTAATATTGCTGACACTTAATTTAACGAAACTAACGAAAATGGTGTATCATTTTAGTGTTCCTTTGCCCAGTAATGAGAGAGATTATGAACTTAATGAACAAAACTTGACGAAACTGAACGAAATTGTGTATAATTTCTACACTTCTCTTTTTACTTAACTTTGTAAGACTCCATTTAGTACGTGAGTAGAGTGCGCTTAGTATCGCCGACACTAAAATTAACGAAACTCAACGAAACTTAACGAAATAGTGTATAATTTCAGTGTTTCTCGGTAGTTTCTGAGAGCTTAAGCTTGGAACTATGCTGCAAGTGATGCAATAATGAAATTCCGGAGACAAATTACTTATGTACTGGATTGGAACAGATCACTTACAGGAACCCCTGAAGATCGTTGTAAAGAAAGCAATTGAATTAAAGCGTATTGTTAACTGTAAAGTACAGTCACCTCCTTCTACGTCCAATTTTCACGGAATATCCAAGTAAGTTCGTGTTGGACTGACGTTGGAAATTCGATTTAGATGCGGCGGCTGTAATTGAATGTGGCGCCGATAGAACTAATAGTATACCTCTTCTCATCTCAAGATCGACTTGGATTAGTAGAAAATCAGACAGCTGTTTGTTTTACAAACGATTTACACTGTTCGATAGCGGGATGAAGATTGAAATCAATCCGCGTGTCAATACAATGAGAGAGAGAGACCTTGTCTAAGTGCATTGTCAAGTCAACCCAGATAGAAGCTGGGTAGGGACCCGAAACTCCGAATCAGAAACCTTTCCTGTGAGCATAACTATAACTCAACTTCCAGTTAAAACTGTCGTGAGTTTAAAGTTCTAGCAAAGAACAAAATTTTAGAGCGCACGGAGCTTAGATATTCGAAGTAAATAAGCACAATTTAAGCACTGTTACACTGCGAAAAGCAAACAAATCAACTATCAATTATGAAATGCCAAGTTGACGGTCGCTTTGAAAAGTGCACACTCACTATGTTGATGATCGTGAATGGAGAGGATTACGTTATTCATTCTTTTTGATACACCTGCCAGAATTATTGGGTACCATTGGAGTCAATGCTAACCCAACCAATTTCGATGTTGTAGTTCGCTAAATCCAAATTCAGAAGCCTAACTTTGGCTAAGGACTCAGCTTGTTTTGATGTCTTATTCAATTCGAAATTGGCAACTTGAAGCAACCGCGAGGTTTCATCAATTTTTTCCGATCCTACCAGGATCCGGCGTCTGCAAACTTCGCGGTTTCTGATAAACCGTGTTGCAGCACCGTTGAAGTCATCCGTCCATGAGAGGTGGTCAAGCCAAACTGGCCTATAGCGTGAACTTCAGATTATTTTGGTGATCATTTTCTCATTCTATCTCTTTTTATCTGCCGGTGTTCTCACACAATTATTTCCTGTCAAAAAACAGCTGTTCTGGCGTCCACTTAAAAATTGAGAGCGAGTGACATTTGTTTTATCGGGCACTTATACATTGAGAGTGAATGACTTGAGAATTGAGAGCGAAACCACTTCAACCTCGGTGGAAACGCCCTATTGAGGTTTCAGTAAAAGGTCATCCAGGAACATCGCGGTTTCGGCTCTTAATCTTGCTCCACTGGGGGGGAGCAATGGGCTCAAACTGGGGTCTACAGTTTGGGCCCATTGTGCATGCCACTTTCGAGCTGTCACTTATACCCTCCTAGACCTTTCTACAGTTCTCCCCGCTTCCGATACTGTGTGAATACAGGAATAATAATATCAAATGGCGCCGCGTTTCTCTTTTATCCTTTAAATTTTGGATGGCGCAGAGCTACAGGTCAAGTAATGTGGTCCTCTCTGTCCCTACTTGCTAGTTCAGCCTTCCAGAAGTGTGTATTGGTCGGGATTCTCAGCCAAAGATTGTAGAAATCGTCCGCTTTGCCGAGAGATCACCCGAGCTCATGCCGTTCATATATTTTGCAAGCGGTCTCTTCTGCTTAGGCAATGCCATTTTGAAGTCTCGTCAATTAAAATAGGAAAAATGACGTTACCACCTGAGCTCAAAAGAGAACAATGTTAGGTTAGGTTAGGTACACGTTCATAGCTGACTATAAAGAACAGTCACAATTGTGCAAAAAAAAAATAGGCCTTTTGTGAATTCTACTGTTGGTGCCCATTAGTGCAGGGCAATTTAGTTGATTGATTCTGATATTGGCTCGGTCACGTTCAGATTATCTAAGAAGTAAGCCCTCCAATAGATTTCCCCACGAGGGGAAGGAACGCTGCACGATCAGAAGACCTTGTATATGAGGCCATCCATTTCATCGTCCTAAAAAATTCAGGACAAATCACTCTGATTAAACTGAATAAAAGTTTAAAATCAAGTGCTGGCAAAATTTTTATTTATAATGGTCGAATGTATTGCCTTTATGCAATTGACTGACGTCTCTCTTCTATTCATTCTTACCATGAATGTACCTCTTTATTCCCTACGATGATTGGGAAACATAAGGGCAAGGTTGTTCCCTAGAATAAAAACTTTTAAGTGTTAGACACATCTTGAAACATTTTCAGGGGACATTGAATATCCACTCCGATGTAGAGGGATTACTAGAATTTCACTGTTTATTCTCCAAGATAATTTTTTGGAGTAGGCTGTGAGCGTCGCTAGGGAGGCAGGAGGAATGAGCAATGCTTTTCTCAGTCCATAATTGTGTTGTCGAGGCTGTGACAAAAGTGCGGGCGCACCCTTTTTAAAATCTATGAATAATGATCAATGCTCCTCATAGAGCTGCGCCGACGCACATGCAGACCATTTCCTGCCCATGGTTCGGACTTTGCAAATTAAAAATCCGCTACACTGTGACTCGACATTACTATTAAATTAACTAACGACGTTTGTTGAGGTTATCTTTGTTGCGAATCATTCCCCTTGTGAGCTGACTCATTGCACGTTGCCCTAAAACGGTCATTCAAGCACAGGTGAATTATGTATGTGTACAAAATGTTGTTCCTTCAATTTTCTTGAAGAATTGAATTTTTTCGTACACAAATACATTTCAATAGAAAGGGAATTTGAAATCCTTCGAACGAGCATTGATTTCCGTCCGCTCAGTGATACCCGCGGCAGATTCCTTCTTTCATCAGAACCTAAATGGTTGATCTTACTTTCAATCAGCCACCAAGTAACCGGCACACAACGTGAGCTGACAAAAATAAACTCTCCGTTGCACAGATTCCATCTCGAACGCGAGTCGAGGCGCACAGACGCTGCTCCGAATGGAATTGCACACATCAAGGGAAAAGGAGTGAAAGGAAAAAAAAGCAAGCAATATATTATGCGATACTTACATCTATGGAGTGCTCATCACCGCAAGCCCATCTGGTTTGCTTTTGGGCAAATTGTGCAGCGTATTCGGCTTCGTGCTGCGGCTGCCGCTGGAACACATATCCGACAGCGGCATCGTCTTGGGAACGTACAGGCTGTTCCCGTACAATCCTGTCATCGTTGCTGCCCAGTAACTTCATGTGTTGCTGTTGTGGATGATTGTGATGGTGGGTCGAAATCGAGATCGAGGGGTAATTGTTGGTACTGCTTAACAGCTCTATTTTGACGGCTTTTAATTACACGGTTTACAAGAAAAAAATTTGCTCCTATTCCTCCCCTTTTTGACGTTGGCTTGCAATTGCCTTAGTTGATGTCAGACGCAAATTTTATGACGCTGTTGGTTTCAATTGAAAATTGTAGAAAAAAATATACACACTTTTGACGCGATACGCGACGACGACACTTAACGACGATTTTAAAAACGCGAACACGTGATCGATACGAAATTAACGAACTTCTCTGAGGTGAGAAATTTAACGCGCGAAACCTCGATTGTGTTTTTCAACTTGTAAATCTGTAATGAGAAAGAAGACAATTTGTTAGAAAATTTTTAAATCAAAAATAATTTCAAGAATGACAGTAGCAGCTTATGTCAGAACTTAACGAAAAAAACAAATTATAAATAGTTGAGGCTGTAAATTGATCTGACACCTCATGTTAATTAGATTTATACATCGAGATTGATTTCGAGTAACCATAAGTGAACGAAACTCAACGAAACTGATGGAAGTGGTTATTATGGTCACAGCGTATTCACACGGTTGCTGCAGTTGACTTATTCACGTACATACGTCAATAATGGTTTAGAATTTAGAAAGAAAAAATTAACGAAACTGATTGTGGTCACAGTGTAGGATTTCTGTACATTCGTTTGATAGCTGTGGTTGACCTAAGTCCAAATACGCCAATTATGACTCAGCCTTACAGGAGCAAAAGTGAAACTCAACGAAACCGATGGAATTAATTTTGATGGTTACAACGAATAAATTCTATACACTCCCATTCTCACATTGCTGAATCTGAATGAAGTCTGCTTAAGTTCATTATAGTTGAGCGTTTCAAAAGCAAAAGTGAACGAAACTCAACGTACGATGAGTGTATGATTTCCATACATCCACACTGTTTCTGCAGTTGACTAATCCACGTACAAACGTCAATTCTGACTTTAGAAAGAAAAAATTGAGCGAAACTCAACGAAACCGTATGAATTCTGAACATTAGCTCGATTGATGCGTACGTCTTCAGTCTAAATATGTCAAAAATGACTGGGCCTTACGAAAGCAAAAATTAACGAAACTCAACGAAACCGATAAAAGTTAATTGTATTGTCGCAGATAATGGTTTCTATATATTTGCTCGATTATTGAAGCAGTCTAAAGTGTACACACTTCCGGTTATGGCTGAGACTTAAGAAAGCAAAAGTGAACGCTACTTAACGAACTGAGAAAAATGAGTATTATGCTGACAGTGATTGATGTATATTTGCTCGAGTGCTGAAATTGATTTATGCCTCTTTAAATTCATTATCGTTGAGATTAGTTATAATCTCTTTGCCAAATAAGCCGTCTTTTGAACAGCTGTGCACACTTAGGCTGCACAATACTCTTCTTGGTCTTGGAGAGATTTGAGGACAACAAGTCCATTTTCATTAGGGACCAGCCGAACCTGTGTCTCAACTATCCGCTACACTAAACTCAGACCCCATTTTAGTTTCAAAGGCCATTGCCATCGAACGTAGATGTGTTTATCAACACATAACTTCCTAGAACCACAAATAGACAACATACAGAAAAAGCACCCGCGACGATCTTATCTAAAGTGGAGCACAAAACCGCAACCAACTGAAACTAGACGCGGTGTACGAGGCACAGCTGGTTGAATTGTTATCTGAACAATGTCAAGGTTTACAATCGACCCTGAACCTGAACCTCTTCACCCAAATAAACATAATGTGTAAAGAGACGACGCAAAATGATAAGAATGCGCCACTCTAAGGTGTACTGATTCATATATGGGAAAATAAGTTTAACGAGAAACTACTTCAGCAAGTGATGATAAAGAGTGCAATTGGTAAACAAACCACAAGGGAATTAAGCTAATGACTCGCAATATCATACAGACAACTTTGTGAAATTAAGGTAGTGTCTCATCTTTGTTCTTCACGAATTTGCCTTGAAGTGGAATCAACTCAGTGTAACTAATTGCTCGCGAAAGACAAATATGTATGTATGCAAAGACGCCAGCAGCTTACAACGAAGAACAACAAAGCAATTTAACTCAAAGCTTACAAAGCAACCTTTGACCAGCAGTCGCATATTTTAAAAGAAACGAATTCTCAAACAGTTCGGCAAATAGAATGAACATCAAAAGAATATTTAATATTATTCAAATATGGCACTGGGTCCTCACTGATGGCATTAGTCATTAGAACAGCGAAGAGGAAAAGTTATAGATTCGTTTTATATTCATACAACCTATTTCCTGTCAATTATTTACCTGAGTATGGGCAGAGAAGGGGGACCGCCCTGGTAAAGCGGCCAAAGACGCGCATTGAAACTTTTTGCACGGATTATAGTTCACCTTAGAATACTTATCAGTTGCTCATTCATTTTTGCAATCAATACTACCAGCTTGTCAATTAAAGTCAAAAACATTTGTCGGGTGATATGTGATTGGTATTTAAGCATGAAAAGGACTGTTCGTTTGAAAGTTTTAAATGCCTGAAATTATTTCTGAGAATTAGATCTGTTCGTGTGCTCTGCCGGAACAGGTAAATTATTTTTATTTCTTATTCAAAACTCAATGAGCCTTGTGCACGTGCTGGGTGATTACACTGCTCGCATTTTATAGCAGCGCTTCAGAGATAAGACATTTTGTTGTGCTGTTTTCAGTCATATGTCAAATGCAGTATGGCAGACATGTGAATATGTAGCGTCATATCACCCGTTGTCGGTGAAGCGCTTGACGTAAGGGATGACACAATCAATACTTCAACGTACAGCTGATTTCATTTGACAGTTTCAAGTTGCAGTTCAAGTGCAATTATTTTTTAAAATATGTATTCTATTATACATACTCAATTACAAACATTTGTTTATGTGTTCGTATAGTCGACTCCCCTCAAGTCGAAGGGGTACCATGATTTGTTCGACCTATAACCCAAGCCCATCGAATCCGTTGCTTGCGTTGCGTCCTGCCAAAAAATTGACGACTCAGAAGGCCCTTTGCAAGTGAAAGATACAGAAAATGCAACCCACAAGTATAATTCACCACGACGGAGGGAATTGTTAAACTTTCAATTTTCTGTGCGTTTGACAGATGTTTCCATGGAAATTCATTTGGTTGCCCTTTGATTGTTTTTACGATATTTTATGAATGTTTTATTTTAAATTGTTTTTAAGTAATACCTAATAATTAAGGAACTTTAGAATTTCGACAAGATTGGTGAGTGCAGTGAAATGTTGGAGATGCTGAAATGAGTAGCAAGGTAATCACTTTTTTTAGATTTGCAGGATAAGTCGAGTAAGTTGAAATATGGAATTAATATATATATATATTTAACTAATCGCCAACTTTGATAATAATTGGGAAGTCTCTGTCACCGTGTTGTACGTGATATGAAAAGTATGAGTCAACTTCTGAACACCCCCGTGCAACAATACGTGATCGAAAGCAAATTCAGAAATTCTTTATATTTTCATAGAAATACGAATAACTATTCGCTATTTTTGAGGTGGAATCCATGGATTTTGAAAAATATAGGGGAATTCTACTGCTCCCTATGCCCCATTCTCAAGAAGAGGCTATTCTACCTCTCGCAACAGCAATAGAGGTATATCATCCCTGCTTAACGTCGCCTACAAGATCCTGTCCAGCCACGACGCACCGCATTAATCGGCAATTACCAGCGCGCCTTTCGGTCCGGTAAATTGACTATAGACGACATCTTCATACCAAGGCAAATCCTGGAGAAGACCAGCGAGTTTCAAGTGAATATGCACCACCTTTTAATCGAGTTTAAGGCCGCATATGACAGCGTTCATCGCAAGGAGCTATTTGATGCGATGGCCGAATTCGGGATCCCGGGAAAATTGATCCGGTTCTATCGCACCACGCTGACACATCCGCGGCGCACCGATGCAGTCTCTTTCGAGTTTGAACCCTGCACCGGATTTCAACACGATGCTTTCTTCAATTTGGTACTGGAGAAAATAGTGCGGCGGGCAGCTTTAAACACGGAAAGCACTATCTTCTACAAGTCAGACCAACTCTTGGAATACGCAGATGACAATGACATCGTTGTGCCAAAGTGGAAGCTTCCATGGCGATTGAATTCCAGGCGAAATGAATGCTAGTATTAAGGCCATTGGGGATAAGACAAAATACATATATGCTGTCGACCATGAAACCAGTTACAAATTGATGGTAGTTAAGGAGTTTCTCTTCCTTGGGGCAAACGTGAACCGCACGAATGACATCACAGTGGAGATCTGTCGTAGAATCACACTTAGCAGGCGATATTGCTTCGATTTATCAAAACAACTGGACTCAAAAATCCTGAACCGAAGGACCAATATCATGCTCAACAAAACTCTTATCTGGACAGTCCTGGTATATGGAGCTCAAAGCTGGACGCTAAGAGTAACTGCGGAACTGATTCTTAATGATTTTGAAAGAAAATTTCTACGTCGCATATAATTATGGTCTTGTCTGCAAGGAATGCGAATGCACTGACACGGCCACATCGAGCGAATGGAACACCAAAGCTCCAGCTAAGAGGGTTCACGAATGCCAGCCTCCTGGTTCGAGAAGGAGATGAAGACCAACCTCCCTTTCTATCCGAGGTTATCGCAGATGCAAGACAATTCTGACAAGTCCCTAGCTAATTTATTTCTCTTGTTATCCCCCTCTGTATAGCCAAGTCATAAATAATGAAATCGATTTGTAAATGATTAAGCAGTGAACACATCATCTTATTTAAAAGAAGAAGAGATGATTCACTCCAGCCTGAAGCAACATGCAAAATAAGCGACCTAAAACTAACTCCAAATTTGTTCGTTCTTCTGTGGCTTTCTCCTGGGACAGACGACGAGCTTCAGTAATGTTTATGTAAAGTAACAAAAACTTATGAAAACAAATAACAATCATTGTCAGTCTGTCACAGTTTAAGGTCGACAATAAAATTGTCCATTAAGAACAGTCCCACGAAACAAGCCAAGACACACCACATGACTTGCAATTTCATTTATTAAACAGTGCATCTTTGTCACCTCCATAGGCAGCACCCATCAACAATAAAAACTTCCATTCACAAAATTCCATCCATCTGCCAATTAATGTTGCAACATCCTTCCACACAAAACCCTTGATGAGATTTCACTCACTTCTTATCTGCAGCACTTCCTTCTAATGGCATTCCCCGTGAATGCCTTGAAAAAGAGAATGAAAACTTCCATTGACAGCTTGTTCATACGCATACCTCGCATGCATTGAATATGAGTTTCATAAAAGAATACGAAACAGGAACCTTTTTTTGAATGAATTCAATGAGCTACACCATGGCTTTAGGGAGGATTTCTCCGCCATATGCGACGTGCTCGCGAAATAAAACGAGAATGCGAGCGGACAATGAAAGGGAATCAAAAAACAACTTTCAAAAGCTTTTAGTGAAGGGTATTGAGGGATATGCCGGCCTTGTGGAATTCAATTCATTCAACCAATTTAAAGGATCATCAGATATTCGTGAACAAACTTTTGCCTTTGAGTCTTGTTTGTATACATTGTATTTTGAACGACGCTGTGCTGAAATATGTCGTAGACTCAGGAATGGAAATGACCTTGTTTTAATGGAAATGAAGATATAAAAGATTCTGATTCTGTGTGCACTGTAAAAAAAGTGAACTGTTCCCAGCGCATGCGGAAATAAACATTATTCTTCTTCTTCATATGGCTCTATAGTCTAGGGTGGACCTGAGCCTCTTCATCCGGTTTGGCGGGGGACGGGGCTGATCAAGTTCTTATACAGAGTCGGATTGGTCTTCCGAGAGAGAGCACTGTTACTCAATTGCCTTGTGAGCCCAAAAAAGCACCGGTTTCTCCGTTTGATTTCGCCACTGATGTTGTTTGTACTGTTCACCGCGGAGCCGAGGAGGCCAAAATCCTTCACTACCTCATATAGCTGCCTACAGTGACGTTCTGGTTACGTCTTCGATGTTGTGCGTCCTTTCTTGATGACAGCCTGTTCGTTAATTTTGCTGTGCTCGTTTACCGCCAGATCCACTTTAGCCGCTTCCTTTTCAATGTCAACAAACGCCTCATTGGCACGCTGTGTTCGATCAAACACGTCAAGTAGTCCGCGTCTGTCAGTAATGGTACAAACTTTCGGAAGATCGGAAGATCTTGTGTAGGAAAGTGAGTTTTACACGATCTCCTCCAGGATGACATTTTTGACATTGAATGTCTCGATAAGCTTGTTAATGACAGAGAGTTATTTATTGTCATCCAGCTCAGTTTGACGAGTTTGGCAGGAATGTCAAAACTAGACATTGCGTTGTATAACTCACGCTGTCATATGCGGCCTTGAAATCGACGAATAGCTGGTGGGTGTTTATCTGCATTTCTTGCGTATTTTCTAGGATCTGTCATAGATTTGGTCGACGGAGAATTTCCCCGGCCTGAACCCGCACTAATAACGACCTATCAGGTTATTCACGAATGGTTTCAGACACTCACACAAAACGGCAGAGAAGACCTAAGCGATGGAGTATCCCTCTCTCTCATCGGTACTTGGCGCTGTTGAAGGGGTGACCTTTTTGTTGAAAGGACAATAAACAACCAAGAGCTTTTATTCTTAGACAAGACACAACAATATATGCACTGAATATGTCGTTTCTGTCGATAAATACGGATTACAAATCAACTAAAGCTAAACTACAAACTACAGCAGATGTGAGCACAGCTAATAAAGCATGCTCTAAATGGCTGTCAGTCCTGTTACAAGCCCAATATTCAACTTGCTGTATATTCTACACAATTTTACTGAATTTCAGACACACTGCCCTACACGAACCTACTACATTCAAGCTAATTGATGAAGAGTAACTTCAAGTCTTCGTGAAATGTTCATCTGTATTATCTTATCGTTTGAGCCTTTAATATGTATACATCAGCAGGTATTAAAAAAAAATCTTCTTCTCCTTCGGTGGACACCACAGTGCATAGTGAACCATGGTCTTAGTCAATATGTATCTCAAACTAGAACAGTCTTGTGTTTGTTACCTACAATTCCATTTGACTACTCCAGGTTCTACTGCTGAAGACATCGTAGGCGATATCATGCTTGACCACCTTGTCCCGTGGCGTTGAATCGCTGACTTTCCAAACCGGAGTGTTGGTGTTCAAAGTCTTATCGGTAGACGTTTTTTGTAGACTGTTTACAATTAATTCTACCCTCATTCAAAATGCTCCACTTACAACCCCTTGTGTTCTTTCGATCAGAAACGAAGTATTACAGAGATGCACGACTTCTACCTCTCTTGCCCCTTAAAATATTTGACAACTGTTTTTTATAACGCTTTCTTAAACTAAATAGACCAATCAGAAGACGGCATTTACATTATTTCTTGAATAACCGTCAAAAATTCGTGAATATTTGTCAAAAAGGCACTCAAATTCGCCGATGGACTAGGGTACAATCAGCTGTGAAGTCGGCTATCTCTGTAATAATTCATTTTTGCTTCCGATGTTGTTAGCGTCATCGGCATATGACAGCACTTTGACAGATCGTGGTCTAGTGAGTCTACGTCTAAGCTACTAACGTTTTTTGATAGTAACATGTCCGTGCCCAGTTAGTGCTCCACAAAGCAACCACAGGTCAGATTTATTCAGTTCCAGTGCTTCCTTGGCTCGATTGGGATTGTAGTTTTGTTCCATGAACAACCGCGAGTGTTTGACACACTCTTGGTTGCTCCAAAACTGGATCATCTCTTTAGTGATCCATATGTGTAAATGGAGATTTGTGTCCGTTTCTGTCCATATGAGAAGAGAGACCAATGTATGGTATTTGAGCATCTTCCTTAGCTTGCATGTCCGCCTTTTCATTTCATTCGTGGTCTTCTTGTCCTTGCACCCATATTAGTTTTAGCTTGTTATTTACTGCCAGCATATTTAGTGTTTCGTGACATTCCTAGATAACCTTAGAGTTAAATGTGTAACTCTTTAGTGCCTTGAACACCGCTTGGCTATTTGAGAATATGTATACAGTGGACTCTCCCTAAGTTAAAGGGAGTTTGACTTAGAGAGAGGTTTTTGAATGAAAAATTGAGGTAAATGCATGTTTCGACTTAGGATGAGTTCGTCTTACGGGGAGTATACTGTATTTATTAGCTATGCCGTGAGAATGCAACTGGCATGTTGTTTGTTTAGGTGGATGCCACAGAAGACGCCTTCCATCCCAGCAAAAACGAACAAATTTGGACTCATAAAAGACCTTCCAGAACCATCAGCGTTTTTTCAAACATTTTTGCGTACTGCAGCCTCGCTCAGATATTTATTTTGTGAAGCTTTATAAAGTAAAAGGAATTTTTTGATAGCCACTGTATGTGGATCGTAAAAACGTTCACCTCGGAACATCTAAGACACACTTTGGAAATTATTGTGTGACCTTCAAGATGGCGTCGGCGAGTTTATACGCAATGTTTTATTAGATCCCTTGAGCAATAGCTGCCTTCCATTATTCATGGCCATGAGCAGCCTGCTGTCAGTATTTAAGCCCAAGCTGTATTGCGTCCGTGATGTCTTTCTTTTTATATCGCAGTTTCAGACTACCTCGCGTCGAGAGTACGAAGTCGAAGACACTCTTGACCGAAACATTGATGCCTATGCGGAGCCTGTGTAGAACTGTCTCCAAATCTTTCCACGGTCTTCTTCGCCATTCACCTATCTCACCGACAGGCCCATGTATAATATTACACTTCTCTATGGAACACGAATAAATGACATCTGAACATATCCCTCGTCGTTGTAGTAGATTAATGAAAAAAAGGACCAAATACTTCATTTTGAAATGGACTCATGATCCATCGGATATCAGAGCAGCCTGTAAAACGGTGCTTATTAATAATCGCAATTTGACAAACTGACCTTGAATATTTTTTTAACAAACAGGCTTGATGTTTTCTACTGACGTCCACGGAGGAACATTAACAAAGTGGAAGGTAAGGAATTCTACTTGAAAGACAGAGAAAGGTCTTCACAAATACAAAATATGTCCAATCCGTCCAAAAAACAAAGGGATCGCTTAAAAAAACATCGAACATGACTGGTAACTAGAATATTTCCACCTTATTCAAGGCCATGTCTGGTGCTTGTCACGTGGAAGACCCTAAAGGGATCACTTAATTCATGTGAAAGCTGATCAGGCCATATTAGTCCGCCAAGAATATGTGGTCTAGGATGGCAACAAAACATTCGATCGATTAGTTTAATTGCAAAAAAAATCCCGAGAAACGAAAACAGGTTTCTAATCGAAATTCAGTCGATAAAAATTATCGACTTTAAAGCCACCTACGAGATCATTAACCACACAAATCAACACAGCTACGTCACAATTCAGAATTTGATCAAATTGATGAAGGTGTTTCATCTTGTCGCATGATATTGATGGTGGAGCAAGATCATCCATCGATTCCGGAATATACAGCAAATGTTTATGCACAGATGCTCATGCTACGAAGAATGAACAAATGGGTAATCGAGAACATTGATTATTCTTTGAGCCGAAGTGCAGGGTCCGTCCCGTATGTGTTACCACAGCACGACAATCGCGACAACCGTCCGTCCGAGCGAACAGAACCCATGTGGAAGACAACTGTCGTATGGAAGATAACAAGATGGAGCGTATCAACTTGAAAGTCGCTAGTCTAGTCCAGTATTTGACTTAGTGTTGATATTTGGGTTATAGTCGAGGGGCCTGGGTGGACGCCGGTCTGACACATGCGAATAAGACTGGTACAAAATTCATGGTCTTACAGGCGACGTTGGGGAAGGATAAGGACATTAACGCACAGTTCATGCAGAAGATAGGTATGACTGTGATCACTTGTTTGAGAATATCAAAGATATCTACCAGGAATACTCAACTTCATGAGCACGACAATAGTGCAATTACACGACCTAAGCAACTAGGCATACCTAAACTCGTCTCAAATCAAGCTCGCTCTCCCTATGAAGGTACGACGAGTGTTGGAGGGTAAGAACGAGTAAAGAACTATACCTTCTGCCATGAATTTGTTCGAATAACGCACCAGAGCCTAACGAAAACAATTCCACACTTCCTCCAAGCCGTGAAATAGAAATATGATGTCTCCCATTACTTGATTCAGATCAAAGTAAGCACCATCAAAATAAACCAAAACAACAGCAACAAAATACAAGGAAAACGATGAACTCCAATTTCCATAATGCCGCATAGTTGCGCCGCGCCGTTGTGCTGTTCACCACGTGTCTAGTGAGATACATAGAAGAGTTAGTAAACAGGAATTCCCCCAGAATCATCGGCATCCTGCGCATGTTCACCAATTTTCATTCGAAAATAAGTCCTACCATTCGTTCTAGGAAGCAAGGGAGAGCACATAAAGGGACACACACAACACAGCATATTTTGACAGTAACCGGCTAATTCAAGAAGTTTCCAATTAGGTGGTGGTTATGATTGCCCTTGATTGCAGATGGGAACAGTGAAGGTGATGATTGCATGTTTATCCATGAGACAAACCACACGTGTGTCTGTGACTTGTTTTTGTTCCGCGCAAACAACCATTCAAATGACAACCACACATCAATCAGTGCCCATGGAGTTCTCTCTGTGTAGCCATGCCAAAGCAACGCGATTGCCTCCGTCGCGTCACCCGGCGACAGGAAGAAACGTTTAGAGAATTTCAATTCTTGTCGCTAGACACTAAAATTTGAATTGAGCAAGAGATTCTTGACGTAACACATTCACTCTTCGTCACTTTTCCTTACAGACCGACGAGCAAGGTTATGGTGTGTTAATGGCCAAAAATAAACAACAAATGTGAAAGAAAAAAAAGATGGTAGACTCCGGCCACTGGTCTGACTCAGTGACATCAAATTGAAGGCACAGCAAAGTGGGCATCGAGAAGGAGACGAAGAGATGATTACTTACATTTGTTCTTCTTGTTTTTAGACGATAACCTTCCACCAGGGAGTAGCTGGAAGTTGAATATCGTTTTCGGAATTTATCTATTCAGCTGATGACGATGTTGATGATGATAGCATGGATGTCTCCTTGAAATTGTTTTGATGTTTTCGTTGTTTTCCTTTTGCTAGTTTGAGGGGATGTTATGATCGAGGGGGGATGCTATTAGATGAAGTTATTTTGCACTTGCACTTTTCACTTTTTCACACGCAGACTGAGAGAGAAATGAATATAAAAAAATACAAAACTTCACCGCGCACAAACACGATTTTTTTTTTCCTCAACTTGGCTTTTTTGACAGAAAAATTGATTTTTCCTCACATGTACGACAAAATTAGAAACACACCGTCACAACAAATGGTATAGGGTAGGTAGGTAGGTACACACTCTCTTTATCTCTCTCTCTTCAAGTCGCCGTGCGGTTGTGCTTTTTTTTTTCAAATTTCCTAGTGGTATTCACAAAAATTTCTTCTTTTTTACACAAGATTAGAATTGTTTATTTATTTTGTTTGCTTCGATTTTGGCTATTTACAAAATGTACAACGCGATTCGGAAGAATTTACACGCGAGAGAATACAAAAACGAGACGAAATACAATGAATAACAAAACGAAAGAATGACTGACTGTGGTGTAGAGTAGAGGTTGTCAAAGATGATGAGGAAGACGAGCGAAAAAGGAAAACAGGAAAACCGTCTTGCAGGTTCTTGCTCTCTCTTTCGATTCTTGGTTCGTTTTTGGAAAATACACCAAACACAATTCACGCACGCACTCAGCACTAGAGAGTGTGGGAACAGAAGAACGAGGAAAAAAACACACACCGAAAAGTTGTTTTATTTCTCGAATGGTTGGATGGTTTGCTTGCTCTGTTGTTCGCAGTTCGTTTTTCACCACAATGGCGCGCGGCGCGGGTTGTTATTTTTCGAAATCAATTAGAGCGAGGGAGAAACTAATGAATGAGTGCACGCACTAGACAAGCCCGACACGAGGGTGGTGTATAGTTTTTCAATTTTTCTTCTTTTCTTTTGATTATGAACACACACTGTCTGTTCTTGTGAGAAGGATTCTCTGAATATGTTTGTTTTTTTTTTTTTATATTTTCGGTTTGTTCTTTCTTTCGTTGAACACGACGGAATTTCCCCTTTTTGAGATGTGCTGCGGCAAAAGGATTCTCTGGCTTTTGCTTGTTTTGCGCGAATGAATTACTGTTTATTTCACGATCGCCGCGGGTGAAGAAGGACGATGATTAATGTGGGGCTCTTGTTTTTGGCTGTTGTCCCGTCTGAAACACACACACGCACAAGTTATCACGCACTCACTGCGATGGTGTGAGAGGATGTTAAAGGAGAAGGTGAGGATGTGATTCCTTTTCACTTCTTCTTCTTACCTGAACGGTAGCGAAGCAACGACGATGGTTGTGCTGATGGTGTGTACCACTACTGCTGGTTGTGGTGGTGTTTGTCTTCTTCTTGTTCTTCCTGTGTTCTTTCTTTTCTAGACTGTCCGGGGTTACTTTTTTGCTTGAAAATTTTTAGTGTTGTTGTTTGGTTGTCTTTTCTTTCGGATTTTTCACTGCGTTTTATTTTTTTTTATTTTTATTTTTCCGTGTTGAATAACGACAAAGAGAACTGCGACGATGTTTTTTTTTCTTTCAAAACTCTATTTTCCTTCCGATTGTAGGCGATAGAAAAATGTATCAACAAAAATGAAACAGTATTACGTTTTTTTTTCCGAAGTATTCGCGAACACAGATAGACAAAAATCACGGGAAGCCTGGGTTTTTTTTTTGTTGTCGGAGAATGCGGCAAAATTGCAGTTCTTTTCGAATGCTGTTCTCACGTTTCGCTTCGGTTTTTCAATTTATAGGGAATTCTGTTTGCCTTTTTTCGCGTTTTCTTTTCAGAATAGCTAGATTTCTGTTCGTCTGTCTTCGGCTCTTTTGTTTGATTTTAATTACTAACTGTACACAGAGATATAATTCCTTTTTTTTCTTTCTTTTCCTTTATGTATGTATATATTTACAAGATAGGGGGTATATAGATATTTTATTTGATTATTTATATTTATTATTAATTAGAAATGCTAAAAATGAATTTATTTTAATTAATTTACACGATTTTATACACACACGGATTTTTCGACGGCCCGTCTTTCTTTAAGCCATTTAAAAATGAGAATTGCGAAAAAAGAGTAAGCAGTGTTTAGTTACTGTGCGCGATGATGATGCTTGCTCTCTTTGTTTAGCTAATTGTGTTTAGCGGCTTTGGTGCGACGCAATGTGGTTGTCTCGTTCATTCGCAGGCCTGGACGGGAGGTATGTATTCTTCATTTCCCCGTTTTGGGCGAGCAAATTCGAAAATGACCAGAGGGAGATGCCTATATGCTTGCATGGGGTTAGCATTGCCAGGATACATGCGGTGAATTATTTTCGAATGCAAAATAACTCTGAAATAAGTGGAGAAACTAAATTATTCTACAATTTGTTGATGCAAATCTGCAATAAATGCTGCAGAACGTTTCGACGGGGATTGATGGGAAAGATGGCTGTTTGCGAAACATTGCAAAATTTTGAGGTGAAGCATGCGTTCGGATCTCTCGCTTTCTCCTTAGGTGAAGGAATGCATTTTGCCGGTATGTTTATTTCATTTTCGAAACCGTGTCTTGGTATTTGTTTGTTTTGGTGCGTTCAGATGGACATTTGGCCTACTTTTATGGTGTGTTCATACTATGCATGAAATTTCTGGAATTGTTACCTCCGTCGAACCAATTGCTGGCGAGTGTTGCTCGGAACGTGAAAAACGTGCAAACGGGGGAGATTGCGCTGGAAGACGAACTGGTAGAATTAAAGATGCTTCCAGATTGTACTGCGTGCATCGGTGGAGTATTCTTTTATTTTTACTTTTAGATTTGACAAGGCAAATGTCATTAAACCTGCTTCACACACTTGTTTAATGAATAACGTTTTGCCATTAATTTCTGATAAAGCCTTCCTGTTCGTGACTTTATATATGTTTATGAAATACAGGCTCTTAGCTACATAATCGAAATTGTAATCATCGGTTTAAATAAGAGCTCTGGAAGCATATGTGAGATTGTAAGCGTTAAATATCAGTTCCAACCCTGAACCCCAGAAGTCTGACATGGTTCACTGACGGAACAAAAATGGATTCTGGATTGTGGGGTTAAGTTCTTGGATCTAAAACTTTGGATCTTCGTACCTATGAAGTCGAGTTCTACCGTATTTTAAGACGAAATCCACGCCGCTGAGATTTACTACAGACACAATCTCCGCAAAATTATTAAGGGCGCAGGAATTCAATTGTTTTCAGATAGTCAGACAGCACTTAATGAATTATCGTCCAATCTAATGAACTCTAAAACAGTCAAATATTGCTCACTTATTTACTTAAGCATGGCTCTGTAGTCCAGGGTGGACCTGGGCCTCAACCAACTTCTGGCTAAGTCGATGTCGCTGAACATCTCGTACAATTTGTCGTTATATTTCCTACTCCACTCATATTCAGACGTGATCGAAAATCACCCGAATAATTTTCCTCTCGAAGCAACCAACCGCAACTTCTTCTGCTTTTGACAAAGTCAATGCATAGAACTGGGACGATTAAGATCTTATGTAGAGTTACTTTGGTAGTTCGAGAGATGGCTTTGTTTATCAGTTTCTTTTTTAGCGGAAAGATGTAGCGATTGGCAAGAGTTATGCCTCATTGTCTGAGTTCATAGCGGTTCCTAGGTACAAACAGGCTTTGTTAGGTATAGTAGCTGAGACACGGACCCTATTTTCATTGAGTTTCATTTCGGATTTCTCTGTCAGATATGTGATCGTCTCTGTGATAAAGGTGAACAGTTGAGAAGAATTTAAGCTACAGCTCGATGTGTGTTGATCAAACATCTGGATGTAAATCTAGAAGATATAAACACGTAGACTACACTGGCCCAGGAATGAACATAATTTACACTCATTCTCCAAGAGACGAAGAAAGAGTATTGATCTCCCTTTGGCATTATCACTAGATCTTGATGACTGGAAACAGTGTCTCGGTCTTCCCCAGTAAATACCCTCAACCCTCAACGATGGAAGGCAGCTATCACTCAAGCTCACTCCCTTTTTTGGGTTGTCGGCCCATAAGTGAGGAAATATACAAAATCCTGCTTCAGTAGATGATGTTTACTGAAATTGATGAGGTCCCATGGCTTTTACCTGCTGTAATTTAAAGAAAAAAGCCAGAACATTCTAAATAAAAAATAAGAAAATAAATAAGAAACCCTCACAATACATATTGACGTCAAAATAATGACAGGCATTCTTTTCCGTCCTGTGAACAACATACATTGCCCCTGATTCATATGTCCGTGATAAATGCAATCATTGTTGAACACATCCACAAGCACTACAATGACAGTTGACATACGTGCAGTTGAGTTTTGTTTACATTTTATTTTCCAGCAAATTTTGTTTGATAACTGCCCTATGCCAAGCATAAACAAAAATAGAATCTAAACTTTAGAAAAATGAGCAGTGATTCCGAGGACGATGTGTTATTTGGTAATCATCCTCAAAACATCTCCAACAGCGTCAAATAAATTAACAAACTTCCAGCACAGATCTGTCAAGTGGTAACGACGAATTCGGACTCAGTTCTGCATTACCCTGGATTGTTTGGCTTGGACGAAGTGCCTGAGAGGCACGATAAGAGTGATGACACCATAACTGAATTGACTTCATCGCCCGATGATTTTCGAAGTCAATTTCAAATGAGTCGGCAATGTTTTGCAGTAAGTTCACATCATAGTCAGGAGAGTTTAAATTTGAATTCCTTTCTTTTTTAGGATTTCAAAAGTAAATTGGGAAGCAGTGTCAGAATATGTTATCTCGAGAAGAAGTTACTCTTTAGCGTCCTGATGTTGACATCCCAGGAATCGTTTGACACCCTTGGGAAGTGCTTCAACTATTCCAAAAGCTCGGCACATCTTGCTTTTGGAGAAGTACTCGATGGTATTCTCGGCCTTTTTCCACACTATGTGAAGTGGCCATCGATCAATGAGTATCAGGATATCTCACAGGTACGAACGAGAGGACGTAGTGCCTTTGAGCTTATTCATCATGACTCGTTCTTCCTGATTTAGGCTTTCAAAGACAAAAGTGGCGGCTATATACCGGGTGTGGTTGGTGCAATTGGAGCATGCCACTTTGAGATCAAAACGCCCACCGTAAACCCAGATGATTATAAGAACTACAGGAATACTCATTCAATTATCCTCCAAGGTAAAATCCACGAGCATCTGTTGAGTAGTAGGTGATCTCAAATCAATTATCTTCTTCAGCTGTTTGTGACCATCGAAAGATATTCACCGATATTTACGTTGGTTCTCCAGGCGGTCGCAGTGAAGGTCTGGGGTTTCTCGAGAGTAACCTCTGTGAACAAATGGAAAGTCTAATGTCTGGAGAATACCACATGGCGGGTGAATCAATGTTCCCGCTGATGAGAAACTTGGTGGTTCCATTCCAAGAAGCAGCACAACTTAGTTCAAACAAGATACGATTTAATGAGATTCTAAGGAATGTGATAGTTGTCGTTGACGAGGCATTTGCCTCACTTAGAGCAAGGTTTAAGAAGCTGAAGGCGATCGAGACAGCTAATCCAGAAATGGCCAACAGAATTATTTGCGGTTGTGTGACGCTTTATAACCACGTACGGATGTACGAGGACATTGAAGACGAGGAGAAGTGTGTGACGGAGGGTAATTCGTTCGTATCCCATGACGTTGTGTTTGACGAAGAGTTGGTTGATTTGAATCAGGACCGGAGGAAGCTCGGCTATATCAAGAGGAATTTCCTGATGTCGTTGTGTGTTTAAGTGTTTGTAGAAATATAAGACTATTCTCAAGATTGATACGTGGTTAGTTTTTGGTTGTTTTTATTTTTGAGCTGGAAATGTGAGGACTGTTCGTGTTACTCGTACTAGAAAAGAAAGGGAAGGTACATATTGGGTGTATAGGAGACGTGACATTCTGAGGTGGACATGGTCTTGGACTCTAGAGCACGATTGGTTCGTGCTGCATCATGCTGCGCGTGGTCTATCGGGGGGACCTAAAGTTTTATCCTGGTAAGGCCAGTTAAACAGGCTTTGAAAGTTCTGCCTAGATATGCATAGGATCTGCACACTTTCCGGGTGGCCCCTTTCTCAAACAAGTCACAGACAAACAACTGGCACAGGATGTCCAACTCTGGCCTATGATCGACCCTAAACGATTGGTTAACCTGATTAGATTGAGCAGAACTATGCCAATGGAACTCCCATGGGCATTACGCCATAGTCACTCAAGCCTCTAGACTAGGCCTTCTTTACATCGATTTCTGCAGAATCTGCAGGAACGAGGTTGAGGAAGAAACCATTGAAAACTTGTTAAGTACTTGCATTGCTCTCTCATCCCGCAGATTCAGACTTCTGGAGACTGAACTGAGCATCGTAAGAGTCGCCATCTTTTTGGCTTTTTTAAAAGAACTAATTAGTTTGCATAATAGGTATCCATAGTTCCGCGTGGCAACACATTGGATCTATGCTCGTCTAGGTATGGCTGCTGTCCTTTCGCACAGCAGTCAACCAATTCAACATAACCTAACCTAACGCCTGTGGTCGTACTTTTGGCTTTATTACAAAGACCCGAGTTTTGGGCTTGTTTCTAAACACATTGATATTAGACTGGGAGGTGGATTTCTTCTGGTCTTTCTTCTTTTTTGTTATTTTCCAATTCTTTCAATTCACTTTGATGTTTGAATCCAGAGAATCCTGCGTAGCGATCTGCTCTTGTAATCTTTGGTGAATGAAGGTTGGTTTAAAAAATCCCCCAATATCCATACTTTTCGAAGTTTCTATAAAATGTGGGGTTCACACACAACAATCTGTCGTGACGATTTGTTTGGAGTCAATCAAGCTAAAAAGTCAAACTATTGAGTCCACCGCACAACAAGTCTGACGTTTTGTTGTAACAATCGTTCAGATTGGCGACTTGGCCCAACAATCACTGTTGTCAAGCAAATCGTCTCTACAAATTGTTGAGTCTGAACGCCGCTATTAGGATAAACAATTGTCAACGAGCGACTGTGTATAACAACACACTTTAGCCTTCCTGATCTACCACTCGTGTAATTTTTTAAATCTCTTCATTTTCCATTCTTAACACATACCCTTAAGTTGATGTGTCAGAATGGTACATCTGCCCAGTTCACTCAACTGACGTCTGACTCACCCGACGACGGTTACAATTTTCATTTCCTACTGTACCAAGCACAAAGAAAGAGGGAATTTCTGTCCTCTGTTTTTGTTCCGATGTTCGACAGATGAAGTTGTAAAAAAAAATTCGCGCTGACGGTTGATTGTGTGTCGGTAGTCGTGTAATTTTTTCCATTAAATCTTTTTTGTTATCCCCCCATTTGCTTACATCTCATCTAAAATTGTTTAAAATAAATTCGTTGCCATGGAACATACATAAGTAATCAATTGTGATAAAATATAAATAATCTCGTCTCTTTAATTCTAAGGTGTGAAAATTGAGGAAGAAAAAAAAATATATTCTCAGTGTGTCTCGCGCGGAAGACACCAAAAGGGGAGGGAAACGAGTGAAAAGAAAAAAAAAACCTTAAAACGCCATAAGTGAGTCAAAAAACGGCCCAACTACTAGACGGCGAGTGAATTTGTGCTTGTTTTGCGGACACTTCCTGTCGTTTCGTAATTTAATTTTTTTTTCTACAAAAGTCTACACAACATATTTTTCTTGCACAATTGCATCGTTTGCAGGTTAGTTCCCTAGAGTAGAAATTTTAATCAAATTGAGCAAAAAAAAAAACGCAAAAAATCGCTTCGATTCGATGCGAGACTGTCATGCATTAATGTGTGCAGTGTGCTTAGGTAACAAAAGCAGTAAATTATTGTGAATTTCGTTTCATCTGGTTTTTGTAACACTTTTTTTTTGTGTGTTTGTCTGTTTGTTTGCAGTTAAAGTTGAATCGATTGATTGTGAGTTAGTGAGTTTTGTTTAATTTCCTCAACAACCGTGAAGACAAGTAAGCCTAGCGCAAAAAAAGTAACATTAAATGAACAGTAGCCTCGAGGTAAACCACTGCATGTACACGCTCAATGCAGGTGTTTGTTTGGTTTCCCCTTCATCTCGTTTTAACTGAAATCAAAGAAAAAGCCAATCTCCGGTCTGGAAGGTTTCTCAACGGAAACCGCAGATTTTGCATCGTTTTGTTTTGATAAAAAAAAATAGCACAGTCCGGATTCCGAGTGTGAGATTAAGCAAAAAAAAACTCCGGGATCCTCGTTACTTTCTTCGACGGCTGTGAGTCATCGCGACGAACGTTTTTTCACTCACGAGTCTGGCTGAAGCCCTTCCCTCCTTCTGAGGAGGAAAGCTAAAATACTTTTTTTTTGAATTAACGTCTGGTTTGAGGAGTGGAATTAAAGACTTGAATTCACATTTATGTGCGGTTGACACAGTGATTCGAGAGCCTGTTATCAAACCACCAACCAGCCTACACCCGTATATACACCAAGTAATTATCTTAAACTTGAACTGCTGTTCAAATATTTTTTTTTCTTGTGTGTGATTGCTTGGTATTTTAATTTAAATTCCAGAAGATAAGAGGAAAGAGTCAAACATTTCGTTGTTCTCCAACCCGGGAAGTGTTGAATTCTATGCGAGAAGGGACAATGAGTCCCATTGATCATCGCTGTGGGAATGTCTATTCATGCCTTGACAAGTGAATGTCCTCTGCGATGACCTAAGAGCCGTAAATTTGCAATGTTGTTTTTTTTGTCCCGTGGTGCAAACTGCTACTGTATCAATCTCGCTGCTTAAGGCGTCGTTTCCTCTTTTAGAGACAAACAACTTCGGTGTTATCATTGGGAAATATAATCCCACAGTGATCGCATGTAATGCATGTGCAAATGTTGTCGATTCACAAATATTTGCGGCATTCTGCATTCGAAAACATTTCGGCCACATGTGGGTCGTTAATGGAAACGATGTCTTCTTTTTTATGGCCGATCAATTGGAGTCCAAAAGAGACCGCATGGGTACGATGATTATGAGACAATTGAATGCATTGTCAAGTGACGCTAGATCAGATAATTTCTGTGGTTAGTGGTGAGCTAATTACATGCATAAGAAATAAAATCCAATTGTATTGACATGTGGCAATCCAGCAGTTGAGTGTTTTATTTTGAAGAGGAATGATGTGTTTTCTTTTGAAGGGTTGAATCTATTTTTGAGATTTAATCTTGGGGATCATATTCTTCCACATCACGTGGGGCTGTTGCTGTTTAAACACGTGACTTAACCTCAAAATATTTGTCTGTGGTAGGATAGGAAGAAATCTCAAATAACCACCCTGTTTGAGATTGTTCCGAAATTAGTATATTCTGTTACCAAACTCTTAAAGCGTTTACTTTGGACAGGAATGTCTAAATGAACCACCTTGACCCAAATCGCACATTTTTTAGAAGTGCTAATATGGTTATAATAATACTAATATGAGTGACGTTACAACCCGTAGACCTCGAAACGGCTTGTTCAGAAACACGTCGTTTTGTGTGCCCCCAAGAGTGGAGAGGGTGGTAAGTTTTGTTTTAGATTTTGAGAAGCATTTTCTAGACGGGAATACTCTCTGATGATTATCAGAGAGTCTAGAAAGGTGGAACCGTGACTACCCGACTTCTACCTCCCTTGCCTTTTAAATGTTTTGGCAACTGTTTTTTCTATAGTTTTCTCAAACCAAATTGACCAATTAGAGAATAGTATTCACATTATTTCGTAAATAACTGTCAAAAATGCATGAACATATGTCAAAAAAGCACTCAAATTCGATGGACTAGTGAGCAATTATCTGTGAAATCGGCCATCTCGGTAACACTTCATTTCTGGTCCCGATAATTGAACCCAGCGACTCACCCACTCATTGTGCCGGTCACTGGACGTGTTTAAAATTCAAAGATAAGAACAAGCACTGTTGTTTCCTTTCCTTTCACTGTTTATACGATCATTCAATTTATTTACATTCTTCTCCGTGCGGAAATGTGCCCGTTCGGCGAATAAAATTCTGCAATAAAACTTAAATATTTCCAGTTGATTTAGAATTGGCGTAAGGACGTAAATCAGCGCCACTTGTCACGAATTGAATTTCGTTACTTCTAGGTGAAAATTATTTCGCACAATCCTCCACTCACTCAACCAGCGTAGAATATAAATTTGGGGTGTCAAAGACAACAGCCTGTCTTGTGTGTTTACACATCGGTCTCCTAGTGGTCTCCTAGTGGATTGATCAATTGCTTCAAGTGGGACGTTTATCCGTATCTTATCTCGTTACACGTTCACAAGCCATTGACCTTGAGAACGAAAACATGCCCTTAACCTTTCTTCCATTTTTAGCTTAAATTTGGGGACAGAAAAGCTTTCAAGAAATCTTTTGTTTACCAAAGTGTCTGTTACGATGTGCATTTTGGAGTCGAATTCTCCAGTAGGTGTAGGGTTAACTTATACATTTCAGGTTTGGAACACGTTCAATGAACTTGAACTAAACATTTAGCCTGTCGTGAATATCTTGCCACCGAGATTCCTGTTATGCGACCTAGAAGCTTACAAAAGTCCATGTGCCTTACAAAAGTCCATGTGCCTTTAGATAGGTGCGATGGTAGGTGAAAATCTGCACCTGTATGCTGTATGAGGCACATCTCTTCTAATTAGTTTAGGCTAGGTGCATGGGTAGAGGAGACGTAGACCTTTTAGTTCATATTTCGTACACGTTTTCCTCGTGCTTTTCATGATCTTGCTTCCGTATAATCGAGCCATTGCGAAATCCTAATGAACCTGAAAATGGAGGTTTGTGGAATTTTTATAAGTAGCTGGAGGATCTGGAAGAGGAGAGACTATGTCGAATACCTTTCCAACAGTTTTCATGATTTGGAAACTTTTGACAGATTACTATGCACTGAGAGTTACTGCTAACGCCTTACTTAGTCGCATTTTGGATATACCGTTTGTAAAGTTAAGTTGCTCTTGTAAACCTCGATTGTGCTTAGGAACGACGGTCTAAATTTCATCTTGGACTGCCATGATTCCAAGATCTCAGTAGAGATCGTCATTCTTTATCTTATTTTTGGTTTGTTTTGGTTCACGCCAACCATTAGATTTTACTTGTGAAAGCAATTTTGTTGTTAAACCTTAACCACCACCAGTCTCACAGACCACATCAATTTTGCACTTGAATGCATTTTGAAAATTCATTGACAAAAGCTTAAGAGGAGCAGTATGAACTATTCTGTTTATTTTCTTATTTAGTTAATACCGCAAATACCAGGTCCTGTCTGACTGAGAAACAGTGCTGCTGAAAAGTATTCCCTCAAAAAAAATATACGTTTCAAGTCTTGTGTCATAAGCCTGCATTTTTTAGGTAGAGCAACTTTTCTGAGTAAAACCTTAATGACTTCGCCTGTCATTAATTCGAACCCATTAAGTTTTTCCATTTGAGTTTATTTATGTTTTTACGTAATTCACATTTACTACAACAAGCCCTTGGACTTGGCATATCGACTAAGTGTCCCTACTGGGTCTTAGATTCACCAGTCCCCCTCTTTCGAGTCAGCAACAATTTTCAACGACTATTCTTGTCTACAAAAAGCACTTAATACTACGTTTCCACCGACGAAACCGCGAGGTTTCATCAATTTTCTCGCACAAACGTCGCGGTTTCTGATAAACCGTGTTGCAGCACCATTAAAATCATCCGTCCATGAGAGGTTGTCAAACCGAACAAGCCTGCAGAGTGAACAGTTTATTTTTCTGATAAATTTCTCATTCTATCTCTTTCTATCTACTGGTGTTCTCACACAATTTTTCCTGTCATAAGACAGCTGTTCTGGCGGTCATTTAAAAATTGAGAGCGAGTGACATTTGTTTTAACGGGCACTTATACATTGAGAGCGAATGACTTAAGAATTGAGAGCGAAACCACTTCAACCTCGGTGGAAACGGCCTATTGAGGTTTCAGTAAAAGGTCATCCCAACTTCGCGGTTTCGGTTCGATGGAAACGAGTTGACATAATACTGTAGATTCCATCCACTCTCAATAAAACAATAGCAATAGCATCCTTCGCTCATGCCTCTAAATTTGTTCTTGTTGGGAACGCTTGCGCATCGGTTTTTAAATCTTGAACAGCGTTCCATATCGAGTGACTGGCTTCATTTTTATGGATCAATTTCATTGATGTAGGTAGATAGGTAGGGTGACAGCATGATTAAAAGTAATTAATGCCCACTTAGACCAGCCGGTCCATTTTGCGTTCACGTTCGGCTTTATATTTAAGGCCCATTTAAACTTTAATCTTGATATTATTCCTTCTTGGTTGGTCTTTTCAGATTTCACCTGACCCTTTTTATAGCATGGCCTTGAGAAATTGTAGGGTATCCTCTCTATGTTACTCAGATCCTCAAGGTGGATGAAGTGATATTTGTCCAGCAGGTTACTTCTGGCTTCCGCAAGTGCAAAGCATGTTCCGAGCTAATGTATTACTACTTCTTTTTCTTCATCCGTGCAGCTTCTGCAGAAGTCATTATATGGCACCCCAAGTCTTCTGGCTTGATAACCTATAAAACTGTGGCAATTGTCTAATTCTGTTGAGTCGTTTATCGCATACCGGGTTCTTTCTTTGTAGTTCATCAGTTCTTTCGTTGTCCGAAATACCATTGTGTTTGCACAGTGTAGAGATAGAGATAGACTACAGAGTTTTACCATCTCCCACTTGATCGGTGATTTATCCAGAGTTTTCATAGCCACCTCACTGTCTGTGTATAAATCACTAGATCTATATCGCATGGGATTATCAGCGAAGTTCGATTGAACGTGCAAATAATTTCTTCCTAATATACAGTTAACACAGTCGGCAGTTCATTTTTCACGTTTTTAATTCACAGTGCTTTCTTCAACTCTTAAGTATTTTCGAAAAAAATACCTCTCGTCACAAGAAATATGTGAACTGAAAAGTACTCCGGGCTTGTATTTTCGAAAGATGTGTCTTAATAATAAAACCGTGCTTTGCACAACGTTTAAGCCAAGTCAATGACACACATTTTCAAACTGCACGGAGTGCCCAAAGAGGACGCAATTGACGAGAGTTTTTTTTGGGGAAGAGTCAAGTCACAAAGTGCTTACTACGTGATGGGTTACCGCCCTTTCTTCATGAATCAAAGATATTTACATATTTTCAGATACTCTTCACCGCAACATTAATGCTCACGCGCATGCCATGGCCAAGTTAGAGAAGTCAACGACTTCTTGCCTCTCTCGTTACATACTATTCTTATAAGCACTGGTTTTTCTTCATCTCTTTCACCTCCCACGAAGATTTTGCATGAATCTAGACCCAGTGCTGTTGTCTTTATTATTCAGCATGTCTGATCTGCATTTTTCTGCAAAAATGGTAGGCATCTTTCCAAAAACCTCGTTCGTACAGAACCTCGAACGATGCCATTTCCATATTAAAGGACAGCCACGGCAATAGTCGATACTCACCTCCCTGACAGACGTCTTCCGTACGTCAGACAGATAAACAGCTCTATTTCCTGTGACTCTCGACAAATACACGACTACTGACTATCATTGATTGCAATTTTTGTTTTTCCAAACAACCACTCGAAGCATTACTCACCTTTGTAGGCGTCAAAAACTGAACTAGATTAGATAACCACACTTTTGATGTTGCGTGCTAATTTTGTGTGTTTTTTCTTCATTCATTTGAGCATGCTTGTGTTAATAGTAATCACAAGGCATTAAGCCAGTTAATTATCATGATGACACAAGCTCTCTTTAGCGGCTCTGTGCAAGTTTTATTTAATGTGTCGTCGCTACTTTCATTCAGCCATTCCGCAATGATAGCGATGATTCCGATTGCGAAGGCAATCAAAGAGGAGAACAACTGACGTTAGTTGGTGATTGTGTAAATCGATTGTGGCAATTGACTTGCGGTATCTGATGGAAGCACATGCCTTCGAGTTCTTAGTCATTTAACGAGACAATTTCTTCGTCAAATAATTGATGGTTGGCTATTTCTTTGCTAGAACGCAATCGTTTGCCCGTCGTCCTCAATTTTGTGTTGAAGCTTTTACTTTCCTCAGTTTTTCAATCCCCGGAGTCTTGTAAATGTGTTTAATAAAGCAGCACACGCAAGGTTGTAAGGAAGTTGGTAATTTTAGCACATGGACGGCTGTTGTAAAATTGACTTAGAGACATTCGTGTTGCACGAGCTAACATAAACAGTCAGACAAGTTGATTGCCCTTCAGTTCTTTGTTGATTTTGAATCAAATTTTGGAAAGATACACATACTATGTATATCCAGTGGTATCTCACCGGTTGGTATAGGAACAACTTCTGAGCACGATTCAATTTCCATTTTCCACTTGAAGGCATACATCTTTGAAAGGGGCTTCTTGTCGTACCATCCTACATTCTCGTGGCAAGATTGACGTAGCATTTCTGTTGAGCACCGTTCGTTTGTTCCGCGAACTTTCAGAAACAACCGTATTCCAGCAAATACAGGGTGGCCGATGAATCGCTCTACCAAAATAAAATTTAATCATTTTTGTAATTAATTTAGCAGCACCCCTCTGAGCATATAACAGCCCCAGTCTTTTACCGAGCGTGGTACACTCACTTGAAGGCCTTACCGTCGACACCCTCGATTTACGAAACAATTGCCGCTGTGGCTGCTGCAGACTAGGGATGTTCGATGTTCATCGATGTTGGCAAAACATCGATGTTGAGTGACCAAATATCGATGTTTTGACATCGATGTTCAAGTTCTTAAAATATTGCATAATCGATGTTAGCAAAAGAAAAGCTACAATAAATTGTAGATTTTGAATGTTTTTTTCGGAATTTCTTATAGTGACATAACCATTTCGTAGAAAGACCACTGATAACTTCTTGGAATTTGAATGTTACGATTTTGAGTGTGATAGCAGAATTTGATTTTCCGAGTGTACTGAATGCTTTGATTTTCTTGGTTTTTTCTATTCTTTCATTCTTGGTTTTTGATGTGAAGTATGCGGTAACGAGCTATGAATGTATGTTGCTTTTTTAGTCGGAATTGTGTAAGTTCATTCCATAGCTTCGATGTTAACGAACATCGATGTTTTGAGTTCGATTATTATCGGTCACCGTTGTGCAGCCAACGATGTAGAGATCGATGCCTTGCCAACATCGAACATCCCTACTGCAGACTACTCCAAGCGTTTTGACAATAAATTGATCTGCTCAAGTGAGTATCTGGGGACAAAGATTTAAATTCGTTTCCTTATAAGGTTCAAATTATAAGCAATTTAAACCGCGCAGATTTTCCGATCCGCTTGGACGAAGGTGGACGAGGACGAAACCAATGTTAAACTCCATTTTCAAGTCCGATGAAACGTACTTCGCCCTAAAGGGCAATGTCCAAAAGCCAAAAGATTTGTTGAATATAGAAGGCATCAATCTCAGAAATTCTCCATGAGAGGGAACTTCATCCAACTCGAGTCACAGTGCCCAATGGCCAAGGCCCATATGGCAGAGTTGCAACGGATAATTTCAAGTAACTCTATATTTTGTCGCCCCCAGGTCTCTAGAGCTGAATGCACCTCATTTTTTCTTGTGGCGTTATTGCAAATAGGAATTTTACAATACCAAGTCAACAAATTTGATCAATCATTCATTCTGTTAAACTGAGAACAGAATACACAAAGATTCAGACTTATTTTTCTTCTTACGGAACAGACCATGGTGAACCAGCTATCACGGTCAGAAGTCAGCTGTCTCCAATTTCGCACGCCAAGTTGGTTGAAATTCTTCTCCACCTGTAGCCACTGGTTGGGGGTGGAAGACCCTTCGGGCCGGAGCTGCTTAGTTGTCCATGCTCTCTACATGGTCTGGCCCCATCAGGCGTTGGATCCATAGGTGCCGGGATAGCCTCAAGTCGGTGATGAGGTGTCTGTGCATCCTTGAACACAGCATTCGCATCGTTTTGCCCTAATTCACCCCTAAATTCTTTTTGGCCACCGCCTATTTATTTCCACAAATTCACTACTGAAAATACATAAGCTCTACCCACAACCTACAAGCCGCCTTAACCTACAAGCCTCCTTAACCAACAAGCATCCTTAACCAACAAGCCTGCTTAACCAAAAAGCCTCCTTAATCAACAGGCCTCCTTGAACAAAAGCCTTCTTAACCAACTGCTTCTTATTGTGCAAACAAAGTAAGTTGAGGTACTTTCCCACTTATTTTCGAAACCTTAGACCCGTGCGATCCCTGTTGCATCATCCCATGGATCTATTCCATGCTCTTTGCAAGACCCATCCAGCTTACGCTTTGAAATCCGTAGATAGAGGCCCTTCGAGAAAGTTGGTCTGTCACTCATCGCTTCCTGAACCCAGAGAAGAAGCGATTGGCAAGAGCTAATCTGCGGAGGATTCGACGCGAAATACTGAAAACATCACGGCGATAGCCGTTTCTGCATAGTCTAAGAAACATTCATGCCAGATCAATGTTCAAGCGCATGATGGCCAAATTAGTGAAGTCGATGACTTTTTGCCATTCGCTCCACCTCGAAGTTCATTCAAACAACGGTTTTTCTTCTTGTCTTTTCGCCTCCCACGAAGATTGTGCAAGCATCTAGAATCAGTACTTCTGTCTTTATTATTCAGTCTCATCTGTGACCAAGCAGTTTTTCTTCACATGACTGCAAAAATAATAGGCGTCAATCGCAAAACACCGTTGGTGCTGAACTGTCATTACCGAGAAGTTGATTTCGCTGTTAAATCTATTATTTGTGGCTTTGTGTCTGACGCACAATCCGTCGAGCGTCAACAATCGCGATATGACGTAAATGCATCATCGAAAATCCCCACAGTTGTCTAGATGACCTGTCTTATTTCGCCGTGGCGAAAACGAAACTGATCTTGTTTGCGTGTTGATGTGTTCCTCAAACTTGTGGTCAAGGTCGTTTTTGATTTGTCATTTTTCTGTTAGACGAAAATTATTTACTTCACGCTTTCTGCAGGGAAGCGTGTTTTGTTAAGAGAGAAGCGCTGGTAACGAAGGTTCTGTCACATAAAGTGAATGATGAAAGGGATTTCTGAGTTGATTCAACAGCAAACTTTTTGGAAATTTCTAAGCAAAATATAGATACAAAGATGCTATGGTAACATTTGCAAAAGTCTGCGCAATGACGTTTGAATTATCCGCCAATGCAGTGCCAGATGGTATGGAATCCGGAGATGAGTCTGCCGTTAAATTAGATTTCGTATCATAATTAAATATTCTGATTTGTCTATTTACGCGCGATCAGTGACTCGCTCTATCTTCAAAGTGACCTAAGCTCAGTATACTTATGCTGTGACAAAAAATATTTAGAACTAAATGTCAACAAAAGTCAAACCATTGTCAGACCCATACTTGAATATGCCAGCCCAGACTGGTCAACCTTCCACTGCCTTAGAATCGAAACTGTGTAATGCAGATTGCGTTCTGCTCTACGCGGTCTCCCAAGAGATTTTAACCAACTCCCTATGAAGACCGGCTAAAATTGATTAGCCTGCAAACACTGATATACTCTTTTTGCATCAGATTTTAACTGGTTTGATTAATTCCCCTGTATTACTAGCAATGATATCTGTTACAAACTTTAAAATAAAAAGCCCCATCGGGAATAATAAAAAATGATTGTACCATCTCAGACCCGGGTGGTCACACTGTAAACGCCACTTCCTCTAACAATATCCCCTCATAGAAACCCATAGCCTTAGGTCTGTTCCCCCTTTTCGTCTCCCTCGTGTCCGCACTGACTATGGACTTTTTCGAACCAATCTCCAGAATGCTGCGGCTGGCTAATATCTGTTTTGACTTTCATTAAAGTTTATCCTCCCGTAGAAATACTCTCTACTCCTTATGTTTTTCGCGGTGTTCATCACAGTGAAGTCGCATATGTGTCTTATAGTCGATTTGTGTGACATACCAAAGTAGCGTCCGTTGTACAGTTCGTTTCGCCTGTATTTTTAAGCGTCTATGTACTCTGTATATTCATTACAAAAACATGTCAGGTTCTTTGTTTTGATTAGAGCTCCTTTGGGGAATGCTAAATTGGCAAAAATGAAGACATAAAATCAATCTGATCTATTATGAATAAAATTTGAGGCGGGTTTCCATTATGCGCACTGAGCAACATTTTTTTCTCTGACTTAAAATGCCATAAAGAACAAATAACAAATATGGTGGCAGTGGCTAGATCACGCGATTTCCTCACTACGCTAAGGTTACGCCATACTATTCCTTTCTTTAAAGTAATTCTTCTTCAATGTCTCTTCCTTAATGTAACTTTTCTCCTTAGTGTACTACGTACATATATGACACAAATCAACAAAAATAAAAATGTTTTGACAGATCTATGAAAATCGGAGGACATTTCGTTGTGAACTCTAAAATCAGAAATTGACCAATCAGAGGTCGGCATTTGCGTTAATTCGTTTATAACCGTTAACAATTCATGAATATCTGTTAAAAAGGCACTCAAATTCGTCGATGGACTAGGGGGCAATCAGCTGTGAAGTCGGCTATCTCTGTAATACTTCATTTCTGTCTAAAATAAAGGAGATGTAAAATAATAATACCAAGAAAACTTGAATAGTGTTTATTTAAATAAAGAACAGTATTGTTTTTCAGTGGCACACAGTATATATCTTAGACTATGGTAAATGAAGAAATAAATAAATTAGTTTAGTGCGCATAACAGAAACCTCAGTCTAAAACAAACATTTTTATTTCTTTGTTTCTTAATAAACCCACTGGTTTACATATAACTTCAACTAATTTCGAATAAATGACACCAAAGTCAGTTGTAACCGAACATAATAAAATGTCCCGATAAGAAAAAAGGTCGGGGGAACAAAAAGTTCCCTCGGTATTCATAATAGGGGTGAATGTAAAATATATTCACTGACAACTTATGTCACATGCGTTTGTTTTTTTTATTTATCATTCAACCTCCACCAAAGACTATACACTTACGTTTGCTTTTATGTCCACATTTTCACAAGAATCGTGCAATTGTGTTCCAAACCACCCATCCATTATTCACTGACAGTGGCAGCATTAATCATCAGAACATCAAACACTCCCCCTACTTTGCTAAATTAGAAGTAAAGATAGCAGACGACCCCATCTGCAGCTGTGTCTCATGCTTCGTGCAAAATCACCGAATCTCGTATAAAAGCATCGCACAAACAATGAACTGGTTTCCAGAAAGTGATAGACTGTTGTTTTGATTGCAAGCGTTGTGACTTTAACAGCTCTGTGCATGACCGGAAACTATATGCTCCGTCATAAAATACAGAAACACAACAAAAGGTTCAGAGCGAGAAACATAAAGAGAAAATGTAGTTTTCTTTCGAATGAGTCAGTGACAGCGATTGCAATGTTGAGAAAACAAAACATAATCGCTGACCTTAAGCTCAAGGGAATGCGATAAAAGTGTGATATGTCTGGTTAAGACAATGTGTAGTGCACAATAAGACCTTGTAGTTCGAGTTATTGAAGATCTTCAACGGGGTTTAACTTCTGTGGAAACAGACACGAGAACCTTAAGTTGAATGGAATCCTTTATCATCCAGCGGTCTCCTGTGAACTCTTGCACTGAAGACTGCAATGGTTTTCAAGTCGAAGTGACTGCGATACACGAGGCAGCACTTGCGTTGAGAGACCACAAATCCATCGCCATTTCTTCTGATAGCCAAGCGGCAATAAATGACATAGCATCGGACATTCTAACATCGTCCAATGATCTCATAATCCCACACAACAACAGAAAAATACAAAATCTAGAAAAGAATGCACTTACAGCTCTCCTTGAGTAAATGACGACGCACAATGATGGTATACATTCGGGTTGAACGACTGGACGGCCAAGTTGGTTAAGGACCTGCCCTGTTTAAGGGAGTCCCGGTACGATTCCCAGTGGAAGTAAAATTAATACGCTTTTTAAAATCTGGTCCAGTCACAATTTGCCATTGGGATTAAATTAATGACACTATCACCGGAGTGGTCGATCAGTGCTAAAAGCCTGATTGTGGGTATCGCTAAGGTGTGCTGGCGAACTTGCTAGCAGCCCCTTCCTTACCCTACCTGTCTCCGTACCGGCCGGCGGTCGAATCTATTCACAATCGAATTTTCTTCGTGACAATTAAAGGAAACCGCGCAACGCCTACTCGTGGAGTTTCCAAAACTGAAAGGTAGCTCTAAACCTCTAGATCAAGTAAGAGGGCTTGTACTTACTCTCAATTTTCTTCAATTCAATTCAAGGGCACATAGGACCCATCACGTTGGTCTAAGTGAGGCACGGTTGTGAGGTCGTGGTGGTAATGACTCACAATCGATAAGCTAGTCCTACGTCACTGCATTTGTTACGACACCTGTGTGTCGACGGAATTATCATCACTTATCGATTGTGATTCAATCAACGATAACGAACTTCAACTATTCAATAAGAAGTAAATAAACATCCACAACACAAAGGCATTTGTGTTTCGGGGTAAATAAATGCTCTTCGATAAGCGATGACAAATACTTCGTCGGCGAGGACGGTTTCTCCCTTAAGCACCGATTATGTGAATCCATCAAGGGGTAGACTTGATGTACACATCACAATTTATAAGTCACGCGAAGAGGATTGAATGTTGGCACTCACTCTGAAAGAAGCTTGTTTCTAAATATTCCTAATCATCGCTTCCGCGTCCGGTTTTTGTGCTGCTCTCTTGTATTTAACTGCTACCTCAACGACCATCAAACACCATAACAACCAGTTTCTCAAACTCATTATGTAACACTTCCACTTCGACTTTAAATTAAGATGGAGTCGCTGCTCGCTTCTATATAGGCACCGCTCGTTGGTGCTCGCGGCGTGGATGATGAGTTAAATGATTGAAAAAACTGAAGGTGCACGGGAAAATTGAAAAATTAAATGGGGCATAAACATGAAAAGCTGTGCGCTGCACACAAACGTTTTCCCTTTCCGCTTCGCAGTCAACTTTTTCAACTTCAAAGTTCAAGGCCTGTCGAGTGCGGTTGGGGTCTCCAATGCCCGGCCTTTATGTTGCATAAGATGAGAAGAACGTTGATTGAGCTTGACCTCCACACAGCGGACAATTCTCGTCTTGATTCTCTCAACACGCACACGCGCGCTATAAATAGTCTGAGGTGGCGATAAGGTTCTCATACAATCAACAGATTACATCGAAGCCAAAAGGAATACCAATCAAATTTACCAGATGAATTGAACGAATTAATAGATCCATTAGGAAGGTACGTATTTACATACACAACATCAGACGAGACGAAGTATGACTGACGAAGGGAAGATACAATCTTCGCGTGTCAAATATAATTGGCGGGTATTTCAAGTTAAGGTTGACGTTTGTCGTGTGCAATAATAGTTCCGGCCGTGACATGAGTCACAAACGACGCCCGTGTGGGTGGCGACTGGCTGGAAAAATACGCTATTATGGAATTTATAAAAGCTGTGGAGGGTCCTTGTGTGTAATATCCTTTTGCAAATGTTGTTTCTATTCATATGTAAAGGGTATATATAGTCGAATCTCGATAATTCTAACTGATTAGCCGTGTTTTTTTTTTTCAAATATCTCTAAATAGTGAAGTAGGATTGCACATGCAACAACCTACTGCCTATAATATCGGCAGTAAAAAGTGGCTGCCGATAAAAAATCGACTTCGAATATTTTTTCATACATTTTGACATTAAATTCGAACAAATAAATTTCTTTTTCATATGTTTTGACAGATAAAAATCAAAGCCACTGCGAGTTGGTTTTCTGAATCCAGAAATGAAGTATTTCATAGATGCCCGACTTCTACCTCTCTTTCCACTTAAGATTTTTGACAACTGTTTTTTATAACGTGTTCATAAACCAAATTGACTAATCAGAGGACGGCATTTACGTTATTTCGTGAATAACCGCCAAAAATTCATGAATATCCGTCAAAAAGGAACTCAAATTCGTCGATGGACTAGGGGCAATCAGCTGTGAAGTCGGCTATCTCTGTAATACTTCATTTCTGTTCTGAATCTCACTTCACTTCACTATCGATAGCGATGGAAAAAACACGGCTATTGTTTGGTCCCTTGATTAATCAAACAAAACCTATGTGCTTTGGTATGCTCGGTTATTCGTAGGGATTTCTCAGTGGGCTGCCAGGAAAAAAAACGCTGTAATTTTAAATCAGAAGCTAGTTTCCTTTCAGTAATTTTTGCATTGCAAAGCTTTGTAATAAATTATCAAATCGTTGCATACATTCCTTACACATGAAGTTATTTCGTTTTGGTGCTTCGCTCTAACTTGTCAATTTTTCATTATTTCGAACTTTAGTTAATTAGAATTTTTTAGAATGTCCCTTCAGTTTCCAATTATTGAGAGTGGACTGCAACTCAAAGCCTTCCATTAAGTGTTGAGTATATCTTGTATTTGTGTGTCTGGTGTGGCCGTTTTGATACCACGACTCTGATGAGTGTGAATTTAGAACCATTGAAGCTAATTGAATATGTGTAGCAAAACTAAATCAATTTCTTTAAGGCAAATTCAGGTGAAATTATCTCCGTTTTGTTGAGTTATTTGTTCCCACATTGAGTAATACTCTGTCTGTATCTGTAGCGCTCTCTAGTAAACCATCGTTCCTACTAGCAAAAGAATGAGCAACTCAGTCTCAAAAACCTCCCTTCAGGCGAACTTTTCTGGCAAATATTTATGGATGTGTGTGGCTTGCCGTTGTCTTGAGGAACACAATTTGTCTCCGATATTCTAATACTGTTAGCTTTTAAGTGTATGATTCCTTCAGAAGGTCCAATTATTCACAATTACCCTTATTCTCTTAGTCGTGTCACATGCCACTGTGACAAATTTATACTGTTTTAGTCACTTGATGTAACATTTGAGTGACCAATTGAATACAAATTTGTCACACTGCCCAGTGACACGAGTAAGGGGGAATATATATCCTCTGCTCGCAGTAGATGATTCCCTGGCAAGCTTACAAATCCTTCCCAGGCAAGACCTATCTGGCCGTCAATCCTCGCTTAGGCACGGTTTGCGCAGAGGCACTGCGATTCGACCACGACCGTTTCCGCTTGACGTTGTTGAAAGTAATCCACTTCACCAGTCATTTCGAAAATGTGATTCTCAGGTGGAAATTCGGTCCATGAGTTCTCTGGCGTTAACTCTTGTGGTTCCTTTGAGCTTATTTGGTCAAATTGTTCCCCACGGTTTTTTGTGCAATGTTCAGCTTCTGGGTGATCGAAAGTGTACTTACGTGTCAGACGCGACGATTTCTGCGTGCGTTAACGACATCTTCGACGGTTGTCCTTCCATGGCGTGGGTCATAGCGGTATTTGACATCGAAATTAACTGAAATGAATCACCCAGACCAAAGTAGAGTTTCAGGGCCACGAACATCATTCCCATTTTTCGTCGACTGGCTAGCGTTTTCGCGTTTATCAAAGAAAAACTGTAAAATACGGCGAATTTTTTCACTGCTTTGGACTTTAGACTTTACGCACTCAAACAGAACTGAGTCAATCAACCACAACTCAATGGTAACTTTTGGTCTGATGGGACGCATACAAAGCGAGATTTAAATCAGTAAAATTATCTGTTGCAAAAATAGTGCGTTTCTTTTTTTATTACACGTACTATTTTTGACGCTGAGACACTGACACTGATCAGAAAATTACAAAGCGGACGAGTTGGCTAGAATAAGAAAATCGCTACTGCAAAATATCAATTGAAGCTCGAAACACTTGCTAATACAAATCGTGGATACCCTACCGGCACAGGTTGCCTTGTGGCAAGGTCTACTGTCTGACTGGAATAATTAGGCAGAATCATAGAATTTTTATCGGCGTCATTACCGTACATTGTGATCTTGAAACACACGCTTCTAGATTGTGCTTTCTTTATATTGACTTCTGCAGGAGCCGCATATAAGGGGAGAAGGAAGAGACTATTACGCATTGCATGCAATTGCAGTGCACCCTCCTCGAAGTCACTAAGAAGAGACTTTGCAGTGCGCGAAAGAAGTCACTTAGACGCCTACTTTAACAACCTGCCGAAAATAAGTAGAATTAGTCACAAAAGTGCCATCTGCCTTGGAATAGGATCCATAGGATCAATTAGATCCGCGTAGTAACACAACGGGTCTGCTCTGTCTGTTGCCAAGCAGGAGTCAGCCACTCCAACCTAACCTAACCTATCTCTCATGCTCAACAAAAACGTTCGTACCAACCCTGTTTTTCGTACATAATATGTATAGATGCACTAATTTATTGAAAAAAAAGTGTACTTTTTATCGGCCACTCGTTATGCTCGTCAACGGCTACCACTGCTTAATATTTGTAGTAAATATGCGATATTAAGATCATTCGTCACAGGTTGACGCAACAGCTATCGAGTAAATGCTTGCTGGTCTTCTTTCTGTAGTGGTTAACTGCCTCGATCTCAAGACAGCATCTCAGATGGGAACATGATAATTGATTTCTTTCATTTTACGACCAGTCAGAGCGCTGCGACATGAAATCTGTCACAAAATTCGCCTTTCGATGCCAGTTCACAACGGCAGGTCATTCAAGTGGAAAAAATGTATCTGCTAAAATTCCAGCAGATGGGGTCAATTGTGTGCGAATGGATCAGCATGTGTTCAAAAATATACTAGCAGTGTTATAGATTCTCAAAAGGATTTCAGATTTAGTAAAATTAGCACACTTTTTTTAACTTGGCAACGATCTAAAATACACAAAGAGTGGCTTGAGGTAGAAAAGTTTGTGTTGTTTACTAACATGGCCGTGAAAATGGAGAAGTTCGTGGTCTAACTAAGTCGAAAATAACCAACAAACTTGGTCTAATTTCCTCCTAAAACGATGTGAAAACTTCTATTCTTGCGCATATGTGGTGAATTCCGTCCTCCTTCTTTATGTGGCGCAAAATTTAGGGGTGAATGTGGATCTTAACCAACGCTCCTCTCCAGTTACTGAGATCTATGGTTATCTGCCTCCAGTTTCGCACACCAAGTTGGGTAAGGTCCTTCTCTTGGGTTCGCTATATTCTACATGGGCGACCTGTGCTGTGATGTCCCACAAGCCGAAAACAATTCTGGCCGGAGTTAAGTTACGCATGTATTTGACATGGCCTAGCTCCCGTTCGTTGTTAAACACTTCACCGCAAAAAGGACAAGCGATCACACGCAGAACTATTCTCTCGAAGATGTCTCTGCTTTTGAGATTGTCGATGTCTTTGGTTCAGAAGGACTGACACGATTCGTGTGTTATATAATACCCATATCGCAATGCCGCGTTCGGGTGTTCGGGCTTTGACATTTTTAGTAGGCTGTCTGTAAATCATATATGAAATGGGGTGGTCGCGCGTTGAATTTTCTCAGACCGTAATGTCGTAAGCGCGTGCTTAAATTCCTAATTTGTGAAACAAATTTCTTAAATTCATTTGAAATTTTGGTAAACTGAGACGATTTTTTCCGCGAGTAATTCATTTTTTTGTAGGAATTCTATTTACAGTAATTTCATATTTTTCTTGAAAATTATATTTTTAACCATTTGAGTAGGCTAAACACGCGCTTTCAGTTCGATATGGAAAAATGAGGCTGTCGCTTTCTGGCACAACATTCTCGTAAGCTCGATAAAACGCGTAGCAACGCCTATTAAACACCGAATCTTTGCGATTCACCCTATAAACTACAATATTTCAAATGACAGCTAGTGTCAAAATTTATTACTGATATATTTTTCTGTTCAGAAATCAGAAGTGGTTGAACCATTTTATCTAGGTATGTCTCTCCATTTAAAGATGAATTTATGTGCTGTTTTAGTAAGTTTCAGTTTTAACTACCACTTGAATTTTTTTTTGTCAGCGGGCTGAAAAGTAAACAAATGACGTGCGAAAATTGTAAAGAAGTTCGTTCGAATGGTTGAGACTCTTAAAAAAAGCAGCGACAAAATTCAACATTTCGCTAAAATCTAACATTTGGAAATGTTGGAAAATGTATGGCAAAATGCTATTTCAGTGCTCAATGCAAGAAAACGCTGATTCACCGGTCCAGTTTTATTTGTGATGAAACAAAGTCGGTTCATAATTTTTGCGTCATCTCTAAATGGTTTTCCCTCCACAACTGTATGTACATTTAAATCCAGTACAAAATAATTCTCTTCTTAATCTCTTCTTGTTTGTTAAAATGCTAGTCTTTGTGGTAAGTCGTTCTCATCCAGTGCCGTGCAAACTGAAAGGTAGCATTTTCTGAGAGTCAGCCTATGCTGTTGTCTGTCAGTTAAAATTAGAGAACATCATCAAATACTAAGCTGGTACATCATTAAGGATTTCGAATCGTTTGACAGCATCGACGCACACATTCTTTAACCTAATCCATAGAAGTGCTATCGCCAGCTTAGTACACACTCCGACTTTCCGTAAAGTAAGGAGCAGGAGATATTCACCACAGGTATAAATATACTGATACTTCATGACACTTCACACAATCAAATTGTTATGGCTGCTACCTGGTGTGAAAGGGGACACCATGCCATAGGTAGAATCGTTTCAGCAACACCTAGAAGGCTATTAAACCAAGCTAACTGCAGCTGTTTTGTCTATTGAATGTTTTTGTGTCTCAATAACATTTAGGAAGAAATACAATGAAATATTTTATGAAATAATGACAGCTTGTGGAGGTCCTTTAATTTCACTGTGTAGTTACTGCAATAAAATACTCTGATGGCTGACAAGAGGTTGTATTGCATGCGCCATGTGTTTAAGTCCATTTTTGAAGGCACTCAAACAAGAAAATTTTCAGTAAAATTCAAAAATGAATTGAGTAATAAAACGCTCGTAACTTAAATGTACGAGTTCTAAGAGAATTCATCGTCTTTGTGTGACGCTGCAATCCGGGTAGACCTAGGCCTCCACCTAGTGCTATTTCTGGCTAGTGGCTTACAATTGCACAGCCTAATTTGAGTCAGGTCTTTGTCCGCGTCGGCTTCTGCTGTATTGTACTACTCAACAGGCACGGAGTCGAATTCTCTTCCGGTGAAGCGAAGACCAGACAGCTCAGACGTTTTTTGAGTTGGACGCTGGGGAAATTCATGTCGCGAAACAACCCGTACCGTTCGTGGTTGAATCTTCTGAAGTCAAAGAAACGCAAACAGGATCATAGACCGCAAGCATAAGTTTTCTCCCGAAAAGGCCAAGGACTTCAGTAAGGGATGTAAAGGCTGTAAGGACACATCTCAAGACAAACAATTGTCTCCGGCTATAAGGCAATATCGCTCGTTTTAATTCCTCAAAAACGAAAACAAGAGTACGCAACTATTTCACTTTCAATGCCGTAAGTCGTAAGTCTTAAAAACATGCCTTCCCACATCACATTTGCATTAACAACCCACTAACAGCGAACGATCAATGGCATTATTTTTTTTTCTATGACGGTCGATGAATATGTTTTGTTGATGCAAGTCATGATTTGTAATTTAATGCTCCAGATGTTCTTGCTAAACTCTTGATTGGCATACAGACAATCAGTCCGCACCAGCAGACACTTGCTGCATGCAAATGTGTGCTCCCTGCTTGGGGGAAGCAAAACTGCAAACACAAAAGAGTGTGCTCGAGCGTAGTGAAATTTTCGTGTGCTTGACCATGACCAGTCCTTTCTCTGAAGATAAGTCTATCTCTGAGGAAAATCAAAAAGGAAGAGTACGCTGCTTGGCCCTGAAATTTAATTTAACTTCTCTCTGTTGTGTCCACTGCCCTGGCGGGCAGTTATGCGGTGTTGCGTCCAAATGTGAACATCCGCTTTGCCAAAAACGAAGTGCTAGGTATGCAATGTATTCATAGACACACGCACAGTATTTATTAGGTGGTTTATTGCTAATTGTAACGACACGTTTTGCACCAGGTCGTCATGGAGTGTAAATGAGTCGTGAAAACGTTTATCTTGCTTGAAGCACACGTCATGACGACAAAGGGAGTCTTCGAAGTGGCAAGGATGGATGAAAATGTGAATATCTAGTTTGCAATGCATTAGCTAGCACTTCTGGACTAGGAAAACTTTACCTCAATCAAGAGGCTTTCCTGATGGCACGGTATTCTGTTTGTCAGGTACAATTAATTTCAGTGTGGCGGTGTTCGTCAATGTCATTCTCTTATGAGGGATATTCTACACACATTTCAATGGTGTTGGATAACGAGTTCTGCAGCAGTTTCCCAATAAGTCACGTGACAGCACTTTTGAATAAGAGTTACTGAATGGGTTACACCGAAGACTTTTTGTTCCTTGTAAAACTTAAAAACTGACTAAAGAATTATGTTTGGAATGTTTATCACTTTAAACCGTTTAAATTGATGCAATTTACAAGGAATTATTAACTCTCGGTCTAATTGAACACTTCCCAGATCATACGTCAATTCTGACGTTTAACAGGATGCAGAAAATCCCGGATTCCGTTGGCATATGCGTCAGATCTTGCAATTGAAGAGATTCTGCATCCAAAGTATAATTGTTGTATTCTGATTGTCCAGGAAGTGCATACAGAAATCTACCGACAGTTGACGGATGTCAGAACGAGAAGAATGGAGGAATGCCTCTGCCCGCATTGTTTCTAAATTATGGTGGTGGAATCTACATACATTGTCTTCACTTTCTTTAACCCCATTTATAGATTCGTATTAGAACGTGATGCATTCTTCCCTAATTCACGGTCATCGTCTGAATAGTTGACCCGACTTTACAAAACTGGAAATTCCCCCCAAAGGAAACCTGATTGCATGCATGCGCCATCTAAATGGAGGCGTCTCATCGTTGTTGTGACAGCCGAAGTGGGCAGTCACAATCTAGGTAATTGAACAGAACAAAGATTTTTTTTTAACATGGTCTTGTGAACACGTCCATTTGCTAAACTAACGTCATCGGTTTCGTTGGTTTGTTCGTTTTGTTTGAGCAAACTCTGCTGTTGCGATCTATACGCTAAAAGTAAGTTCTTTCTTTGAGCGAGTTTACAGTCTCTGAGCCTTATCCAATTAGCATCTCCGGCTAACACCACCTCACACCCGTATTCGCCACAAATAAAATTGGGCGTTCTCTTCTACGTTGTCCCACAGGCTCGAAACCAAAGATTTCCAGGAAACAAATACTCCACGCATGCTTTCCAAAGCTGTCAATAATACGCGATAAATATTTTGTACGTATCCGTCGTTACCATGAAACATGTTCAGCGCAGACGACAAACAAAAAAATCCACACGTAATCATAGTTTCTGCGAAATTATTCACAAAATATCCAAATCAATTGAGATATGCGTCACAAATTAAGAAGCACGTACGTTAATGTTTTTTTTAAATCAAACATACCCAAACGTGTGCACGTGTGATAAAACCAAACAGAGTTACGTAGGCTCTTCATAGCCATTTATCAGCGTAACTTCTGTGCGGCTACGTGCTTCGTAATCAATTAAATTGAACCAGCGAACAGTTATGGCCAAGAAGTTCTTCACGAATGGCATATCCATAATTGGATGACTGTCTTACTTAAGCATAGGTCATTTAACCTGTCCCAAGCGACGCGGCAGGTGGTTACTCAAGCTTTGAGGTCATCGAAAATCGAATTCATACAAATAAATAACCACAATGAAAGCGAGAAAATAAATTGAATCGTCGTGGCACTGGCGCTAGATATGTCACGAGGAAAAGAAGCACTCAAATAAAAGTCCACAACGGCTGCTGTTCAAACTTATGTAGGTTTGCTCACATCACCGCCGGGAAAGCGGTGATGTCAATTGTTGGAAGCACGCTACCTCAACAGTCAACCGGCTTTGACAGCCTTTCATGGAAGAGAGCGCGTGGGAAAGGGGGGAAACGGAGGTCCGTCAATTAGATACACAACGTAACACAAGACGTTACAAACGACCGATAACACATTTGTCATCCGTTGTTGTGATGAGAAAAGTCTGCCTTGTTTTTGCGAGAGATGCCTCGACTATTTCTGATCGACGTGTATGTGTGTGTGCGAGTTTGTGTTTGGACAGCTGACGACCTTGATTTGTTGTTCATAAAGGTGGTGTCTGTTTATTGTTCGTTCGCACAGCATCAGAGTGTGGGTTTTTCACGATTTTTCACTGCATCGTCAGATGAAAACTTTGTTTTTATGAAGTTTTCAGTGTGTGGGCATTGTTTGCAATTATCGAGCAAAACGAAAACCACTTGGCGGGCGTAAATCTTCCGAGGAAGACGCACGATTTTGGAAATCGCTTGATTATGCATTTGTATTAATCGGCCTCACCATTCGGCTAATTGAATATTTGGGTTAATAGATAGATAGATTGACAGACCCTGACCAAGTGTTGCGTTAACGTATTTATACTTTTCGTTTGTTCATTATTTCTTGCTTTTAAGTTGGCCAAGCGCGGACATTGCGCTTAGTTTACGGTCGGCGTCTTGTAATTCAATAGGGTTCACTCGTGCGTCGGTCCACTGAGATCTGGTTGAAACGATACATATACAGTGACGTACACAGCGATTTCCGGTGGATGAAATAAAAAGCAACCAAACGAAAAAAAACCGGTATTCACATTTACTAAATTGTGAACAGTCTACGTTTGATTGCCGTATTTGTTACAACTTGTCTTTCAACTTGAGACCAACAAAAAAATGTCTTAAGATTTGACAAGAACACTGGCGAGAGGAGGCTGATAGCCTCTTTCATGTGATTCTTCATCTTCTGAAATGGGCTGGACCTCACATATCTTAACTAATGCCCTCAAACTCTAAAAGGCACATAAATCTTTTGTGTTCTCTCTATCTTTGGTGTTTCTGAAGCCAACTGGTTTCGCATGTTCAGAATTAATTGTAGGGAAAGCCTGAAGTCTTTCGATTATTGTGTGTGGGTTGATTTTTTAGTGGAATCCGGGTGAGAATTACTTCTTGCCTAACACAGGAGTGATGCATAAAACGACATGCTTCGCTCTCGGGGGGATTTTGTGGCGTAAAATTCATTGATTTTGAACACGCAAAACGCCTAGGAGGTACGATAAACATTTTTTTGTTGCTAAGCCTGTTCTCGATTAAATATCTCAACGGCGAAATACTACATTTTTCAAATTCAGAGTTTTTAGGTCACTGGGTGCAGATATGTGTATCATAGAATTTCATTTTTTTAGCTTCCGTTTGGCTTTTGTACATTTTTGAACTTGAATTTATCTGCAAGTTTCTGTCCGTAAACACATTTAATTAGATAAGAGCGCATCGCATTTATAGGCTGTTCCTCGATGATTTAAGATTGAATAACTTTCTTCTGAATGTTAGCAATACCTGTCTCTCATCGCTTACGGTTTTGGGCACGCTGCTTCCAATCATCAAAGGCGTCTCTGAATACACATCCTACACACGATAATGTTGATATAAAGAAAAATACCCTTTGTGGTGCATATCTTTGATCGTATTTATTTAAGATCCTCCTTTTGAGTTATTACGACGTTAGAAGCGATCATAAAACTTGTCGTCATGTGTGTGTTGTAGTCGAAGTTTGGAGGCTTCTGGATGGGTGGAATTTTATTGTAATTCTTTGACTCCAAGGCTTTTTTGAGTTTAAGAAAACAACCAAAAAATACACGACATTTAAGGAATGCGGTTCATCGTTTAATTCCCGAGGACTTAGTTCCCCACACCTTACATTCCACATGAAAGCCAACGATTCTTCATACACGAAACAATGTCTTAAACTTAGTTTTGAGCGTATTTTCCTTACACTGTCTTCAGTGTGCAACACTTAAAACTAATGGCCATATCAAAACAGCGTGGTCGGGTTTTGACATCTTAAGTAGGACATGTAAATCCATTGAACAAGACACAATTCAGAGGTCGCGGTTTCATGTTTCACAGACCGTAATATCGTAAGGCCGAGCACAAAGCTCTAGGTAGAGCTACTCTTATTTCTGCTACTTAGTTCAGCCAGGTTGTTGAAGTAATAAACGCGTTCTTGTGCGCCTCCCTTGCAACAGTTTTTTTCTCCTTCGCGTCTCCGCAGCATCCACACAAATCATTGTTAAGAAGGCTAAATCTAGAGGCAGAAAAAAAATGTCGCAGTGGCCAGTTATAACGCAGATGGGAGTTCTACGATTCCGACAACTCATTCTATTGCGGGGTGCTATTTTTGGCAGATTTCACGTAATTGAAATGACTCGAGAATTTGGACAAAATAGATCACGGATCCTTTTCTTTTCAAAGGCAAATTTTGTCTGAGTTTCTCAGTGGTTAGAGGCTTCTGACTATGGTGAGCATCCAGCGCTTTCAAATTTATCACAAAATCTTGCAAACTGGTTGAATATGAGTGCATGGGATAAGTTCTCGAATGTCTCTTGAGCAGTGTTCCCAAGGCTAAATGTTTCATTGCGTTTTTTCAACAGATTGCCCACGCTTTGGGCGACTCTACTGTACGTACAATTTCTTTCTAAAAATCTTCAGTACTGTTGTTGTGTTTGAGCACTAGTTTTCACCACCACAAATTTGAGTACTTATTGATTTGTTATTTCTCGGATTATAGGGTACTCTCTGTCACAAAAGTTAGAAACTACAGGGGCTCAGAGCCATTCCTCTGTCAGGCGAATTTGATAAATATACATCGACTTGCAAAACGTCTACCGATTGCGATGGCCCAGCTGTAATAACTATTGACAGAACAATGGGAACGTAGATGGAAGAACATAGATGGAAGATGTGGCTACAAAGTTCAATAGATGAATCAGTGGTAGCGTTGCAATTGCTTTTTAATTTATCCTATTACTCCCACTGTCCTTTAGGTATGGGGCTGCTGGTGACTTAAACCATGTTGATCCATTGTGATACCCAGTCAGAATTCGACCTCTAACTTACCACTCCAGCGATAGTGCCGTTAATTTGATCCCAACGGTGAATTGGTGACTGGACCAGATTTGAAAACCAGATAAACACGTATTAACTTTGCTTTCACTGGGATTCGCTTTGCTTCCCGAGACGCCACTTACCAAGGGCAGGCACTTAACCAACTGCGTCGTGCAGTCGTTCCCATCGTCCTTTAATTTGTAAAATATATATATTGAATATAGTGTCCTAAAAGTAGGACAGTGGGTAGTATTCATCGGAAATCGAAATGGACATAAATATGTTCATATATTCTTGCCTGAGTGCATCATCCAAAGGATTTTTTCAAGAGTTCATTCGATTCCATTTCATCGGGACTCCTACTTCGACAATGAATATGCGGACATTTATTGACGAATTTGAGATAATCGCGATGCGAATATTGGTATAGTTTTACGGTTTGTGCATCTTCCATTCCTTGGAACTACGCAGGATCCCATCGATTTCATTACTCGAATGTCTGAGTGCATCATCCAAAGGATTTTTTCAAGAGTTCATTCGATTCCATTTCATCGGGACTCATACTTCGGCAATGAATATGCGGACATTTATTGACGAATTTGAGATAATCGCGATGCGAATATTGGTATAGTTTTACGGTTTGTGCATCTTCCATTCCTTGGAACTACGCAGGATCCCATCGATTTCATTACAAATCAAATATCAACAACACTTTGCATACAACGCTATAAGCTTTGATTGGTGAACGCTTTTGATGTCTGGGTTTTTTCGAATTAATTTCATTTTTGTGTGTTCACATAGCAACAGTTTGCACATAGTTCTGTCGACAATTGCAGTGTATCCCTATGAATAATTGAGATTTTTCATTCTTGCAAGTTAAAGGTGTCAGTGACTTTCGAGGTTACTTAATGCTGAAAGAGTATTCCTGTCTAGAAAAAAGTTTCTCAACTTTGCCGTTCGGAGTCGGTATTAAACTGTAGGTCCCTTCCACTCGTGAAAGAACAATAGCACGCACAACATGAGTGGTTGCTGAGAAGCTAGGCCCACGTCCGCCTCGGACTATAGCGCCACCCATATTATATTATTATTATAAGTTAAAGGCAAGTCTGTTGACTATGAAAACTCGCTCCTTAACTCTGAATTAGATTGCAGAAGTAATTTATTAATTGCTTAAGAAAAGAGGATCCACCTTCGAATATATTCTATGCTGATCGTACTTCCGGAGAGGACCTGATCCTCAATCAAAATGTCTCTCCAGCTTTCAGGGTCATTCGCTACCAATCTGCAAAGATTTCTTTTTTTAATTACATCATTGAGACAGATATCTGTCAAAATGCTTCTAGCCTTAGTTTGAATCGAAGAGATTCCCGAAGAATGGACAGCTATGCATCAAATTCATGTCAATTCAGTGGTAACCCAAAATAGAATGCGACGATAAGAAGGGAAATAACACCCAAGTTTACATCATATCACAACTTGTTCCGTAGTTGCTTACTTATACATTCAAGGCAACATTAAATTCCCTGAATTGGGGTCAACAGCTACACAAGCTCACTAAAATATTTTATAGAGAACGATAAACTCTTCATTCTCATTTAATGACCGACAAGCATGGATGTTGATTCTTTGGAAGATCAGAAGAAGTAACGTTTGTTTCATTCTTTCCTATCACTCGGAATCATTTCTCCTTAAAGTCGTCTTACTTAAACGTCAACACAATCGATCAGCTTAGCTTGCCAGTCAAATTACAGAAATGGCATTAAGTGTACTCCACTTCGTCTCTGATAATAAATTAACAATCCCACTGTCCGTCTGTATGCTTCAGCGAAGCACAGAGCCCAACGTTTTCCATGTGCAAACAACCGCAATGTGATAAGAGTGTTCTGATAACCGAGCAAAAAGTTCATGTCTTTGCTTTGTTTCCGCACTCACACTCCTCTTATTGTAATTAATATTCAAGCAAGTGTTTATTTTTCGGTTTTTTCTTCGTTTTTTTCCAGATAAATGAGAGCATGACAATTCCATCTCGTCCTGCACCACCTCCACCAAACACTGTCGGCAATAATAATCTATCACAATTCCGTCACCAACAGCATCAGCAGCAGCAAAATGGGGGCGTTGTACCAAAATTAACAATAAAACTTCCACCGCCGCCTACAAAAGGCGGCAACAGCGGAAGTTATGCGTCCACCTCTTCCATTTATCGAAGTAATAGTAATAATTCGCTAGCGTCCAACTCAACTACAAATTCCTCATCAATCACACGAAAGTTCCCAGCCGTGAATATTCGCTACGCGCCGACGACAAACTGGGAATGTTCACCATTTGAACCGATGGCTGTTGGAAGGAAGAAAGTGCCTCCGCCAAGACCGCCGCCACCTAAGCGGCCACCGCCACCCAAAGTGAATGGATACACAACGCCGCCAGCACAATCTGTGAATATTCTGTCGAATTTATTTGGAAAGAAGAAGTCAACCAAAGCTCCCGCAAGGCCAACACAAAGAGCCGGAATCAGCACCACACAAAATGGCTCATTGTATGGCAGTACACAGATTCAATCCCACACGAATTCACTGTACTCATTCTCAACGACATCGCTGGCAGCGCCATCATCAGAGACAAACGTACAGTTAATCAGCTTTGATTCGCCTCCAAGTTCGCCGACATTCACTCAGAAATCCAACAGTGACTGCGTGAGCGTGGATAGTTTCAGTTCGGATTCGAATTTCAGTTCTCCCAACAATGGAAGTGTGTCGCAGCCAGAGTCAGGTTTTGAGGATGATTTCAGCGGTAGCCGGGTTACGACTAGCCCCCTGGACCCATGGGATGCGTTCAGCAGTAGCGGTGACACCGCATACAGTGTCACAAACACCACCCTGGGCAGTGCCCCAGTGAGGAACTACAATCGAATACAGCAGAACACCGATAATCCACTTTGCAATGGCAAGAGCCTGTTGCCACCACCACCAACTTTAGCCATGCCCACGATTATTAAGCCGAAAATATCTCAAAAACCAAAAGCACCAAAGCCCCCGAATTTGGAGCAAACACGTTACCAGCAAGCTGTTTGTGCTTCACAGCAGCCGCAAGAAGTTAGCACACCACCTTCACCACCAATGCCAAATTGTCCTCCGCCACCACCACCGGCGGGCGGTGTCAGCATTCTAGATGTCATACAAGGACGTGCGGATGCTCTGGACTTGGGTGCTTACTGTGATTCAAGTGAGGTTAGTCAGCCGTACGGCATCGCTCTGTATGACTTCGATGGAGCGGTGGAAGGTGATCTTAGCTTTAGGGTAAGTACTTACGTAGTTCTGCTTAACCATTAATCATTTTTGATTCACATTATCATGTTCCAAATTAGCATTGACTATCAGTCCTGAGTGTTGTTTCTCACTGAGTTGTATTTCGTGGTGACGAATTCAGATGCAAATCACTCACAAAGCTAGCAGCAAGCCTCGTAGTGCAAAGGGAGATGTGATGAACGTCACTGGAAATTATATATATTTTTTTGTTTATTATTCAGGTTTTATTTTCCAAGATAACTCCGTCGTTTACTCAGTTGCATCATTATGCATGCGGTTTTCAGCTGCTCACCAGAGACCTGCAACCTCGTGGCCTACTTTGTAAGCTCAGTTGAACGCTTGATATTGGAAATGCTCACGTGTTTACAAAATACGATTCTTTTATATAACAAGTCGTGAAAGGAATTATAGCCATCAATACACAATTAGTTTTTAAGGAAGTTAGGCCCATGTCCCCTTATCGCAATAGATCCAATCCGGATCTAAGTGGACCACAACTCATGCAGCTGTGACAGTTACCCTAACCTAACCCAGGCTCATGTCCCGAATCTAAGGATATTCCGTTAGCTGCAGCGTTTTCCGAGCGAAAACAAAAACGAGTCGAGATTCCAAAGCCAATATTGAGTAAACTAATTGTCTCAATCTACACCGGTCCTATTTCCTTATTTTTGGAATGTTCTTCCCCGTGCGCTGTTCCATAAGCGATATAGAAGAATGTTGAAATTGCAAGTGTGATCAGGGCTTAAGAAATGTCGACACAGACTGTTCGAGGATGGACTGTGTTGCAAATAACACACAATAAAGCGGCAATAAAAACCATATCCGTAGCTTCCAGACTGGATGATACACTTTGATTCCAACAAAATGGTGTCCTTGTCGTGGGATGATAGAAGATTCTCTCAGAAAACAAGTGCGCATTCTCTGTGTCTCTGTGCAACATTTTGTCCATCTTCAACAAACCCAAAGCAATAATCCTATCGAACGAGTCATTGCTCGATAAGAGGTCAGCATTTTCATAATTTTTCACAAAACGGCTGTACCATACCAGCATATTCTATGCAAACTCTGCAACGGTTTTCGGTCTCTAACTAGTGTAGCTGATCTTTAGGTTAAGTTAGGTTTAGATGACTGACTGGATATAGCCCCTGACAATGCCTATCACAAGGATTGTGCTAATCGCTTCTACTCCTTAAAACACTTCGTACATTTTACGAACTGAAAAGATGGCTTACACTAGTTCTCCTTAGTTCAGTCAAGTAGTCGGAAAAGAAGCCCCTAAGTGGTATTTTCTTCAAGAGCTGCAAGACCAGACAAGGTGTGTGATGGCTTCCTTTTCTTCCTCATCTCTGGAACTTCTTCAGATGTCAGGTGTAGTTGGATCAGATGGAGTTGTAGGTTAGACTTATTCTAAAGTGTTTCGTGCCAAAGGCCTGGTTCAGAATTCAAAGTGCAGGCCTGCTCAGTGTGAACAAATCATGTGAGCGGGTGGGGAGTAGTGAAAAATCTGGAACAAAATCCTGAACGGTCCGTTTACAGTACAGTCCCAATGACTTCAGACTGACCGTTGTACTAGGCGCTATCTGCCTATCGCTTATTTTCAACGGAACAGAGTTAAGGAGTTCGTTCAGATATGCGGAAAGTGGTATAAGCGATCCGTTGCAACAGGAAATCCACTGCATACAGTTTGGTTATGTAAGGGCGTGGAAGTTGAGCCTCATATAAACCTATTGGTCCAAAGTGCTTCCACAGAAAAGTGTAACCCTAGTTGTAGTCCACCGTAGCCTTATTTAAGCAAAATGGTTTCACTAGTTTTTGCACAATTTATGGAATATTTTGGTTTCACGAAACTTACATCATTTAATGACGAATTTAAAGAATCGTTGGCCTAGAGCTTTATGCGACTTTTTGTATAGGGATGTAGAGAAAGAAAGGAGATGCTCTAGAGTTTCATCATATTTTATTGCAGTTTCTGCATCTGTCAGTGCGAATCAAGCCTAGTCTTGAAGCCATGAATTAATCGTCTTCCATGCATTGTATGCCATAATTAGTAGCTGCACATCGAATTTTTTGAAGAACAACTTTATCGGAGCTGTGATGCTTAATTTTATATTTCATTGTGACGCCACGCTTGGCTAGTTTACCACGTGTTTCGTTTCGCTGGATTCACATGTGTTCGGGAATCTACAGGAGAGAGACTGTGTTGTTGCTAAAAAGTGCCTGTAGACCATTACAATAATTGAGTACCGCTTGAACTTAATTGTTTCACTTGACTGTCCTATGGCCAACAGTACCTCTCGAAAGATGCTGCTTCTTTCATTCTTTCAGCTCTGAAACATTCATGGTACATGGTGTATTCACATTAATGAAACTTTCCGATTCGTGTACATATTCTGGGCGGTGCTCTCTTGTCGGGATTTTGTCAATTTACGGCCGAATCAGGTGACGGGCATGGTTGCCCAGGGTTAATGAAGTTACATTTGCCAGCATTTTGCTCATTCATCCCTTCACATATCAATGTAAGGGACACCAATCCTGCGGGCAGAGCAAATGGAGAATAAAAATATCCAACTTCGGCCGTTTTTACCCCCAGTCCACACCGAAGATGTAGTGGTAATCCCTTGCATTTCACTTGTACTTTTACAACGCTCGGCAATTCACCACAATATGGCGGCCGATTCGTGGATTTTGTGGGAGAATTGCCCACAATCCATGTACGATCCATATAACATACAGTGGACTACTGGATACCAAAATTTGTTCGAGTTAGAGAGAGGTTTTTGTATGGAAAGTTGAGGGAAATGTATGTAAAATATGGCGAAAAAGTTCGAGTAAGGGAGAGTTTCGACTTAAGGAGAGTTCGACTTAGGGAGAGTCCACTGTACATCTTCGGAGTCTGTTCAAAAGTTGACTAGTATCTTCAAGAGAATTTTCTTAAATTGTTATATGACTTTCGTGAATAAAAATGTATTGCAACGTCCATTTAACTGGAAGATATTGCAACTAATACTAATGCAATGAAACTAATGTTGTCAAAACTGCTTATTTGTGATTCACGCTTCAAAAATATTTTTATTATTGGTTAACTGAACGTGTGAATGTATTATTAATTTTATTTATTTATTATTTATATTTTTTATTATTCATATGCAAAAATTCACACTATGTTGTACATTCATTAATTATGTCCTGGTATCTCAGATTGTAACTTGCTCAAAGTTTTAATGAATCCACTTCATGAACATACGCTTTGTTCGTTCGTTTACCCCTCCATACTGTGTTGAAAATTTAACACCGAAATTTGAAAAAACGTAACAAGCGAATAACGAGCGAATTTTCAAATAAGAACTCTAATTCACCCCATTACTAAGGTGAGGAAGGGGTCAGCTGTTCTCAAGAGCTCACACCTATTCCACAGGCACGGGACAGAAAGCGTATAAAAAACGCTGTCAGATGAAATCAAGGGGCAAGTGAGGTAGAAGTTGGATATCTCTATTATAGGTTATCTCTGCTGGCATGTATGCCAATTGCGCAGTGTCCGGCTATGACAAGCTCCAATTAGGTTTAAGCCAAACGCAACATTCTGAAAATGAAACCTCTTCTCTACAGTCATTGTATTTAGATATCTCTGCAGAATCCTAGACGTGTACTAATCACAATCTACTTCGCTTTACTTTCAGGAAAACGAAAAAGTCTACATTTTGGAAAAACTCAACGACGAATGGTTGAGAGGACGCAACCGAAATGGCTGTGAGGGAATATTTCCAACGAATTACATTGAAATCAAAGTTCCCCCAAAAGACGATATCTCAACGAAAACAACCGCAACAGCGTCAGTAACCGCTCCTTCATACAGTAGTACATCTCTGTCCACCACAAGTTACTGTACCGAAGAGAAACATACCAGTAGTCGGAGCAGCACAACACTGGCGAAGACCACCACAAAGCCCACTTACAGTCCAAAACAAATACGCTGTCTGTACACGTTCGACGTTGGGGAGCCTGGCGATTTGATATTTCAAGTAAGCATTTCACAATCAGAGTTTTTCATGAATGTGCATTAAATGGGATTTTTTTTTTCTTTAGGAAAACGATTTTGTAACTGTTTTGTACAAAATCAACGAAGACTGGCTGTTTGGAGAGACGCTGGACGGTAAACAAGGACAATTTCCAGCGAATTTCCTCGAACATATACCCGACAACATACCAATGCCTTACTGAGATATACACGATCGATTTTTTTTTTCTTTTTTGTAAACTGTTTACACATTTTTGAAATGTTTTGTGGTGTATCAATTTTTTCGCTACTAAAAAAAAGAATACAGCAAGTAATATATTTTTGATATAACTAAATAAACCCGATTGAATGAAAGGGAGAAAGAAAGAAAGAAAGAATTGTCAATTTCGGAAGAATGCCTTCGGAAAAGGGTTGTGTCTGTGCACACACGTGTGAATGAATTATTATCTCAACACTACATGTAGCTTTTGATAAATAAATTAGAAACTAACTAACAAACAAACTATTCCATTTTGTTAAACTCCCTTAAAATGACAAGTAACAATGTGTAGTCGTCGTCGTCGTCCTCATGAACAGTGCTTAAGTCGTAGCCTGATGAAAGTTTAGTGTTTCTCTTCTTATTCATATTTTTTGTAAATCGATTTCCTCTCTCTTTTTTTTGAATGAAATGAATTCAATAACCAGAGTGTGCTGAGATGTTAGTTTGAAGAATGATTATTTGTTTATTATTAGGGAGACCGACCGGCCGGCCACACACAAACACACAAAGATGATAATGAATAGCTTGTTTTCACATTCAATGGATTGTTATTATTTTTGCTAACATTTGTTATATTTATTGTAATTAATTTTATTACTACTATAAGTGCATACACAAACTAAATGATTAACGAAGAGATTGAATGAGAAAGGTACTCTTTAAGTTTATAATAGAATACTTATTTTTTTTTGTGTCTCTTTTCCTACTCTGTCCTTACGTAAGCCGAAATAAAGAAAACAAACTGAATACAAATTGAAAATTGCTTTTATTTGTAACTGTGGGGTATAAACTTTTAAACAGAGTAGTTCCACGTCAAATTATCAAAAAGAAAGAAAATAAAAAAAAAGATCAACGTCACTTCCTAGTGAGAGCGGCAACACATTTGATTTGTGCATTCCGTCCAAAGGTTGATATCTGCGAATAGACAAGATTGTGAGAAAGGAAAATCCCGATTCCAGAAGGAGGACACACTCACCTTTAAGACGTCTTCTATAGAACATATAGTACATAAATGTGAAGTTGTCTAGTCATCGGTTTCTTCGTATGTGGGGCTGCTGGGTGAGTAAGCAGGACTTGTCGGGCTGTATCCGGTCGAGGGGACCGTCGGGGAATACATCGGACTGGTCGGGGAATAATTCCTCGAAGTGGGCGTGTATGTCGGACTGGTCGGGGAGTATTTGGGACTGCTGGGCGAATAAATTGACATATTTGGTGAATATCGTGGACTTGTCGTTGAATAGTTGCTGCCGGTGGGGCTGTACTGGTTGCCAGGCGAATGCTGCGGCGAACTTGGTGAATACAAGGGAGATGTCGGAGAATACTTCGGACTTGCCGGAGAGTGCTGCGGCGATCCGGGTGTGTATTGTGGGCTGCCGTCATATGAGGGTGATGGCGGCGAGTACGTCGGAGATGTGGGCGAGTACTTGCCACCGGTCTGAGAGTACGCAGGCGATGCTGGTGAATAATGCGGCGAAGCCGAGTAGTTCGGAGATGTTGGTGAGTACGAGGGTGTGTTGGGGGTGTAGTTCGCCGATGAGGGCGAGTACGATGGTGAGGCTGGTGAGTAGCCCGGAGAAGTCGGTGAATACGAAGGACTCGATGGCGAATAAGACGGTGAGCTCGGCGAGTAGCTGGGAGAGTTGGGCGAATAGTTGGTGCCAGTTGGCGAATATGCGCTGTTCGGGGAGTAGGTGTTTGATCCACCGCCTGAAAATGATGGCGTCGACGAAGGGTAGTTCGAAGTTGGCGAATAGTTTGGCGACGTTGGTGAGTAGCCGCTTGAATTGGGCGAATATCCGGTCGACTGTGGGTTGAAGTTCGGCGTTGTTGTGGAATACCTTGGGCTGGCGACGTACAATGGACTCGTTGGTGAATAGTTCGGACTGGATGGTGAATATGTCGGTGACGCAGCTCCAGGTGATGACGCTGTGTAGTGTGGACTTGTCGGGGAGTAAGCGGGCGAAGCGCTCGGTGATGGCGCGAAGAATGGCGACATCGATGGCCCCGGGGAACTTGGCGATGACCCGGGGTGTCCTGGAGACCAGCTTGGCGACATTCCTGACGCATCTGACATGGCTGACGGCGAGAAACTTGGTCCTCCGGGAGTCATTGAGCTTATCGGTCCGGATGGCGACAAGTACCGCGGCGTACCACATTGCACCCATGGCGTCATGGGTGGGGTCATGCTGGGCGTCGAAGATGCCCCGAAGAACATGCCACTGCCTCCGATCAGGTTTGAGCCCAAGGTACTTGGAATTTCGATACCAAATCTACACTTTTCCGCGTCCAACAGCAGGTCGAAGCAACCTGTGCCCATTTTAGGCAACTGTCCCATAATGATGTTCTCAGATACGCCTCTCATAGGGTCGGTCTCAGCGTGCGCGGATGCGTCCAAGAGCACATCGACGGTTTCCTCGAAGGAACATCTCATAAGCGCACCAGTGTCCTGCCTGTTGATACCGTGACGGGTGATGGCCATCAAGTGACCCTTTGCTGTCATTACGTCACACAACAAGGCCAAATGTCGGTAGTTCACGTACAGGCCGTAGAACTGCAGCACCGCGTTCATTTCCTTCTCGACGGACTTTCGCACAGCCTCTATGCCCAGTACCTGGAAAATTTCGCAAATGTCGTTGGAGAACGTCCGCACGGGGTCGACATCCCGTTCGCTCAGCACCTTCATCATCGACGTACCATCAGTTTCCAGCAGCCACTCGCCGATGGCCTTGAATTCTCCAGTCTCTGTGATGACGATTCGCTTCTTGCTGTCGGTCTGTGGCAAATGCATGTACACCTTGCCAATTGCTTCGATTCCCTGCAGGGTCATGTCGGACAGCATGTTTGCCTCGATACACCGCAGGAACATGTCGTCCTCCATCTTGTCGACGGCTTCGTCCTCGGCGTCCTGGAACTTGTTGTCCTCATTGTTCATGATTCGGATTCGCAGCACGAGCTTGTCAGCGTTGTCGTCGTTGAAGATACAGTTCAAGTCGTCTCCGAAGCCGGCGTTGATTTTCTCTGCGATTTGTTCCATGGTCAGTTTCTTATCCGTCATACGTTTGCGATCTAACTCGATACGCAACAGCCAGGGGGATATGCGCGTAGGATCGAAGTCCGGCATTTCGTAGTAGACGTTGACGAACTCCTGATCCTCCGAGATGACCGTCCGCTGTGGATCCGGATCGTAGTAAATGGCTGTGTTTGCCGTCACTTTGCGCAGGGTGGTGTGTTCCAAGCGACACAGCACGTTCTTGGCCTTCTCGGCATCGCGAGCTGCGCCTCCTGTCAGGAAAACTGTGAGTGAGGGAGCCTTGGGGCGCTTTGAGATGTTAATGATTTCCTTTAGACGCGGCACACCGAGTGTTACGTTCTTTGAGGACACACCGGCGAAATGGAAAGTGTTCAATGTCATCTGAGTGGCAGGCTCTCCAAGTGACTGGGCGGCCAAAGCGCCCACCATCTCCCCGGGGTTCGCTTGTGCCTGCTGGAATCGAGTCTCGATTTCTCCGATCAACCACTCAAAAGCTTCTGTGGAAAGTCGGAATTCTTCAGCGACGTACTTGGTGCACAGCGTGGAACGCACCAAACACTGGAACAACAGGGTGGCGTTCTCGTTGGCCTGCTTCGACAGACGATCGTTGCCCACCACAATGACGCAGCGTTGCAGTAGGTCCCTGACGCCTTGGATCACTCGGAGAGGGCTCAAATCCGTGGGCCCACGCTTGTTGATGTGGAAAATCTTTTGCACATTCCAAATCATTCGCTGCAAGTTGCAAGGCAATACTACCTTTGACTCTCCACTTGGGAAGATCTGACGCAGTGCTTCGCGATCGCGGCACAACTGCTCCCATTCGGTTTCCAGCTCTGGCAGAGCGTCATTCGACTCACTCAACTCCTTGATTACGTCGTCGACAAACACCTTGCGCATGTAGCGCTCGTTTGACAGGTCGAATTTGAAGCGCTTCTCGAAGGTCTTGTTGGAAAGCTTCACTGTCGGTAGATTCTGGAACTCTACCGTCTCACCACATAGTCCGTCCTCGCCGTAACGCAACTGAATCAGCTGTCCCACAGAGTTACGTACTGTACCATCGTAGTTTACCATGACAGACTCCATAGCCTTTATCAGACGACGCTGGATGTAACCAGTTTCAGCAGTCTTTACAGCAGTATCAATCAAACCTTCACGACCTCCCATAGCGTGGAAATAGAACTCGGACGGGGTCAGGCCGGCAAGATACGAGTTTTCGACGAAACCCCTAGACTCAGGACCGTAATCGTCTTTGATGAAATGTGGCAGAGTTCGCTTCCGGAATCCGTATGGAATACGCTTGCCTTCGACGTTCTGTTGCCCCACACAAGCAATAACCTGGGAGATGTTAATGTTGGAACCCTTGGAACCCGACACCACCATAGCCTTTAAGTTGTTGTATTCAGTCAGGGATTTCTTAGCGGAGCCACCAGTCTTGTCACGAGCGTCGTTCAGGATACGATTCACCTGATTCTCGAAAGTCTGACGCAGCGTGTTACCTGGCGTGGGCTCCAGCTCCATGTTGTGAGCCTTCTGAATAACTGAGATGACATCGTCTTTGGCTTTCTTGATGGACATCTGGATTTCGTTGTAAGTCTGAGGATCAGCAATTGTGTCACCAATACCGATACTATGGCCTTCCAGCAGCAACCAGTTGTTGATCACAGTCTGAATGTTACCGTAGAATCTTCCGGCGATTTCGTGGCCCAACTCGAGGAAACAAATATGCAGCAGGGAACCCGCGGAGGTACCGAGTGTCTTCTTACAGAGGATTCCCATGATCAAGTCGCCGTGCTCGACCATGACCTTTGTGTCTCCTGGTGAAATCCATTTGTAGGGTCCGTCGTCCTCTTCGTCCGGATGGGTTGAGTGAGTTCGGATCATGTTTACATTGCCGGGGATGATCAGGGAGAAAATCTGCTTTCCAGTCCACAGCGGACGTGGCTTGAGAATGCACGGTTGTGGCATTTTGCCATCCCACGTGGGCAAGAACATCAGCAGGTTCATCATTTGTTCGCGGTCGATGAAGACGTCACGTTTGGTCATCTTACGCACAGCTGTGAGTGTATCCTGCACAATACCCATGACGGGTTTGTTTGCCTGTGGCGTGATGATCTGACGAGGGGTTATATGGATGTTCTCTACCTCCGCACGTGTCTCCATGGACTGTGGCACGTGCAAGTTCATTTCGTCGCCGTCAAAATCTGCGTTGTACGGAGAGGTACACGAGAGGTTCATACGAAATGTCGACCACGGGAGTACTTTCACACGATGCCCCATCATACTCATCTTGTGTAGAGTTGGCTGACGGTTGAAAATGACCAAATCATCGTCGCGCAAGTGGCGTTCGACTTTGTAGCCACATTGCAAATGCAAATCACTCGGCTTTGGATGGAAACGCAAATCAATACGCTCGCCATTATCACGAACGATGTACTTTGCGCCCGGATACTGCGAGTTACCTCGACGAACCAAATCTTGCATTCTGTCGATGTTGAAAGGGGTAACCAATTCGGGAAAGGTAAGGTTCTGTGCAATCGAACGTGGCACGCCGACTTGATCAATACGTAGATTGGGATCTGGAGTGATGACAGTACGAGCCGAGAAATCGACACGTTTTCCCATCAAATTACCACGAATACGACCTTCCTTACCCTTTAGACGTGCTTTAATCGCTTTCAGGGGTTTTCCGGATTTTTGCATTGCTCTCGGCATGCCCGGCATGTCATTGTCAACAAGTGTGGCCACGTGGAACTGCAGCATTTTTATGTTTTCTTGTATGACATGTGCCGCCGCGCCGGAAGCTTCGTTCTTCTTCAATTCATTGTTTGCTTTGATTATGTCCGCCAGCTTGTGTGTCAAATCGTCCTGATTCTTGGCTGCGCCGAACATCACAACTGCGGGACGTACTGCCAGCGGTGGCACGGGGAGTACGGTGACTATCATCCAATCAGGTCTTGCGTACTTGGGGTCCATGCCCAAGATGAAGCATTCCTCATCTGTAATGTGTTTCAATATTTCCCAAACCCTTTCGGCTGTGATCATAATTTTCTTCTCCTGCGAGTCCTCATTGACGTGCTTCCATTCTGCAGTCAATTCAAGGCCTATTCTGCGAATTGATGGTTGATAATGACCGCAACCGCCGTGACCTTGCTTCTTGCTCGCATCCAACTGTTGACCGTCCTTGGTCAAGTCCATATCCTCACCACCCTCGCAAATGGTTTTGCCCTTGCACAGATCGTACACGTAAGCGAGACGTTTGCGTGGCTGCCCTTTGGATTTCATTACGATTTCCTTTATTTTTGGGTTATTTGGTGAAACCAACATCTTTGAGCAGTAGAAGCATACACAGCGTAGAATTTTTATCGTCTTTGTAACGAAACCAATGTGAAATACTGGTTTGGCCAAATCAATATGCCCAAAATGTCCTGGACATTCAGTCATATTACCAGCACATGTTTGACACCTCGATGTCCGATCAATCACACCCTGTCGCGGATCCATCAAGCCACCCAGCTTAGGTCGGCCTCCTTCCATTGTTTCCGGGAATTGAACGCCACCCTCGGTGACGGACATCCGTCGAATTTCATCAGGTGACAAAATGCCAAATTGCACTCTGCGAACCTGGCGAATCGGAGCCTTCGAATCGCTTGCTGCCATTTTAAATGGCTTTGTTTAAGACCACTTTAACTGAAATCTACCCCCCACTCAATTAGTACTGATAAAAATGTATGCATTTACTCAAACCTTTACCTTAGAGATGCTGGTGGATGAATGTGAAAGTTTCTTCTTCCAATACCACTCGGGTATTGGGAAATTGAAAATAAAAAAAAAATAAAAATTGAAAATCTATTAACCATGCACAACCATTTGACACTATTATTGAATTCAATAATATATTTTTTGTTATTTAGAAATCCAATCTAAATAATTCCCAGCACGATTTAATGCGTTACCAAAGCCGCGAAAAATTTATGCGACACATTGAAAAGTACTACCCAGTGGTGAATGACACTTAATGACTTTTCCCATTTTGTTATTTTGTTTCAGTGATGCCAAGTCTTATTAGTTTTGAAATTACCTAAAAATATGGTACCTGTTTTTTGTTTTGTTTTGCTTAAGAAAACTATTAGTTTGTATAAATTATTAGCATTTGAAATTAAATTTAGTCCGAATAAAATCAGATTCAACAGAAATATCGACCTTGGCTTAAACTGATGATGAAAAAAAAAAGAAAGGTTAGGTTAATATGTTTGAAATAAATTCATGTGCGTCTTGTGTAAAATGAACGATATAAATTCTACCAGTTGAAATTAATCCATTGTCAAAAATTAATGTTTTGAATACCCACGAGGGTTGTAGACGATTTTTCAATTATAACCTGGTCCGTCCAATAAGTTATCTGACTTTAGTAAACTCGTCTGCTTCATAGATCTTAGGGCACGATTATCGAAGAGATTTAATCACTCTACATCTACATGATTCCATTAAGTATCAACTTTTAAGGAAAATAGATGCAAATGAAATGTTTCAAACAACATTTCTATTAAGGCCAAACATTTTTTTCCCATTTTTTCTGAATTCCCCAATTTCAAATGATTACCCTACAAAATTACCAGAATGTCCTTTCATTGTGAACACTTCACAATTTTATCGATTATATTTCTGCGCAATGGATGTTGCATACTCTTAGGCATAGAAGTTATCTTTTCTCAAGAGCAGTGATTGTAGCAAGTGTTTTGGGATTTTACATACAATTTTGAGAAAAATAAAACAAAATACTAAACTAAATTAAATAATGTCTCAATCAGCATCAGGTAAATGCATATTTCTGTTTCATAGTTTACAAAAAACATAATTTCTGTGTAACTTTTTCCCACAACAGAGGATCTTAATTCAGAATCCGTGGAGGTACTTCGTGAACGATTGAATTCGATGAAACGCCTAATGGCAGAGCGCAACAGTCAACCATCCTCTCCTGCTAGCACCGAAGAAATTTGGTCAAGGACTCGTCGAACTTCGACCGGAATTATCGATGGCAATTTCCTCAGTGTGGCATTCGGGGGAGCATTGCTGGTCATTGTCACGGTATCAGTGTATGCCTTCTATAATTTGTATCATGCAATTCTTAAGAAGTTTCCATCACATCATACCGAGTTGTAAGATTTTCAGCGGGGGAATGCTGTACGACAGTACTTTACTATTTGTTGCTAAAATTTAGCAAAAAGTAATCTTTCTAATTCTCTTTCTCACTCCCACGCACAAGTGGTGAACATGACTTTTTATATGTACATTTGAATGTTTGTGTAATTTGTTTATAAATATCCTAAAAACTGCAACAACAAAATGCTATAATAAATGTTGCACTATCGATAGAATATCGACTAGATATGTAAATGCAATTTGTTTTCTTTGGTGTGAAGTATTAGTTGCGTGGATTCTGTCTTGCTTTTATATTCCGATGGGTATATATTGTGGCTCCTTAAATCGAATATCCGAATCAAGGAGGTCATGGCGGAAGGACTCTATAAGGGATTGTAGACGTGCCGAAGCGCTACTCTGAATGAATAAGTCAGAAAAGGAACCTCCACTTTAGAGTGACAAACGGCGTCAATGTTGCTTTATCACACAAGATTGGAATCTAGGACTCTTACGAAAGAATTCTTACGAAATATGAAAGACGAAGCCCAGAATAAAGTAAAAACTAGATGGCTCTGGATATTGGAGCAAAGGCCCTGTCGTCGGCGCTGAATAAAAAGAGATCAACGTCACTGATCAGCTTTAGTCGGAAAAAGGACGGAAGTTAATAGTCCTTAACGGACACTATGCTATAGGCACGCATGCATCGCGACGGAATTTACCAAAAGAAGAAATAGATCTGCTACCCGAATACCCGGCCATGGCAAGGAAAAGAACAAGTACTCGCGGAAAACACTTCTTTGCAGAGCTGGAAGACATGTGCGGTGTAGAATTGAAAATACTCCTGAAGTTTTCGAATGATTCAGGATGGTTTTAGAAAAAATAAAAGAAGGTCTCATGGTGGTAGAGGCTTGCGTTCTTTCGCTTTTGAATTTGTCCATTCCTCTGGATCGAAGAGTAGGACTGGAATGATGAATGTGTTGCTTCTTCGACAGGAAACTATTTCACTCACATATCTTGGTTCTTCGAGAGAGGGCTTTATTCCTCAATTGATTATCACCGTAAGACTCATTTTCGCCGCTTCCTTCTCGATGATCATAAACGCGCCAAGATCGTGCCTCTGGTGTTTACGTTTGAGGTACGTACGATCTTCTCGAGAATAATGTTAAACAAATCGCATGACAGTGAGTCGCCTTGTCTAAACTTTTTTGACATCAAAGGTTTCGGTAAAATCTTTACCGACCTGGACGGAGCAACGGGCATTCTCCATTGGCAGTCTGCATAGACGGATGCGTTTTGCAGGGATGCCAAATCTAGACAATGCGCTGCACAGATCGTCTCTATAAATACTGCCATACGCGGCCTTGGAAGTCTATAAATAGATGGTGAGAATCGACTTGAAACTCCTGGGTCTTTACCCAGATCTGCCGTAATGTGAATATTTGGGCAATAGTGGATTTCACTGACCTGAACCCGCACTGATATTGACCAATCAGGCTGTTGACGTAGGTTTCAGGCGTTTACACAAGACGACAGAAAAGGTCTTATACGATATATTCAGGAAGCCTGTAATTGGCACAGTTTAGAGGCTCTCCTTTTTTTAGGATAGGGCAAACGATGCTGATTTCCGTCCGTCGGGCTTCTTTCTTTCTTCCGACCAGATTTTACAGATGAGTTGGTATTCCTTACCAAATCATCGCCAGCTGCTTTAGAAAATTCGGCATCGGTACCAGCAGCCTTACTGGCCTTTAGTAACTTCACTGAGGTCGGGAGGGCGGAATTCTTGTCCATCATCGCCTATATTGGATGGATTATTCTGCCTGACAGCGGTATTTTTGTCGTCGTCGCCGTTATACAGTCTTCTGAAGTGATCTTTCCATAATCCGACCGACTGTAATTTCACTACTAGGTTTCCATCCTTATTCCTGCAGTCTTCTGTTCGGTTTTTCTGAACTTGACCTGTTCGTCTTACCTGTTGGTAGAGCCCCCGTATGTCATTTCTGCAGTAACATCCCTCAATCCCCTCGATCGCGATCTTCTCATGCTCTATCTTTTCGGCTCGTAGAGCCGGAGAGAAACTCAGCACATCAGTTGCGGTTTTTCTGATGGGTTCTTGGCAAAATTGCCACTGGTCTTTTTTGATTTCGCAGGGTCCGCGAAATCCTCATTCTGAGTTTGGCTACACATAGATAGTGGTCAATGTTGGCGCCTCGGAAGTCCGGACATCGCAAATTCTGCTGGAATGTCTGGCGCCCATCGCTATATGATCAATTTGGGCGACGGTGGATTGATCAGGAGATCGCCATGTTCCTTTCTGGATGTTAAGATGTGGGAACTGTATGCTTTCCACATTGAGGTTGCGCCCCGCTACAAATCCGAATATGTGCTCTGGAAATACAATAGATTCCCTACAGAGACCTTCTTTTGATACCCCTAGCTCCGTGAGTCTGCAGTGTCCTTTTGGGAAACCTCCATACGAACGCCTCAAACCTGTGTCGGGTATACTGACTGTAGTGTAATAGTTATATTAACACTACGGTAGAGCGTCTCAGGTGATCTTCTATATGCCATAATAGTCATGACATGCATCTTAGCTCTTATCTTTGTAGTCTTGTGTGCATGTTCAATCTTGTCTCAGGGCAGTTGGATCTGACCACCGACAAGTTCGGACGACACTACACAATCCGCCTGTCAACAGTTAAAAGTTTACATATACAGTGGAAGCTCCTTCCACTAACACTCTTCCAAGTTCCATACATTCCAAGGGACGGAACTACCTTTGCCGGTATGCTGCGACCGTCGATGTTCGCCGAATAATTTATTTTGTTAAACATGAGAACCAAACAATTTTGTTCCCTCTCCATTATCTTCGCAAACAATGAGAGGAATGTGACTCACATTGAAAATACGTTCTGACAAGTGACAAAGGCTGCATCTGATTCGTAATAACATTAAGCAAGTCTCAGGTGTCCAGTTTCCATAGACGCTGAACTAGCATTGCACATGCGTGTTAACCTCAATCAATCCATTTTTGAGTTTGGTAAATGAAATTCCAATCAAATACCATCTAAACAATCATATTTATTACTGTTTTTCTTAAATAGGATAATACATTTCTACCTTCATATATAAAGTCGTGAATAATTCTGTTTTGGTTTTTTTTACTTCTTTTAATGTCAACTGCTTACTGATTAAATGGTTGAATATATATATATAATGTATACGCACAATTCTTAAAGTATGTATAGTTATTCGATTAATATATATAATTGTGTATAAAATCACAAAAATATGTACCATTTGAGTAATCTTATTCATTTTGTAGCATTTGCTTTTGATTACACGTTTATGTTGAGTCGTATTACGGGAAAAAACCAGATACAGATCGTTTCCTATAGCACTAAAAAAAAATACTAAATAAAGTGTGTTGAGTAGAAACGTGTGTGTGTATATTATTTCGAGCGGAAATCAATTGAATAAAATAAAACGCGATAAAAACAAAACTTGTGTTGTGTAGTTTATCATTGTAAATGGCAATGTTCGTTTAAAATTTTTCCTAGTCTTGATTTGAATTTCAAATAGTCGCTAATCGAACGAAATAAGAGTAAAAATATATTGAGAAAAAAAAATCAAAAATTTTTCAGAGCACTTGTGCACCCTGGATTCCTGGTATTGTTTTGATTTGAGTTTGCGGGTATTCAGTTGTCATGAGGTGTCCCAAAGTATTGTTAGGCCTTTACTCACGCCGACCACCGAGATTTTTGCAGGTCTATCTGTCCCTCGAGGGTCTTGGCCAAATAGATGACGAAAAGTTGAATGAGAGCAATTCCAAGGGCAATGCCAGCAATTGTATAGAGATTCCTTTCAGCCCATACGCGGACGATTTCAATGCAGCCACTTGTCCAGATGCGCTTGCTGGCTGCTGCGACTGACTTACTCTGCACATCGTAACCGCACATGATATTCACGAGACCCGAACTGATATCGGTTGCATTGATGCAGCAACTGTATGGCACACCGCATTTCTCAACACTAGGTGATGAGCAATTGAAATAATCGTTCTTACTCCAGTCCTGATAGCCAGCATTGCTTAGGCCGCAGCACTTGAACTCCTGCTGGGCGAAATCAATCAAATTCTGGAGATCTGGATCATCGCGATAGGTGTGGATGATCTTATCGGTGAAGGAATCTTCCAAAAATGAATGCATATTGTGTGGGAATACAAATCCCATAATGGCAATGGCCATTTCCAAGAGGAAAAACATGAGTAAGCACATTGAGTAGAACTTTAGCAGGCAAGTGTTCTCCCGCAGAGCACCGAGACATCCAGCAAAGCTTACGATGAAGATTACAACGCCAGCTATCATCATCACCAGAGAAATATTTAGAACCACATCGTAGAAATTCTCGAGACGCACCCAACCAGCAGACTCCCACTTCTCCTTGAATGCATACAGGCCGATGCCCATGAGTAGGCCCCCAAATAGCCAAAATATGAAATTCAACATGAATATCATGTATTTCACACACGAGCTAACGTATGTGAAGTTATGTGAGATTCTTGGATGCATATCGCGTACTTCAATACCACAATAGCCGTGACGATAATTACTCATTACTTTCGGTTGTTCCTGGTGGGCCTGCTTCCCGTGCGATATTGTTTTTTTTTTTTTCTTATTCTCTCTTTCACTCTTTTTTGTTGGCAAGCACTACAGTTAAAATGGCTAAGTTTGTTTAAATGCTTTTTTCCGAATTCGATTCCGAACTGATTTACGAATGTATTAAAAACATTTTTCTTAAATTACGGACTAATCACTTGTCTCTGTGAAAAAAATTGCAAAACTTTTTTCTTAGGAATGACTTTTTTTGTTAAGACAACAAAATAGAAACCTGTCATTTAAGTGGGAGAACAGGGATGGCATACGAACTATTTGAGTTCTTGTTGGACGTGGACGAGTGTCGATAATCTAGTTGGAATTTATTTTGACGATTATTTACAATTTTTACGAGATTTTAGTAAAAATTTAATTTGAGATTCAATATTTAGATGAAGAAGAATTAAACAAGAATATTAAGAAGACAAGGGTGATGCAAGCTGGTTGCATTGTCTGTTGTATGTTTGTTGAAGTATAAAATGTAATTGGCAATAATTATGAGGTTTCATAAATTGCTTTGAACATAATCTACTGCTTTATAGTCTATTCTGACAAATAAATGTGTACGCCCATTTATTGGAATATATTAGTATAATCCTCATTTCATCCCATCATCTCTGGAGGTCTCCGCCTTGCTCAAAGACATTCATTTCAAATTCTTCATCTCAGGTTTTGTTAAAATGTTTACCTTGACGTAATTTTCTAGAACAGCAACATTTCTCAAGCATCCGAGCGTTCTTTCTGCTGTGAGGAATTTCTGCTTTATCTTTATCAAACAAGTTTTATCGTCATACAACCTTCAACATAATTAGGAGACATTCAAATACCAAAAGTTACTCACTACTTTATCTCAGCGACAACGAACAAGTACAAACGAACATATCTTTTCCCATCTCCTTTTGTTTTGGTTTACCCTTGGATCAACGATTGCCGTACAAGTTGTGATTAGACACCCATTAGCAATAATAGTAATTGTAAATATATTTATGACATGATTCAAAAATCTTTATCTAAACTCTTTCACAGTGACGTAGCGACTTTTATCACCCCAAATGCATGTCTAACCTTTAATACTGCGGTCAGTGAGTGATTGGTTTGGTTGTTAGTTTCGCTTTGATAACAAAAATCCTTATCAGAGTAGTCGCGTCTGAAGACAATTTTGGGTATTTCTCTTCTCTTCAGTCAGTCGCGTGTCGTGTGTGTATTCTTACGGTGAATTATTGCAGATAGACGGCAAAATAATGGGTATTCTTGACCTTGCACTTTTCTTTTTCGATCCCTTTGGAATCATGCGAAGGCTTTTCCTTCGTCCGGCTCTAAATCTTGCACTTAATATCTTTGATCATTATCGAAAGCGAACCAAAGATGGTGTTGTTACGATGAAAGATCTCGTCTTGAGGTTATTCATCATAAGTTTTGCTGTTGTTCTAATCATTTGGAGTGCCGTATTTATGTATGTAGCCTTTTACTATGCATACATGCCGGCTATGTCGCACATTAGACCAGTGCATATGCAGTTCAAGTAAGAATTTTTACGTTGACCTTTGGTTTGCGAGTAATTAATGTTTGATTGGTTTGTTAGAACATGCTTGGACACAAGTGGACCATGCACATTTCCCCATGCACATGTCGCGCTCACAAAGAAACAGCAACTCCTTATGGTTGGGCAGGCGTATAAGGTTTCAATCGAAATCGATATGCCGGAATCACCACAAAACCAAGAGCTTGGAATGTTTATGGTTTGCGCGGAAATGCGGGACATTGAGTCGCTATTGAGAGGACACTCTTGCCGATCAGCAATGTTGCGTTACAGATCGCCACTTATACGCACAATCTCAACATGGGCCCTGAGTCCTCTCTTCATACTCGGACTGAAGGAGGAATTTCAGAAAGTTCCTGTCGAAATCTTCTCACGATATCTCGAAGAGCGAGCACATCCCATCACGGATGTTTATGTCGAGATACAATCGCACAAAATACAATTCTACACAGTGACACTTCACATAAGCGCCGACTTCACTGGTCTGCGCTACGTAATGTTCAACTGGCCAGCCATGTCGGCTGTTATTGGTAAGCCGTGAATTCGTCGTCATTTGATCGTCTCTGTTAAGTTTCCCCTTTAATGAATAAGATATGTTCCCATTTTTCTTTTCATAGGCATCAGCACAAATCTGTTCTTCATAATGATTGTGTTCATCTTGAGCTGGTATCATTGGTCAGACACGACATGGGTTAAGAATTTACAGGCAAAATACATGCAACTGAGTGGCATTTCGATTACAACGACCTCTTCACCAGGCGGAAGAACCAGAGACAATAAAGCGTTTGAGTCCACAGCCATTAGTGGCAGCAGTATAATTGATGATGAAGAATTAAGTTTTTTAGATGATAAGTCGGTGGACAGCACCGATGGAATCGATGAACTAAGCGGCTCACTGGCAGCTACAAGTGAGGATACACCAAGTGGCACACAAAAGCACAGCATAGGTGCACAAGAGTTTTTTAATTCCTAAATATGCGGAATCACGAGGCACGATGAATGCCAGATAAGGGAAGTTCCTGTTTTCATTAACTGGAATCAATCGATGTTCCGGAAACACTACACTACCCACAACCGTTGTGAGATGTGCGTTTGATCGTTTTTAATGATTTTTATTTTAACGTAGCTTTTATACCAAAAAAAAAATGCTTTGTGATACTACTAAGAATACTGCTAAGGCTTTTTGAACAATTTTTTTTTTAGTGCGATACGCATTTATTAACCAATTTTATACACATTTATAAAATAAAAGCAAATGAAAAAAGAAATTCTTTGATGTGTTCCTTTCTTTACAATTTGACAACAGCACGGATGCTCTTGCCTTCGTGCATGAGGTCGAAGGCGGTGTTGATCTCGTTCAGTTCCATTTCATGGGTGACAAACTCATCCACCATCAACTCCTTGTTCAGGTATTCCTGCACTAATTTCGGCACTGATTCAACGCTCTTCCATCCTCCAAATGCGGTACCCTTCCATGTGCGACCGACAACCAGTTGGAATGGGCGAGTGCTAATTTCCTGTCCAGATCCAGCAACACCGATGATGACCGAAGTGCCCCAACCCTTGTGAGTGGACTCAAGTGCTGCCCGCATTGTGTTCACATTTCCAATGCACTCGAAGGTGTAATCGAAACCGCCGTCAGTAAGATCGATCAGGACATTCTGGATCAGGCCCTTTCCTTCGTGATCTTTTGGGTTCACAAAATCGGTGATTCCGAACTTCTTGCCGAGTTCGAATTTTGCTGGATTAATATCGATTCCGTAGATCTTGGACGCTCCAGCTTTTTTGCAACCCATTGCGACAGCTAGACCGACTGCTCCCAAACCCCATATGGCGCAAACACTGCCTGGCTCAACCTGTAATGAAAATAAAAAACGCTTGAGAACATATCTAAATGTGCGGGCGCTTATGCCCGTAGTGGATCTGGGCTAGCTTCTACAAAAGTTCTTGTGTTGGACGTGCTACCTTTCCCCTACGAGAACCGCAGACAATGGCTCGAGAGCGATGAATTATGAAGTGTTCGTCGTGAACTTAGACACCCAGCGTATAGGTCCACGAACACATCCCCAACACCTCGACGTCCAGTAGATTGATTAATTGAAAATTGTTCATGACAACAAGCTGAAGAGTATCAACTTCCTGAACAGGTGCAGATAATCAACCACACGCAACTAATTGGTAGGTACTATTAATGCATTTATTAAATTTGTGGCTTTGTAAAGAGGCATTTATGACAAAGTTGATAAGCTCTGTTCATTCTGTTTACTTGACGAGCTTAATTAAGTTACGCAACAATGACTGGTAAATTTCACATAGGACGCCTTTTGCTAGCACAGAACTCGTGAATTAAATGTCAACTCTCAAAGAAATCAAGACAAATGCTTTTCCATCAAACTCACCTTTGCAGTGTTTAAAGCAGCTCCGTATCCAGTTGGAATGCCACAGCCAAGCAAACAGATCTTATCGAAGGGTGCCTTCTCGTCAACCTATCAAAGCACACATGAACAAATGTCGCATGTAGTCACCGCATGCAACAACTTACCTTGCAAAGTGAAATATCCGCAACAACAGTATACTCGGAGAATGTTGAAGTTCCCATAAAATGGAACAGTTCCTTACCCTTGCACCTGAAGCGACTAGTCCCGTCGGGTAACAAACCACGTCCCTGAGTTAGACGAACAGTCTGGCACAAATTTGTCTTCGGACTGCGACAGAATTTGCAATCGTTACATTGTGGAATGTACAAGGGAACAACGTGATCGCCAGGCTTGAATTTAGTGACACCCTCTCCGACACTCTCAACAGTCCCGGCACCTTCGTGTCCCAAAACAACAGGGAATACACCTTCAGGATCAGCACCGCTCAGGGTATAAGCGTCAGTGTGACAGACACCGGTTGCAAAAATACGTATGCGCACTTCATGCGCTTTGGGTGGATCCACTTCAATCTCTTCTATGGAAAGGGGTTTCTTTGCCTCCCAAGCAACAGCTGCGCGACACCTGATTACCTAGGAATGTCCAAGATTTTAGTAAGCTACTGAAATATGAATATGTGAATGAAATGCTGTACTTTTCCTTCGGTCGACATTTTTGTGGTGAAATTGCAATGAAGCAATGAAAGCAATGAAGTTGGAAATTTTCCGTCGTCGCACTGAAACAGGTAACTAGATGAGATTTGATGGAGCGATATGGATAGAGGATGTCTGTCAGCCCAAGAACAGTTTCGCCGGATAATTCTTGATCGCGCTTTTGACAAATCTGATTGGAAATTGTGAGCTTTTCATTTGTACAGGGGTGTTAAAATTGATTGCAAATTCGTTTTAGATTTTCTAAAACTTTATTTTAATGACTTGGGGTTGAGCTCCCGTATTTCTGGTAGATGGTTATCGAATAAAATAATTTATTTGTTTGTATAGTGGAGAGAATTCATTCAATCAAACCAAATAGCCTGGGAATTCATTTTTTTTAAAAATAAGTTCCAAGCGTAATTTAATTACCACCTATTGCCTAATCGACACAGGGACCTGATAATCAAGCATGAAACAAATATTAAGCTCGTGTGGATGTCGAACCATGTGAGTATTTCCGGTAATGATGTCGTTGTTATCAGAGCTCATATGTGCACCACTTCTTCTCACTTTTGACTGGGACAAACCGCTCTGACTTATCACCGAATTGCCGGTACTTGGTCTCCCAAAGCTTACCTCAGGGTATGTCGTGCAAAATATCAAGCACCAACGTATTTCTTCTTCTTAGATTTCGGAGTGAACCTGGGTCACAACCAATACGCCTCTTCAGCTAACGTGATCTTTGGCTAGCTGCCTCCAGTTAGGGGAACCAAGTTGGTTGTTCTGCGTTTAATCTCGGAACTGATGCTGCTGATGCAGTCTTCGACTACCTACCACGGAGTTATGGCGACCCATGTTCATGGTAATTCCAGACGTCGATGTTGTATGTCTTATTGAGCTTATTCCTATTCTACATAGTCTGATGAGTGCTACTTATCAAATTGATGACTGTAGTCGTTCGCAGACTTGTTTTCTTTAGAACAATCATTGAACAGATACTCTGCACCCATCATTTAATCTATAGCTTAAACAATTACAAAGGAAATGTGCTTTATACAAGTGATATGAGGGTAGCAGTGACTTAAGAATGCCCTGAAACCAATCCAATTTATAAGTAGGAACCTAGCTGGAACGCTCATAGACATGAACTTCGGATCGCTTAAATTGTCATAGACGGAGGCATCGATGTGTCGTAGCCATCTGGAGAGGTTTGGAGCAGCCATAAGTCATTGAAGCAGACTTTAAATAGATAGCGTTCTAGCCTTCGGCAGTACAAAAATATGTTCTAGTTTCCAGGATAAAAGCCTTATCAAGTCAGTCCTTAATCCGTATTCAAGGTTGTTATTTGGACCAGGAGGGTGGATAGGTAAGGTTAGGGTAAAGCAACCGTCACACTTGAATCAGTAATGACCCATTTAGGATTCAATGCTATCTTACTTACTTGTGGGGTGACCGGCCTTTGAAGGGTCTGAGCCTGAGATATAGTTACCTTCCATAGCCGACAGTCCTGGGCACACTGCTTCCAGTCATCAAGACCAAGCAGTTATGCATCCGCCATAACTTGGTCTTTAACCGGAGGTTCGGTTTTCCTCTCCTTTTAGAAGCAGGAGGCTCGTATTCAAAGACCTTAGTTGTAGCATTGTGGACATCACTTGCGGCCGAGCAAGTGCAGTCGACGAATTTTTGGCTTCCGGTCTCCATCCACATCCTGGTAGAGTGCGTAGAGTTCGCGGTTGAATTTTCTCCTCCATTCGTCTACCTCGCACACCGGACCATATATCCGACGTAGAATTTTTCTTTCGAAGGCACCAAGATTCAGCTCCACAGTTTTGCTTAGCGTCCAACTTTCGGCTGCTGTATGAAGCCGCTGGCAAAATAAGAGTTCTGTAGAGCATGATCTTGGTCCTCCGAGTTAAGAGTTTTGAGCCCAGTTGTTTCGACGAACCGAAACAGCACCGGTTGCCAAGAGCGATTCTGCGTCGGAGCTCCACTATTAATTCCATTGTGGAGTTCACGTTTGCCCGAGGTAAACAAACTTCTTTATTACCCTAAAAATGTAGCTCCTCTCGCACTTTCTCATGCACCAGATTAAACAGATCGCACAGCGCATCTCCTTGCCGAAATCCGGTGCAGCAGGTAATAATAATAGTAATAAAGGTACATCGTTTATGTTTGGGCGGTGCATCGCGTATGTTTGGACTGTGTATGTATTAGCGTGGTGCGTATACCTTTTCGACTTTAACGTTTGTATTTTATACCTACTTCGAGATAGCACGTTAGCTACTATTCTTCTTCTTCGTACCTCGCAACAGTCCAGGGTCGACATGGGCTTGTCCAGCAACACCAAATGGGTTTAGTTGCTTCACTTGTGTGTCCCAACTTATACGTTGCACCATTTGCTGTCTTGTACCTTGTAATGGACAGTTTCAATAATCAGCGCACAATAATGAACAAAGTTAATTGACGAGCAGACACATGATAGTTTTTAAATATATTTCATGTAAGTTTTCAGAGACAACAGAAACAGTACAATTACTAAGCCCTTAGATCATTATTTTGACGTCGACACGAGTGCAATCTGCAGTCAAAGGTTGAAGTAAGGAACGACTTTAAAAAATAGGTTATATTCGCATAGGTCTAAAATAAAATGAATGGGGGCGCGGGCGGGGGTGGAGATATACGGTTAATCGGTTTGTAATTAACACAAGTGCAAAACTCTATTAAACGAATTCTTAAAACTATTATTTATAGCCAATGCAAGTTTGAAGTTCTTCCCTAGGTCTGAGACGACGGTGAGGGGGGTACCGGAATGATACTTGGAGGGGCAATCGGTTGCTGCTGCTGCGGCTGCATCTGCTGTGGGGGAGTTTGTTGCAAAGTACTGGGATTTACCGGCGGAGGTCCCTGTGGTGGCATATTGGGTTCGATAGGGCCAACTTGTGGCATTGGTGGCTGTTGGGAATGTGGCTCTGAAAGGACAGGGATCAGGTTGTTTGAGGGGAAAGTATTTTGTGCTACTGATGTACCTAACACAGAAGGTGTTTGAAGTACACTAGGTGGTTGGGATTGAGCGGGCCCAGATGGTTGGGCTGTGGGTTGAGATGCCGTCGGAGCAGTTACACCACTTGATGACGGTGGAGTTGGGCCAGTTGTGCTGGCCATGGCGGCAGCACCGGCTGCGCCTGCTGGAGCTTGAGGGGCATTTCCTTGCCATTGCTGCTCCTGCTGTAGACGATGATGGGCTTGCTGCCTGGCGCGGAACTCGGCGGCCTTCAGTTGCTCCAGATGGAATTGCTGCCGCTCCGTGATGAGCTGTTGCCTTTGATATTCTAATCCTTCGCGTTCCCTCTCCATGGTTGTCTCCAGCTCCTCGAAGTGCCGCAACTTGATTTCTAACTTCTTCATTTGGGTTTCCACCAATAGCGCCACAAGGGACTTGATCTTTCGCTCCTCTAGAGCGGCCAAGTGCTTGGCTTTGACGGCAGCAGAGGCAAGAGCCGCAGCAGCAGCTGTCTGCAAGTTGGCTTCGTTGAAGATCTGCTTGCGACTGCCATCGCCGTTCTCCTTGGAGCCATTGGTGGCCTCTGTGCTGCCGGATGTGGACTCCATGGATGACTCTTCAGTTTTGATCTCCTTATCATCGACACCTAGTGAGGGGGTGAGTGTGGAAGATTTAGTAGATTCTACTGCTGCTGAAGGAGTGGGAGAGTCGGAATTTGGGGATTCAGGATTACTGGAGTCAGCTAGTAATTGAGGACAAACGGTCAGCAAAATAAAAAAAGCCAAAGAAGCGAATGCATTAGAACATGATTGGCTCTACCTGATGCGTCCTTCTTGGTGAGATCCTTCATTTCCTCGTCTTGGGGTGGTGCCGGGGGTTTGGTTGGATCTTCATCCTCCTTGTCAGCTCCGGTGCCGGCAATGCCGCTGTTCGAGAGTCCGGCGTAAGGATCGAATTTCCCTGTCGAATTTAGCTTTTCGACGTTCTTGTAATGCGTGTCCATAATGGACGACGGTACCTCGTCCTGGGAAACAGAAGAATACGATCAAATTGAGACAAAGCACACGGGGATTCCAATCAAACCTTAATGGCAGCAAACTCTTCCATCGCAGCTTTTGCGGCTGCAGCTGCCACACGAGGGTCAACAACAGACGCGAGGAACGCGACAGTAGACATGATCGGATTGCCAGACTTGCTGAAGGGAATCGGCTGGTAGCCGAGGGGTCCCAAGAATCCGCCATCGTCCTCCAAGTAGGGGTCTTCAATTGGCAAGCGGAGGAAATGCAGAATACACTCGTCTTGTGTACGCGTGCCGACATGCTCACACACCTTGTTCCAGTCGTCCTTGTACATTTCAAGGCCTTCAAGCAGCAAGAGCGTCTCCTGGTCGGTCCACTCACGGGCCATATTGGCTGCAGTACGGTTCTTCATAGCTGCCGGCTTCTTGGTGTACTGATCCAGCTTCAGTCCGAACTGGCCACCGCCATTCTCGATGGATTCGACTTTCACAGCTGCGCCAGCCGTCAGCAGGATAGACTTCTCGCCCTCGCCTTCCTTGATGCCCTCTTTCTTCTTCTCGAAATCAAGAAGGGACTTGGCTGCCGATGGCTGTGGGGTCTTTTGCGGATTCAGCGACTGCAAGCCCGAGGGTGTATCGCTCAAAATGTGGAAGTGCGATGTGGGGGGCGGTCCCATTGGTGTTGGTCGTAGTTCTGCGTCGATCTGGTAATTGATCAAGCCCCACTGCTCGAGGAAGGCGTGCACACGCATAATGGCGCACACATCACCTGCCAAATTGCGCCTGCACGCAGTGCTGGTTAAGTACTCAGTAGGGTTTAACCTGTAAGGGAAATGATGAAGTATTGCTTTGAAATGAGTGAATCCGGAGTGTGCTTACCTGTATGTGTCAATCATAAAGTTTCTGTACGCCATGTAGATCTCGGGTGTCTTGGACTTGTTCTTGCTGTTGAAGAACTCCGGCATGGCGCGCTTTTCTATGACGTGGATAGAGTTGTAGTCGAACCATGCCGAGTACGACGGAACAATGATGTGATGAGTCTGCTCGGTGACGTTGTCTTCCATGTCCTCCTTGGCGGTGAACTCTTGAGTATTACTGTTCTCACTTGTCTTGCCCGTTTGCGAGTTTTCACCCTCGGCCGGGGTTATCATTTGGCTGCCACCACCAGACCGCTCCATGTCGTCGTCCAAATCTGTCATGGTGCCGCCCTTGATTGGCATCATATCATTGTCGCGTGATTTTGAGGCGGGTGCTGGACTTGCTGTGCTTTGCATACCCGATGTTTTGATAACCTCTTGAATATTCGGCTCTGCGATCGGGTCCTCCATGTCTCTGGTGAGATCCTCGTCATCGTCTCCGTCACCGCTGCGTGATTTTTTATGCAACACGGCCGGCGAGCGCTTCCTTTTGCCCGCTTTCTGAGTAGGAGACGGTGAACGCCTGCGTTTTTGCTTATTGCCCGAGCGTTTCTTCTCGTCGCCTGAGCAAGCCATCAAATCCTCAACAGATAAGCGATTCTTGTGCATTTTCTTTTTGCCGTTCTCGTCGACTTCATAGTCCTCCTCGGCCATCCACTCATTGTACTGCTCCAAGTCAAGGATCCACGATGCCGAAACTCGCCACCTTTCTGAAGGTGATTCCGGGTTATCTGGTATATTGTCGGGCAAATCGAATGTATTCAGTGTCCAAGTGTCGTAAGACTCCGGGAAGCAATACCAATGAAGCATTATGTGATTGCCGCGTTTAAATATCGGTCGTGCGTACTCGTCTGGGTGAGGATCTACCACTGGATAGATCACGTGCGTAACCTCATCCTCTTCGTCGTTTACAATCTCCACACGTCGGGTGGATAAAATCACTCGTATACGTTGTGCCAGACCCTTGTCCACTTCTGGGCGAATGTAGATGTACGGAATGCGATATAGATCAGCTTCGATCAACGCCTGCTCAATTTCTGTCATCAGTTGAATGTTTGGATCCTTCCGTTGAGGGTTCTTTCCAATGGAGAAATCGAACTTCTTTCCCCGCTGCTCTGCACGAAATCTGAACATCGTCCCAAATATAACGCACAAGCCACCGCCCGGTTTGAAATCCAAAAAGCAGCGCATCTAAAAAATAAAATCAATGAGAACACACGAACAGGATGCAAGACTTCATGTATACATACTGGTATTCGGGTGGTCGCTGGCTCCGTTGTATTCTTTCCAAGTTTCGCCTCGACATAGAGCAGAAATTGAATTAACAAATTGCAAAGTGACTGACTTGTAATCGGATCGGGACTGTTCGCTAGATACTGCACAAAACGAACATTTATTAAAATCAATTTGCATATAATAAAGGCTTTGGGGGCAATTTCTGAGAGAAGACCGCCATTTTTGTTTATGTGACCGATTGATCATTCTATTGGGGGTTACTTACTTTTTTACAATTCTTCTGCAACCACACACGGATGGTGTCGAATCCCTGCATCGATTCGGGTGATTGGAAAAACTCCACATTTGGATTTCCGTCCTTTTTGGGACCTAAAGTAACCATTTTTGCGGTTTTTATTTCTGATGAGATGAGAATGAATTTTTTTTCCTTCCAGGGAACAACGAAAAAGTAGACGCACACAAGACACTGTATAAATGACAGAAACGATGCCGGACAAATTTTTGTTGCTCTTCGTGTTTGGCGTTAGTGTGGTGAATGTTGATACTTATGTCCAGGGATGTGCTATTTTAAGTGGGATGCAGATGGAATAGATATAAGGTACTCTGGAATGTTAAAATATTTTTTGAAATATATATGGAAGATGTGATGTATTTAACACCGAGTGTCCATTGAGTGTATATTTTATGCCAAAGTATAATTTTTGACAATTATGTGGTGGTAGATAGTAACACTTTAAACTGCTCTGGAGCTGTAAACAGTATCAATGAATCTTATGAACGTTTTGACATATTTTTCTTTTAAACAAGGTGATCAGATAATGCTCTTTATGCAAATTATTTCGTGAAAATCATTAAGATTTTAGTCTATCAAGTTCGCTAATAGACAATCAGCTGTGAATTCTATTCCAGAAATTAAGTATTACCGAGATGCATAAAATGTTTTAAATGTTTTTTTGAAAACCAAATTGCCCAATCACAGAACGGCATTCACATTAACTCGTGAATAACCGTCAAAAATTCATGAATGTCCGCCAAAAGGCACTCAAATTCGACAATGGACTAGGGGCCAATTAGTTCTGAAATATGCCTCTAACGTCAGAATTAACCCTGTTGATTGAAAGCTAACACAATTGGCACCGGGCGTGATATTCCCGTGTGAAATTCCAGACCAACTTTGAAAACATGCCACGTCGGCAAGGTAGGTATAGAAGATTGAAATTAAGTTATACAAATATTTATTGACCTTATTCCTATTTGTTTATAACTTTTATTTCTGCTTATTAAAATTTATTTACGCACGAGGCAGAGTGCACACAGTCCTCACATCTACCTTCCGAACACATCTGTGGCAATTCACCATACAACAATAATTATGACATGGTCTCTCAAATGGCAATACCGCTTGACATTGCCTTAAATCGCCTTACATCGAAGGAATGGCTGACAGTATAAATTTGACTTTCGACAATGGCTGCTTTCCCTGGGAAAAGTGGAAATTCTTTAAATACATACATAAAACAATTCGTGAAAAAACCAAGTGTCAAATTGAAAAATTCTAAAAAAAATACCCAGCAAGTTCAATATAATAGTGCGTTAAATAATTACCCTCCAACAGTGGATCCTGTGTGATTAACGTTGCAAAAACCATGAACTAGTCAAAGGTAAATGTTATCGTCGCCTATAAATACCCACCACAGTGCTGAGGTAATCAGCCTCAGTCGCGATAATTTTATTTTTTTTGGTTCATCTTTTTTCTTCCAATAAAAAAAAATCGAACGAAAAATGCCCGCAAATGTTTGCAAATATCAAAAAAATATTCTGCAGCTTGCCATAAAGGATTAAATTAATTTCTATTGCGTGGATTTTATGATTTTCTTGAGCATAGGCAAAAAAAATATACTGATTAGATGCATCGCGTTTGCAATGGAGTAAATCGATTTGGCTTTTGTCACACGCATGCAATGTATGTATGTTCCCATTGGGATGTTGATTAAAATATGTACACGTAATATTATTGGAAATCTATATGGACGAAATCCTTAGCGTTTTTGATGGGAATTATTAAATTAAATGCCTAGCAACTCATTTGTGTACGTATGTACACATCCAGACGTGTAGTGTTTAAATGGAATGCGTGGAGTATTTTTGTGATTGGTGTTTGCACAAATGGCCATTAGGCTATTCTTGTTCCCAAACATACGCAAAATTGTAATACTCGTTTATGCACATTTGCGCAAATTGGTATCAAAACCAGATAAAGCAATGAACACTTGGTTCGCTTGTTTTCCTTTTATTTCTATTTTCTTTTTTGTTTTTTGTTAACGAATACTAAGGAGCCGGCTGCATATGATTATTCATTTGAATACATGCTCATTTGAATCTTGCAAGAGAATGGTGATCATTCTCCAATTTTAATTGGAAGCCATGGATGCATAAAATATCTTGTAAGATGTAAAGTTGTTCTTACTAGTTTCAATGTTGTCGATGTTGTGAATACAATTGTACATGGAGAATTTTCTTGTGGATCTATTCTATTTTTTTTTTCAGCTTACTCCCAGTCGGTATTGTGTCGTGTCACAGTGTTCGGCGGCTTTATCAAGTGAGAGAAGCTTCTACATGCGGTTATCATTATTTAAAGCTTCTCGAAAGCGTGTTCATCCCGAAGCTAATCATTATGATCATGGATCAGCTTAAATTATTCCAGTTTTTAGTTGCGTTCATTTCTACAACAAAAGGAAAAGTGTCTTGCTGTGATCTTTGTGATCTATATGACCTTATAGGATTATATTTTATTTTTGGATCTATTAGTTTTTTTTTGTTTTTTGAGACGAGTGGAATTTGTTTATACAATCGAATAAAGCAATTTGAAATGACATTGTTTGGACAGATGTTGATTCAACATTGAAGGGGTGAGAATGACAATTAGGTCGCAACATTGTTGCTCTAGATTGCATTTGTGGCTGACGTTTTATACGAGTACATGTTTAAGTTGAAAGAGAAAAAATGTGCTGTTCTCTATTTTTTCCATGACATCAGAAGAAATTTCGAATGTTATCTTATTTTACAATTTTGCCGCCGAAATGCAGAGCTACTTGCGTCTCAAGATGAAAATTGGCGCAATAAAAAAAAAAGTGGAATATTGTTTATTTCTTCGGTTATACTTTTCGGCTACTTGCTCAGCTTTAGTCAAAGAGATAAGCTACAGTTTTTTGAATAAGCTATAAAATGTGCACTTCAAGTTTCAGAGCATAAAGCTGAACTTTAGGAGAGAATTGCGTATCTGCAATGAATCAATTTGTTGTCTCGTTAACTGTGCCAAATGGGTCGGTTGTATCAATCAGTTTTATGTCATTTTTTTTAATTAAGACCTATGTTTTAGATAAGAAAACTAATGGACGCCTTAACTCGGATGCGTCCAGTTAACTTACATCAATCATTTTTGAGTTTATCTCTTCGGAGAACATACTATTAACACATTAGAAAGAAAATTTCAGGAGGACATACTATTAACACACTAGAAAGAAAATTTCAGGAGGACATACTATTAACACATTAGAAAGAAAATTTCAAGACTTTGAGAACCATGATTATGTCAGTTTCCCAACTCGTGCGAAAGGGTTAAGACTAAAGCAGCCTCAATAATAAAATTTTCTTTCCCAGGACATTCTTGTCCCTTGCTTTTTATTGGACACTGTTTGTATTCTTCATTACTTGGCGATAGAGTCTGGTTGGATCTGAACAAGCCTCTCCAACTAGCTAGCTGCATCCATTTTCGCGCTCGAAGTTGATTGGGGTATTGGAGGTGTGGGCAATCTTAACCGCGGGCATTCTCTGCTCTGTTGTCCCACAGGTTCGTAGTCGCACACTCTTCTGGTCGGAGCTGAGTTGTCCATGCGTTCTTCATGGTCCATCTATCTTAGATGCCTGATTAGGCCTGATTTCGTGTCGCTCTACAGCCTGTACTTCTCCTTCAAATGCTGTCAACGCAAAAGGGACCAAAGGTCATACGGAGAACTTTTCTCTCGAAGAGACCAAGGACTTCTCACCGCATGGACGAGATTGTCCATGCCCCGGCGCCGTACAGCGGGATGGGATTATCAATATAAACCGATTGTCTACCCTCTACTAATTAAGAGGCTCGTCTCATAGGAGCTCTCAAGTAAATGAATGTCGTGTTAAAAGATACTTAATCATCGTCTTTCAAAATAGATCACGGCTATAGTTCGTTTGATATTCGGTCATCAGTCAACAAAGGAACTTTGCCTTAACGTGATGCGTGAGGAATTTTTCTGGTACGTCTTGCTTGATTTTCTGATAAGGTCAAAGGGGTGGTTTACATTATGTTTAAGCAGTCAAACGATAAGCGGCACGCAATCTCTTCCGTAGTTCCAAACGAATTATGTCCTGATACTTATTGTTTGAGACCAATATAAATCGATTGGCTATGAGGGTTATAATAATTTATATGGACGAGTGGTGGCCGTGGCGTTATAGATACTTGTGCCTGGGTTCGATTCCCGGCCGGCAACTAAAGGTAATGTTCACGGCCCCACTTCTTTAGAGACATTGACAATGCTCAATGAGACTCCTGTCTAGAAAAAGCTTCTCAAACTTGGGCGCTCGGAGTCGGCACTAAACTATAGGTCGCATCCACTCGAGAAAGAACAATAACACGCTCAAGGCGATTGGTTGGGTGTTTTCATAAACGTCAGACTAATGAACGACTGCTTTTACTTAGGTGAACTGGAGTACGCACTGTTCATAAACGTCAATATGTCATCGATGACGCGCAAGCCTTTCATGAAAGGCAAGCCATTAACATGTGTTTGTTAGAGTTGGCATTGACTCATCGAATATTAGCTGATAACCTCTTAATTCTGACCTGTATTCTCAACAATTGGATCACCTGAAGGAAGCACAGGAACGGTCAGCTTTGGATCTTTGCAGAAGAACTGTGTTCTATCAGGTCAACTGCAGGCATAGGTAGTGTTGTTGAGGGATCCTTATGCACCAAGTGATTACCAACTGTGCCTTTCCAAAATGGTAACAAATAATCCAACAAAACAGCGAATATTTGACATAAATCGAACCATTTTTTCCATTTAGTATTAAATCTCGTGTAAAAATAAGGGATTCTTTTCTAGACCTAATATTCGACGCACCACGACCAAAAAGACTTTTTTCATTATCTGCTCCACATTTTGTAAATCCTCTCCGTTTTTTGGGCAATTTGCTTCACTTTCTGGGCATTTTCACCCCTGGATCTGTTCTGTCATCTTCTCAAATTTCGCCGATCAGAGTTGGTATAGAAGTGTCCCTGCTCTCCACTCAAGCACGGGAAACACGAGAAGTAGTCCGTCGAAGCTGGACCCAAGACCACCTCGACCTGCGCAACCCACTGTATAATTAAAATTTGTTTAATCTTGAGAAAATACTAAAAGCTTTCTGATTATATGAACACAGCTTAACATCAAATTCAAGTCACTCTCTAATTCACCGTGGCTCGGGGTAGGGGTGAAAAATCATCTCACACCACTCGGGGAAATTGTAAATCGCAGAATCTTTTTACTCGCATGCAGGTGTACACATGCCAGCTCCTAGTGGAGAGGGAAAGACCATGTCCAATTACACGTCACAAGATTTTAAAGTAGTATTGGGATGAATCAAGTTCCGTTTACAGCTTTGTTGGGTTTTAGTTTTTTTTTTTAATGGGGTTCTAATTGTTCCGCGTTGATAGGAAACAAAAAACGATTCGCCGCAATAATCGTTGGGAAATACCAGTGTATGGACAACAAATGGCACAATACAAAATTTCAGATAAGCTAAATAGCAGTCATCTCTTCTTTTATCAGCATGGGTGAAAGGTTTAGACAGAGGCAATAATCACTTTGAAATTTGTGATTAATTTATGGGCGTCTTGCAGTTTTAGTCGATAAAAGTAACGAAAAGATCTGGCATTGACGAGATCTATTGTATCGAATGCATAGACTAAAAAGACGTACATGGGATGATAGTACAGTAGAATCTTAGAAAGATGAACAGATAACACGCTCCGTTCACATTCATCTTTTTGAGATTCATATTAAAACGTATTTAATTTTATTTTAAACAAACAAAAAAGAGACGTTTATAAAAGGCATAAACAACTTATTTAAACTTCTTCTTAAAAAATACTCTATGGTATACTGACGCCTGGAAGAGAGTTGTCGTACAAATCCCATAATCTTTCCGAATTGTTCATCTTATAGAACCGTTCAAGTTTCCGAGATTCTCAGATGTTCGCTCTCTCGTTCACCTTGAGGGACGAATGCACGTTGTACATATCAACCGATCAAGGAATCCGCTATTCTCCATCGCGCTACACTAGGAACGGCTAAGGTTCCTGGAAAGGAGAAAGCCGAAGGAAGAGCAAAAGGTGCCGCACTAGAAATCATAAAAGGGAAACGCCCCACTGCGGTATTTGACCTTCTACTCCTGTAACTAGTGACAATCATCCACACCGTGAACCATAGAGATTACACAACACTTCCGGGAATTACAATTTTACACCTATCTGTAGCCAAAACGCTATGTTTCTAACCCCAAAAACTGTATGGCGCAGCTTGAAGGAAATTTGGTGAATCCTCGTGATTTGTGCTAATACAGTATAATGTTACGTTTCTACCGAACCGAGCACGATGGAACGTGGTATAAGGCCCAAGTAACAAACCCGCGTACGATCAAGCCCTGCTCGGCAAAACAATGCTGGGCTCTGATCGCGTAAGGCGGCAATCGTATCGCGCTAGCGTTTCGACGATTGTTTCGCTTCATGTAAGCATACAAAAACGATAGCGTTTGAGAGATATCGTTTTGCCTATATCGGGTAAGGTGACCTGTTAAATCGCCTGCCTTGTACTTATAATCTTGCTGCAGTTTGATGGCAGCTATTATCTTCCTAATAAAGAGTAATGTCTCACCTCCTTTACCACTAATGTAAAACATCTTGTGACCAATTTAACGCGGGTTAAAGCCAAATGACAAAAGCTAACCTTTCTTTCCATTTGCATTAACGCATGAAATGATATAGATAGAGTGCTCTAATTTGTTGTCCACGTGTAACAAATAGTTACATCGATCTACCCACGCATTTACATTGTCTTGGAACCTAGAATAATCGAATAAATCGACCAGTTCCTGAAATAAATTCATAGTTGAACTGGTAAACATTGTCCCTTTTCATAGATGTGCTTGTAGTTTTAGATTCGATCCGAGTTATCGGTATCTGCCCACAAGTAAAATACCGAACGACATCGATTGGGCACACATGACCTAACCACTCCCCTCGACAAATCCAAAAATATGTTTTCTCTGTTGATTTACCAAAAAACGAATGTAAACACACACCAATTGTTTGGCTTTGCCCTTAATTGAATTTCCACAGTGTCCTTTGGTGCGCATTACATCACGTAATGTGGCGTCATTTGGTTCTATGACGTTTTATGGGCAAACATTGTCCGTCAAGTGCATTTTAATACTATGATTGGCTACTGGTTTCGAATGCGATTTCGAATATGGTGTGGTTGAATCATTTGATGACACGGTGATAATAAATAGATTGTCTTTGAATGAGTGGAGTTTGTTTTTCGATCGAAATAAGTTAAGACTTATGTGGTTGCATTTCATGAGACAATTGATGCAGTTGATATATATATTCTCCCATGATATTTCTTCCATATCAGATGTAGATCAAACTTACCAGAGGCTTTGAAAGCATTTCTCATTTCATCATGTCATAAAATCATGTCATTACATTTTAGTTCATTTAGTTCATTAGTTCAGCAAACTGAACTAAACTGAACTGAATTTTGAGTGCTTCAGGGTTTTTTTTTCGTTTAACTACCGCAGGACAAGAACATCAAGCATTGTTGCGTTGCGGTTTGTACATATATACATGTATGTGCATACGCGGTAAATGGTGTTTATAATGGTTTTCTGGAGCAATGAAGGAGTGAACTATACAGAGATTTATTTCTGCTTAAGTTTTGCTTATTTTGGCATTTCATAATATGGAGTACGGTTGTGGTAGAAGTTGGATTAACAGGACATCCGCTGTTTGATCTTCTCTTTCTCTATTACTTTTCGATTTTGATGATGATTATTCAGATATGTACTCAATTTCCTGAGCAGTGAATTAAATTGAACTAAATGAACTAGTTCAATAAATAGATTTGAACTTAACTGGGCGCTCTCTGGACTGAATTCAAATTAGAGTCCGATCGAACATACGGCTTCGGCTTCGGCCGAATGCTATTGGCTAAAATACCACCTTCAGCACCATGCTCCAATGTGACCGAAGGTGAACGGGCAAATGAGACCGAAGATTTTTCTGAAGCCGTATGTTGAATTTCCTTTAAAAATAGAATGACGACATTTCCCGTATTCGTCTTACCAGGATATATGAGTAAGTCGCGCAGTGTTTTATTTTTGGGGCTTGAACAATTGTCTATAAGTTGAAGTTGCAGGGAAAGGTGTGCTTCTAGTTTTATTTTCGGGTATTTTGTATTTTGAAAGTTCCATTGGTTGCAACTTTAAAATCAACAGATTTGCAAAACGGTATTTATAAAAGCATGTAATTTGTTTGTACAGTGAAACCTGCGAAAGTTTGACAGTTGCGGTGGTTGCATTTTTGGGTAACTTAAACAAGTGGCATACTTATAAGGGTGCCTGTTTGTATCTGTACATTTTGTGTTGTATACACACAAAATGATGCAAACGCCACAATGGCGACCAGCAAACGACTATATTTCTGGCCATCTTTTGCAGATTATTTAGTGCGAAAGATGAAATAATATATGTAAAAAAGTGCGGCCAAGCTCCAAGATAGGCAGGCTTGTGCTACTATATACTGGCCAACTTGGCAGATTTCACTGTACCTGTTTCATGTAGAAAGAACATCAAAATTGACAGCGACATATCCAAATTAGGGCAATTTCAGTAAAAATTATGCTCATAATAGTATGTTATTCGGCTTCGGCCGAAGGTGGTCAAAAAGCTTCGGCTGCGGTTTAGGCTTCGGCCCAAAAACTGGCCTTCGGTCGGACGCTTATTAAAATTCACGTAGGCACACGTAAATCACGAAATAATCATTCAGTGACCCGATCTAAAACAGGCATCGCGGGGTAAAATAGCATCAGCAAATGTGGCCACAAACTTGTCGAGTGCGCGCTAGAACTGTCTGAGACGATGACTTACCCACAAATCGCCCAATGAGTTATTTTTTTCTATGCTCAGAGATTGGCAAGAAATGACGTAAGTTATACTAAATAACTCAGAAGCATACTGTAAATATTTCCATGACAGAGCCCGATCGTATGACTGCAGTTGTCAGCTGATGTGGAAACATTCGAATGCATTCCTGTTCAAACATGTCAGCATTTTTACGTGCCGAAAACAGATTTTGCGGCAAGTTTTGCTATTTTGTTCGATTGGAAAAAATGCGCTGCTCAAAGTCAAGGAATGCTGTCGAAAACATGTGAATTCTGGTTTCGACGGTGTAAAAGTTATAATTTTGACATCGAAGACAAGGAGCAGCCGCTGGAGGTAATACTCAGTGAAGACACATGTCAAACGCAAAAATAGTTGGGATGAAATGTGTTGGGAGTGACACAAGCAGCAATATCCAATGCGTCGTCACATGAGTGCTTGCATCGCCATTGCATAGATGACGGCATATTCCTGGAAAATGTGAGGGTGTGATTTTATTCTAGTCTTTCATATTCTGTCATATACTCGTTCAACTGCAACCTAGTTTGTGCCTATATTCCATGGGTATTCTATAGAATTAAGGTTTGGTCTTTGCAGTGACCAATCTGAATCTTGGGTTATTATCACCACATTCCGGTCCGCGAAGGGTAGTTATGATTGTGTCGTGCTGGAAGTTTCGTGGAAAGTAAAGACCGGGGTACAAACTAATATATAAGCCTGTGTCCAAAGGATTTGTGTATGCTTTCGAAGACATTTTGTCATTTATCTCTGCCAGAGGATATACACCAGACGATGTTAGGATATATCCCGACCTAACCTGGACTAAACTATCACCTTGTTTAATTACTTTAGTTTCTGTTTGTTTTCTTTATGTTTTGGTTCAATTCTTACGCATGGTGTGCTATCGTTACCAATTCTATTGAACTTCAGTCCATTGGTCTAGACAATCAATCAGTCCTATAGTGTTCTGGCAACACTAGGGCAGACTGTGCGAGCGTGGGAGGTGTTGTTTGATATGTCATAATACTCATGACATGCATCTTTGCCCTTATCTTTGTTGTCTTGTGTGCAAGTCCAATCTTGTTTAAGGACCAGCGCGTTCTTTGGCCAAGTCTTACTTAGGCCCGCCCAGACCCATCGTGATACACAATGGGAGAAAAATGTTTGACCTCCTATTTCGTGTCCTTTTTTAGGTGTCACGGAAATCCTGATGAACATGCAAATGAATGTGTTGTAGAAGTTTTGCAAGTTCCTGTAGATCAAGGAAGGACAATTCTCCCAGTGTTCTATGCCTCAGTAGTCTCAGTGTCCTCTATTTCCTCGTTGTCCCCACAGCCCTTGCATGGTATCCTGGGAAAGTCCCATTTTATTTTCGTGGTATCTCAAGGTCCCTAAATCACCACAATTGCAAAAAAACGCAAGGGCACTCAGCGCTCATTCCAAGCTAACATCAACTATCCGCTCATCTCGCTACTGCAAAACTTCTCTTGATGCTTCAAACGATAAATAACAACAAAGATTGTCTAATAATGGCCTCGTCTCTGAGACAACACACTGCCTGAACAGACCGAGCATATTATCAGAACTCTCATCAGTGTTATCAAAGGACATAGTAACAATGGAAGCCGTGACTTGTGATTAAGTCTGACAGACTCCATTAATTGCAGAGACTTTTGCAGGAAGGGCATTTTTGTTAACCTTCTTCGCACTTGCAGTGCTTTCTCTACCAAAGGAAAAGTCTCCTCTCTTACACTCCGTAACCTAACCTAACCTACATCACACTGCATTACCTTCAATTCGATTCAAATTTAACCCCACTGGCCTGTGTGAGGATATCGACGACATTCTTACCTGTAAACTACGAAGAGAGGATCAAACCATTCGAACCAGACAAGGTTATCATCTCTTAAAATCATCAATCATCAAAATCATCAACATAAATCTAATAAATCAGCAGTGTAAATGTAACATATTTCCATTTCAAAGTGGACCTTGACCACAACCCCGAATTTGTGTTCGTTTATTAAAATACAGAACACCACCGGCTATTCTTCTGGCAAAGCGTTAATTTAAACAATTTTTCTTCAAATGTTGATGCGAGCTTTGTGGTAACACTCTCTCATCATGTTTCCAGAAATGTCTTTGCTCTAGAAAGTGTCAAAAGTGGATCAGCCCTGCCTTACCCTTTTCGACCCACAGTACAATCAGACAACTTGCATCAATAACTCTGTTTAGATCTGTTCAAAAGACTTACATTTAGGACATTTTCGGCAAAAATGTTTGGCACAGTGAGAAGATTGAGTGAACATATGTGTCCAACGGGTAAAACGCAAGATGTCTGTCTTCAGTGGGATATATTTTACTTGGCCTCGGTAAATTTTCAAATGTTTATTCTACTGCTTGTTTAACTTTTCCCTGAGCAAATCCCGAAAGTCTATTCACCTCTGCTAACGATCTGTATCTGGAATACGTTTGAAAATTCTTGTCAATCTCTGATTCTTTTGGGTTCAAGACTCATGGAGTAATAGATAACCTTTCCGAATTTATATAAAAGCTTATTCATTCTGGTCCTACTCTCAATAATTTTAAAAGCAGAGTCTTTGGGCTCTTGGAAAGAAGTTCTTCGATCGATCTTTGGTTCTGTTTGGGTTGATGGTAGATTCGAACACGGACATCACAGTCGTCATCTGTCTACGGATTCTCTGCTTAAGGTAGTTGTGCCATGCGGAGCATATTGTCAACTTGGCAACAGTACAAAGCGCCTGGAGACAGCCGTGTCTACTGTAGCACACAGAGTCACAGAATATGCGCCGCCTTACCTGTCTTTTATCACAATGGACCAATTTGGTCTAAGTGTGCTGGTGAATGCACTAGCAGCCCCCCTACCTACCAGTCTTCCGACAGCGACGAGTAAAATATTTTGTCGCTTTAATATCTGAGAAGGTATTTTGGCATGTCTTGCGGAAGCAATCAAAACAGGCGAAAAGCTCATCGACAGCTGCATAAAAGTCTCCAATGAAACATGCCGACACCAATTACTATATACATTTCAATAAATGTGGAAGAAAACCTGTGTCATAATCCAATGTTTTTACTTGTTGTGTCGTATGCAGAGATCAATTTCAAACATACATATGTCTATTCAACAAAATAGCACTTGTACCATTTGCTATTTAGTCGACAGAACCAATTAAAAGTGCAAGCGAGGCATTGCATAATAGGATAATAAATCTTAATTAGCAAAACATTTTTTTGTGAATTGCAGGTATTCACACCGAGTTTACTTCAGGGAACTTAGATGAGTCACAACCCCCTTTAGGTTTGTATAGAACAAGTCTTGACATCGTGCTCATAAAATTGAGCCACATATACGATGGCGGGAGTGTTTGCAGTTGCATATCAACACTATTAATTATTTAATTAATTTGCTTAAAACAGAATGAAGTGTTTGGCTAGTTGGGATATAGCGCAGCCGGATTTTTGCGGATGACTTAGTTATCCTCAAATCTTCCCATAGTTAACTCCAGCGCTCACTCAATAGGTTTGTGGCCGTATGTGCTGATTCTGGGATGAAGGTTAACGTGGACAAATCAGAGGTTATGGTAATTTCCAGAACGCCTCTTCAATGCACTCTAATTGTTAGTGGAGTCCCATTGAAGCAGGTTGATTGAGTTTAAGTATCTCAGGGTCTTCTTCACGAGTTATGGGCGGAGTAATACTAAACTTTTCTGTAGGATTGGTCAAGCTGGGTCAGATTTGACACAGCTTGGGCGATTTGTAATCAGGAAGGCCGAGCTTAGTGTGAAAGCCAAGTTAGCAGTTTTCAACTCAGTATTTGTTCCAACTCTCACCTATGGTCATGAAATTTAGGTTATGACCGAAAGAATAAGATCGCGAATACAAGCTGCTAAGATGAGATTCCTTCGTGCTGTTGTGGGAATTACTCGCCGGGTTTGGTGAGAAACACGATAGTGCGCGAGAAATTCAACGTTGAGCAACTGCTTCTCCGAACGGAAAGAGCTGTGCCTTGTTGGTTTGGTCACGTACCACGAATGTCCCCAAAATCACGACTTCCGAGGCGGGCTTTGAATGCGATTCCATCAGGTAGGCGACCGCTTGGCAGACTCAGGATGAGATGGTTGGACCAAGTCCATAAGCACGACGGGACACGCTTGGGCATAACCCCTGATGAGTTTTATTCGATGGCAGAGGATCGAGTTGCCTGGAGATCTCTCGTGCGTGGTTTATCCCCGCGACCCCTTTAGTGGATCATGCGGGTCAGAAGATGATGATGATGATGAAGCAGTAGACCCATATTTGTAAGTAGGTTAGGTTAGGGTGATTGCCACCACTGTAGCAGTTATGTCCCACGTAGAACCTGGTTGGATCCTTTCTGCTATCACTTCCCGGTGCTTTACATCGGCTCCTCTTAAATTCAAATGGACTACACTAACGAAAATGAAATAGAAGCTAATGGTATTCTAGTGGCATATTTTGACGAATCCACTCCTGTGTTGATTTACAGCCAATTTGTTTTCCTGAAAACTTAGCTATGTCTTGGATCTTTAAGCGTGACATTTCCTCTAGGTTATTGAAAAAGTCGTTGCCTAGCTCGCCACGGCTTCTGTGGCATACCTCTATCCGATAGTCCATATTTTCAATGACTCTGAGACATAATTGAGGTTCAATGTCGTTAATGTGCCGAGTTATCTCATCCCATATAGCTCTTCAATTGTTCTTGGCTTATTAACGTACACTTTTTCTTTTAAATATCCCCAAAGAAAAAAGTCAAACGGCGTCAAATCATATGATCTTACTTACTTATCAGGATGGCGACCCATGCAGGGTCCGAGCCTGAGTGATAGCTGCTTTCCACTGTTGATGGTCCTGGGCATGATTCAACACCAAGCTATCTTGCATCCGCGATTACTTGGTCTTTAAACCGGAGATTCGATCTTCCTCTCTCTCTCGAAACAGGAGTCTCAGATTCGGAGACCTTCTTACCTGGAGCGTTGGTGTTCATGCGCTCGATGTGCCGAGCCAGTGCAGTCGACGGATCTTTGCCTTCCGAACTACATCCACATCCTGGTACAGCTCGTAGAGTTCGCGGTTGTATCTTCTCCTCCATTCGCCTTCCTCGCAGACAGGACCATAAATCCGACGTAGAATTTTTCTTTCGAAGGCAACAAGAATCAGCTCCGCAGTTTTGCTTAATCATATAATCGTGTTGGCCAATCAACATTGCCACGACGTGAGATAACACGGCAATTGAATTTCTCGGTTAAAAGAGCCATTGTTTCGTTATCTGTGTGGCAAGTGGCACCATCCTGTTGGGAGCACATGTACAGGTCCATATCCTCAATTTCTGGCCACAAGAAGTCCGTTATCATCTCGCGATAGCGAACACCTTTCACGGTAACTGGTTGCCCTCATTTTCAATTTGAACGTCCATTTTCGTAAAAGGCTTCAACAGTCTAAACGCGCTGCTCAATTGTATACCTCTCCATGGCTGAATTTGTCAAACACTGAAACAAAGAAATGTCAAATTAAGTTGGTCAAGAAAACTTGACATTAAGGCGTGACTCACAATTTACATCGTGCATTATGGTTGGACCATCCTTTATAATCGAGCTCGAACTCTCAGAACTCTTAATGGTTTCATCACTGGGCACTGCACCATTGGAACTCCCTTTGGACTGTCGTGCAGTGACTTTTGGTGAAGTTGCAGCCCTTTGGACTGCCCTACAATGACTTCTGCATTGAAGTTGTAGAGACGAGGAAAAGGTGGAAACTATAGTGCACCTTCTCCGCACTTGCTTGGCCCTCTACTAACGAAGGAAAACTCACCTAGGGGCACTGAATTTTAACACTACAGTTGATCGCTCAGACACAAAAACTGTTGCGTTGTTCTTGCTACGGGGTAGCAAGCTTTATTTGCTGGAATATCTTGGTCTTGCAGAAGAAGACCAACTGGCGGTTTTGGAATGAAGAATCACTAGCTTGCACCTCATCAGCCATCTGATCGGAACAAAGGCAGCAGAGACAGTGGTCTGCAGTCTTCTCTTCTTCTCGACAGGCGTCACAGAGGCTCGCTTGGGACAAGCACATTCAGGTGTCTGGGGAATTTACAGTGGTCCCCCACACTTCTTTTTTGTCAAGAGATAACAAGAATGACGTGGATTTTTTTGCAGACATTAGGGAACATGTGCGCGGTCTGTCTAAATTCTGGAGAGCCACCTTTGGTTGTGTTTCCGAGAGCTCCAACCATCGATGGAGGCCCTAACCAAGGACACAAGGAGTCCCAGCGCAGGTTCTGATCCTGTAAGGACCACTTTGATTCTTGCATAGAATGTTCATCGGTGATCTCATCTCCCGAGATCCCGGGATTCAGACAAGGCTTACTGACTTCCATTCTTGAATGGCTATTATATTCAGAGGAGACTTCCATTCCTGAACTATCCTGGGAGGGATTAAAGGGGTTAAGCAAGGCTTGGCTGTCGCTGCTGACACGAATACTTCGCCATTCCACCTGTTTTTCACGATATATGTAGTTCGTGGTCCTTAGGATCGCATAGGTTTCCGCTTTCGAAAACCGAACGCAGTTATTGATGTTGTCGCTCTCCACATGCGAAGTAACCAGGACCTACAGAGGCCTAGATGTTTCTGGTGCTCGCAATTAAACGAATAGGTTAGGATAGTTAAGGTTAAAGTGAGAGAAAAAGCTTCTCAAACTGGGGGAAGCGGTATCATGCACAACACGAATGGTTGCTATAGAAGCTAGGTTCAGGTCCGCTATGGGCTGCATCTCCACCAGATGGGTGGTATTATTACTATTATAACTCTCTGTGTATTTCTTTACGACGGCTGTTATTCAGCTGCAGTTACCGAAGCATTCTGTTACTTACATTCTATTTTCTTTTTTTTAATTTTAGAAGACACAGTCGTAAACAATCACAATCAATATGACTTCCAGGTAAGGATACCCTATCTATAATGTTTAAACATATATTAACACTCAACCCGTTGCAGACTCGATCGGTTATTTATCCTGCTCGAATCAGGTTCATCCGCAGTGACCCGTCGAGCGGCGGCAAAGCAAATAGGCGAAGTTCAAAAGCTCTACCCACACGAATTGCATCATCTTTTAAATCGATTAATCGGTTATTTGCACAGCAACTCATGGGATACACGTATAGCTGCAGCTCAGGCTGTGGAGGCGATCCTTAAAAATCTCCCCGACTGGAGTCCAATCGGTGTTAAGAAGGAGTTAAACAACGAAAACGATGAAGACTGCAAAGCCAAAGGAAACTTGCTGTCGTTCGATGAATTCAATTTGACACACATCCTTCAGAAAGGAGCCCGTCTCATCGGTTCGGAGGGCAGTGAGTTTGACGTTCACGAGGACGCCGATCCGAATAAGTCGACCGAGCGTTTGAGTCAACAAAGAGCATTGTTGAATGAAAAGCTGGGGATTACACAGGCCACCAGGCTGGGTGTGAATTTGACTGACATGATTACCGATGACGATGTCAAGAGTGGACCTGTCAACTGCGGTGTCAACGATGAGAAGGTAAGCGCATGTGGGTGGTGCTGGCGGAATCAGTGTTAAGTGAAATGTTTGTGGTTTCAGGTCCCCGTCGAGGACATTCTTAACATAAAGCCACTTCCGGGGCAATCAATATCGTCAAACGGACAGACTCTCAGCTGCCGTGAAATCAATCGCGCCAAACGAAAGGCGCGGCAGAATGTTGCCGGGGGTACTGCAACAACATCGTCATCGAACCTGAGTCGGAGCAACTCGACCACCAACGGTTCCATTCATCCGGATGAGCCAGACAAGAAGAAGATAAAAACCGATTCAAGTGAAAGACCGCCCACAGAACTCTTCTACAGCATTACTGGTAAGAGAAAGAGTTTTACGAAGGTCCACGAAGAGTGATTGAACATGCATTTTGTACAGCTCCAGTGCCAGATGCTACCGGAGTGTGGGTCGACGCCGTCTCTTGGCCATTGCAGAGCTTTTGCAGCCGTCTTTATGTTGACCTCTTCGATCCCAAGTGGGAGATACGCCATGGAGCAGCGACAGCACTGAGGGAACTCATCAACAACCACTCAGCCGGTGCAGGAAGATGTATCGACATGTCACAAGAAGAAGTAAGGATCGTGATTGGCTCCTGATGGATGGACGTGATAATCATTTTGTTGTTTTCTTTGTTAGATGGATGAAAGTCATGGTCTGTGGCTAGAGGACGCAGCCCTGCGTTTGCTGTGCGTTCTTGCACTTGACCGCTTCGGCGACTTTGTCTCCGATCAAGTTGTGGCGCCAGTGAGGGAAACATGTGCGCAAGTTTTGGGCACGATTGTTCGTGACATGCCAACTGATAAAGTCCACAAAACTGTGAGCGTTCTACGGAAGCTAATCAAACAGAACGAATGGGAAGTGCGTCACGGTGGCCTATTGGGACTCAAATACATTTTCGTTGTTAGAGAGGATCTACTGCAGATATTCCTTCCATTGACAATTTCCGACATTCTACTTGGTTTGTTCGACTCAGTGGATGATGTTGGCGCTGTTGCTGCGTCAACGCTAATACCAGTCGCGACGTGGCTTCCGAAGCTCCTTAATCATATGCAAGTTTCGAAGATTGTGAAGATGCTGTGGGATCTGCTTGTCGAGCAAGATGAATTGACCTCTGCTTGCAACAGTTTCATGGGCTTATTGGCTGCCATTCTATCCTTGCCGGATAGTTCGTGTTGGATCCAGTAAGTAAACCCATATTCCATCCAAGACGAAAAGCATATAAAGTCCATTCTTTTGTTTAGGATGGAACCAATGTCAACTCTAGTCCCAAGATTATGGCCATTTCTCAGTCACAGTACAAGTTCTGTGCGCAAGTCCACGCTGTCAACGCTTAAAACGCTGACCCAGGAGAACGCAACCAAATGCGAAGAAGGCGTAGAAGAAAACGGTGATATCATAAAAGCCGCCGAAACCGATGCCAAAGACGTCCTAAGTTTTGAATCAACAAATTTAAAATTAAATTTTGGTGTTAAGGATTGGCAGGCGCCTCTGCTGCAAGAAGCACTTCGCCATATCTATCAGAGAATATTAGTTGAACCGCATCAGGATATCCAGCGTCTGGCCAAAGAAGTTTGGATGAACTTGATCAATTTTGCCGACTTATCGGCATTGTTACACGCCGCCTGTCCCATTGTGTCGTCGTGGATTTGCCTTGCCATGCAACCAGCTCGCCTTCCATTCGACGCAAACATTTTACTGCAGGTTGTTCCCAGTCAATGCAGCGAGCGCCGACGTAATCGAGACGATTTGGGGGGCTCGTCCGCCCAGCCGCTGAAGTACTTTTTGGGTGGAAGCGAAGCAACTCCACTGGAAATCAGGGAGAAGAACTTTATTAGAGCTCGAATAAATGCAGCACGTTTCATGGGAGAACTTTCACGGTACCTAGTGCAGCCAGCTCCTGGAGTCGAATACACTGCGGTCACCGAAAGTCCTATGGAGTGTTATACCAAAGTTTTACTGGGGCATCTCCATTCCAGATCAGCGGTACAGCGCATAGTGTGCTCGTTGATTATCGCATTCTGGGCTCAAGCGGATCCCACCGTCCGGCCTGGTTGCCCTAAATTACAGGAAAAGCTTCGTTTCTGTGTGATGGAATATGTTTACTACGATGAAGTGGGCGTATCACTAACAAGGTACGTAAATCCGAGCCGACCGAATCCGCCACATTTGCTGACTACTTCTTTTCTTTGACGTTTCAGACTTTTGCAGGAAGCACATGACTTTATTGCAACGCTTAAGCAATATAAAATTCCAGTTAATGATTTTAATAGCGCTAGAATTCTAACACTTGAACAAATAGAAGCACTAAGCACAACAATGACTGAAAATCTCAAGTTGAAACATAACCTAAAACCGAAAATCGGCGACATGCTTGAGGATAGACGTAAGGGTTTACACAATTCTTACCAACAGACCAACGCCGAGCGTAACACATACAACATAAGGTAAATTAACCCCTGTTGATCCGGTGAACGAAATGAGGTGTTATTTGTTCATTGATCGATTTCAGTACACAAGCTGCATTGGCAGGAGCGATTGTGTGCATGCAGTGCTTGCCGGAGAAACTCAATCCTATTGTGAAACCCCTGATGGAGTCTATCAAACGAGAGGAACGTGATTTACTTCAACAGCTGTCGGCTGAGTTCTTAGTTTATCTTCTCGATCAAATAAGCGATCGGAATCCTAGTCCAAATAACAAAATAGTTACGAATCTGTGCACGTTGTTGAAGAGCGATGTTGAATTTACACCTCAAGTGGTAAGTTTATCGAAGTTTATCTATTTCTTAACAGATTGGCGAATTTTATAAGAAGGAGGAAGTTGTCGAATCGCTATAAGTTAGCAGATCCGCCGTCGCGAATAAAATCCGGGTAGATATGCTTAAGATGATGAGTAAAGAGGCAATTTTATGGCTCTCTTGTGGCATTAAGGTGGCTCTGGAGCCGGTGTTCCAACTACACCGGCATATCTCTTATGTCTCCCCGAGAGTGTCTACACTAAGATTCTGGAGGTACGTTCTAGAAATATAGTCGTATCCTGGATGGGGCCAGCTTTTCACTCTTAGAATGGTATTCGAGAAGGCTTGGGGGTACGCCAAACCGTTTCGGCAGTTTTGAAGATTTAAAAAAGGCATACGACTGAGTTTCTCGACGTCAACTCTGGAATGTTGCGGTTTGATGGTCCTTTTTTGAGGGACTGGTTGTTACAGCGCAGTCGAGACGAGGATTGTTTCACATTGGGAGAGTTGATTTTATGCCATCTTCTTTTTGCAGATGACTTCATTATTTTCACCTCGTAGAAGGAACTAAAGCGTGTACTCGATAGGTTTGTGGCCGTATGTGCAGATGCTGTGATAAAGGTTAATGTGGACAAATCAGAGGTTATGGTAATTTCCAGAACGTCTGTTCAATTCACTCTATATGTTAGTAGATTTTGAAGCAGGAGCCATTGAAGCCTGAAGCCATTGAAGCCTGAAGCCATTGGAGCAGGTTGAGAAGTTTAAGTATCTCGGGGTCTTTTTCACGATTGATGGGTGGAGTAATGCTGAGTTATTCTGTAGGATTGTCCAAGTTTCTTTAAGGGCGTTACAGTCCGGGTGGGACCTGAACCACAGCCATCAATCCTCTTCAGCGGGTTCGATCTTTAGCGCAGTCACCAATTTCGCACTCCAAGATCTGGAAGGTCGAGCTGGAAAATCGATTCTGTGGTTTTCAACTCAGTTTTTATTGCAACGCTCACATATGGTCATGAAATTTGGCTAAATGATTTGGCAACAATAAGATCACGAATACAAGCTGTACTTCGCGTTCTTGTGAGAGTTACTCTACGGCATAGGATGAGAAACACAGCAGAACGCAAGGACCTCAATGTTGAACAGCTACTTCTTCGAACGGAAGAACGTCCTGATCATCGCGACTTCCAAGAATGCAATTCCATCAGGTAGGCGAAACCTTGTCATGCCCAGGACGAGGTAGCTGGACCAAGTCAAGTCTCATGGTTCCGCTGATGGGTTAGAGTGGAGAGAGAGAGAGATCTCTCGTGGTAGTCGCAGAGAGTAAATGAAACAGGCATAATTTCAATAGTTACTACTTCTGGTTCAAGAACTTTTCCTAATAAGAGGTCTGCTCCCGCTAGCGTTGCCACAACCGTCTTACCATAACGGTTACTAGAATTATTCTGGCCTTTCCTTGGCTATGGCCTCCCCTTTTATACTAAATTGTTCACCCTAACCTTCATCCCATCTTCCCATCGAAATGTGATTCATATGAAATCAATTTGTTAACGTGAGCAACGACAAGTTCTTTCAATGCATACACTCATCATATGCTTGATGATTACAGTTTAATGTTATGTGTTCAACCCGGCACTTCGTCAATGTCTTTAATTGCCATGGGTTTTGACAGTACACGGTTTCTTGTTACCCTTAACGTACACCCAATACGTTGCATGTAGCTCCAGGCGTTGGACGGACCAATGGGTGTCATGTGTCATGATGGCTTGTGCGATCGGTGGTTGTATGTGCGTTGCGTTGTTCTGTGAACCCGGAAAGAACGTGGAAGGAAGAAAAATAAAAAGATATATTGGTGATGGGTGAGAGTAGTGTGCATTGTGTGACAAAGCAAGTGATCATAGAGAAACAGTACAACTCACTTTTGTAGTCCGAATACACCATCGGTAACTCAACTATTCTCAATGAATAGAATTGCCTTCTCAACGCTACCTGCCACCGCCAACTACCCCAATTCCCTCTCTCTCTTTCGAGAAGACAATGTACATCAGCATTCCCTCCAGATCGAAATGTATGTGCCTGACAGATCAGATCGGAGCTAGCCGATCCCATACGAATATACACCGAAGGATGATTCGAAAGACTTCAATATTGCCCTTTCTTTGAAGCGCCCTGACTACTGTAGCGTTTTCCAGGTAGAAACCTTTGTGATAAGAGATGCATTGTCTCAAGACGAATGTGTGTCCGATACGGACATAACCATCTAGTGCACAAGTAGAGCAATCAAAAGCAAGTGACTAGAAGCCACCACCTGCCTTAAGATTAAGGTAGTATGGCCCGCTCTAAATCCTACCGATCATTTGTCTGCTCAGCAGTTATCAGTTGTTAGTGATAACTTAGTTCCAAGTAGGGAAGACCACCGACTTCTCAAAAGAAAAAAAAAAGAGCATGAAGATCGAAATTCGGATGTCATTTCTGCCGTAACACTTTTCTATATCCTAGATCACGCGCTTCTCATGCTCTTTCTTTTTCCTTTTGAGAAGCTGGTGATCTTCCCTTTTTTTATGTTTGTAGACCTCGCACATTCTTGCTTCGCTGAATTTGGTGTCAAAGTCAGCTTTTCATTTCAAGTTCGCCATTTCTGTTCCTATTGTTTCCTTTTTTTCACTTTGTCGGTAAATACTTCGACAGTCCTACTCGACGGCCGCCCCTCATTAAATATGTGTCTTTTTCTACAATTATTAGGTAACCCCCGACTACCCAATGAACGCGTCTCCAAAATCAAACGAAGCCAACATCATAGACCATTACTTTGGAATACTCACGCTGTCGATTCAGCAAAAGATCGGTGGTGGCCACTCAAGCAATGCCAGTGCATCACGTGGTCCTGGCAGACCACCAACAGTGACTGAACCTCCCGTGGAGAATGGTGGCGCCCCCGGAGACGACAACGTAAGGCCAACCGGGTGCAGTCATAGATCATCTAACCAACAAGCATAACTCATTATTTCACAGGAAGCTAAACTATGTCGAACGCAACGAATCGGTTCAACTTTCACTCTACAATTTATGTGTAAATATTTTGGGGCGAATTTGAATACCAAAGTGCCTATACTCTGGCAGATAATGGTCGGCAAAATCGATGCCTTCCTCGAGGCCAATCCCGCCATGGAGTCATTGACTGATAAGCTGTTGGATCCACTCCCCACAAACGATCTGATGACAGCATTGCAAGTCATTGAAGTCGCTGCGCCATCCATTGACGTTAGCTTACACGAGGAACTTTTTAAATTGCTTCCAAAACTGGGAATCCTTATCACTCATCCACTCAAGGCGGTAAGTCATACTCCATCGATTGCATGCACACTTATCTCATTCTGCCCTACATGTCACAGATTCGTCACATGGTCGCTCGCAGCATTGCTACGCTGGCCAATATTGACCATTGCAAGGCCATGAACTTTATAGTTGCGAATATAATGGATCTACTGAAGAAGATTGAGAACGTCATCTGCCGTCAAGGAGCCATAGAAGCCATCGAGAGAATTGTGGAGAAGCTGCAAATCAAAATGGTTCCTTATGTGGTGCTGCTTGTCGTACCGCTGCTTGGTTAGTAAACGTCGTAGATGCTTGTTATTTGGGAGATTGACTGATTTTTACGGTTTTAGGTTGCATGAGTGATCCCGATGAGTCAGTCCGTCTCTTGTCGACACACTGCTTTGCGACTCTCATACAACTGATGCCGTTGGACAGCAAATTCAGCAAAACAGAGATTGCTTCTAAAGTAAATGTGCGACGGTTCATTGTTTGACTTTTTCACTGAGCGCTGTTTTCTTTTTCCAGGAACTCCAAGAGCGTAAAACACGAGATAGAGAATTCCTAGACTACCTCTTTGCCCCGAAGACAATTCCAAACTTTAAAGTTCCTGTGCCGCTTACGGTTGAACTTCGAAGCTATCAGCAGGCCGGTGTCAACTGGCTATGGTTTCTGAACAAATACAATCTGCATGGGATCCTATGCGATGACATGGGCCTGGGAAAGACACTGCAGACCATATGTATCCTAGCGGGTGATCACCATCAGCGGATGTCGGAGAAGGCCACCGAATTGCCCAGCCTTGTTATCTGTCCACCAACTTTAACCGGTCATTGGGTGTATGAAGTGGAAAAGTTTCTCGAATCTCCATTCCTTCGTCCATTGCACTATGTAGGGCTTCCAGGCGGTCGCGAGAGGCTACGATCGAAAATCGGTCGTTGCACGTTGGTCGTTGCGTCGTACGACACCGTCCGCAAGGATATTGATTACTTTAGTTCGGTTCATTGGAATTACTGTGTCCTCGATGAGGGTCACATTATAAAAAATGGAAAAACAAAGAGTTCGAAAGCAATTAAAAAATTGAAAGCCAATCATCGTTTGATTTTGTCAGGCACACCGATTCAGAACAATGTTCTTGAGCTGTGGTCCTTGTTTGATTTCTTAATGCCCGGATTTCTGGGCACTGAGAAGCAATTTATATCTCGTTATAGTCGTCCAATCCTCGCCAGTCGTGATTCGAAGAGTTCTCCCAAAGAGCAAGAAGCCGGCGTCTTGGCAATGGAGTCGTTACATCGGCAAATCCTTCCATTCCTGCTGCGGCGCGTTAAGGAGGATGTGCTGACTGACCTTCCGCCGAAAATCACTCAGGACTTGCTGTGCGAGTTGAGTCCGCTTCAGGAGCGTCTGTATGAAGACTTTAGTAGAACTCATTTGAACTCAGATTTGAAAGACTGTCTAGAGAATTTGGGTGGTTCAGAACAACTGAACAAGAAGACACATATATTCCATGCGTTGAGGTATTTGCAAAACGTTTGCAATCATCCAAAGCTTGTACTCAGTGCCAGTCATCCGGAACATTCGAAGATCACTCAAGAGCTAGCTCAATACAATAGCAGTTTGAATGACATCGAGCATTCGGCCAAGTTGCCCGCTTTGAAGTAAGTCACGAGGATGGCAACTGTGGGTTTATTTTGAGTTTATCTCCTTTTTCGTTTTCTTACAGACAACTGCTCTTGGATTGCGGCATAGGTGTGGAAACTGAATGCGTTAATCAACATCGCGCTCTGATATTCTGCCAGTTGAAGGCCATGCTGGACATCGTGGAGAATGATTTGCTGAAGAAACATCTTCCAGCTGTCTCCTATTTGAGGTTGGACGGAAGTGTGCCGGCCTCCAGCAGGCAGGACATTGTGAACGGCTTCAATGGGGACCCCAGTATAGACGTACTACTGTTAACAACGCAGGTAATGACACAAAGCAAAATCCGTATCCTCCTCAGGTTTATGACTCTCTCTCTCTCTCTTTCAGGTCGGAGGCTTGGGTTTAAACTTAACCGGTGCCGATACAGTTATCTTCGTTGAACACGACTGGAATCCAATGAAAGATCTACAAGCGATGGATCGTGCCCATCGTATCGGTCAGAACAAGGTGGTCAATGTGTATCGCCTGATAACAAGGAAATCCCTTGAAGAGAAAATCATGGGCTTACAAAAGTTCAAAATTCTCACTGCCAACACAGTTGTGAGTGCGGAGAACGCATCAATGGACACAATGGCTACCGAACAGTTGTTTGATTTGTTCAACCTAACCGAGAGCAAACATCAGAATCATTCCGCAGACGGGACAAGGGCATCGACGAGCAATGCCAGCGGACAGATGTCAATGTCAAGTGTCATAGATAATCTGCCAGATCTCTGGTCGGAGAATCAGTACGACGAGGAATATGATATTACACAGTTTGTACAAGGATTGAAAAAATAACAAACCAATTGCAAGTAAAGATGACGGCTTGTGTTTTTCATTTTCCCCCGTTTTTTTGTTTTTGTAGTCGGAGTCGGAAGGACTTCAGTTTAGGAATAGACTTAAATTATTTATTCTCATTTCATAAGCATCTTCTTTGTTTTGTTTTCTATATCTTTTCTTATGAATAAAGAAAAATAATTAAATTAAAAATAAACTACTGTTGCTTCTTTTTTCCGAATTGGAGTAGGATTTTTCGAGACTAGCAATATCAAGCCGGCAGGGCGATGGGTTGTCATGTGACTTCTTCCGGAATATTCCATACAATTGAAATTGACGTGATTGCCAGTACACAGCGAACCATCGATGAGGCATTTGGCACCGAGACGGAAGCCGCTAAAATGAGTGGCGGTGAACGAGAAGAGGTCGTCAGGAAGGATATACAATCGACGTCTTGGACGGAGCGCCATAAAGGGTTCGCCTGCATCGGCTTTGTAGTTAACAGTAAGAACACCCTTACCGAGATCAAACGCCTTGTTTATTTGGACTCAAGAGGAAATTGAGTAATATAACTTTGCTTCGGAGTACAGGTTTTCGAAGATTCGACTTCGTAAGAGCCATTGATGATCCCAGCCCTGTTCTACGAGCCAGAGTTATAAAGAACTTTCAAAGTGGCTGAAGAAATCCTTGGTCCCTACGAGAGAAAACTTCTGCGTGTAATAGCATCTGGAGGAGACGATTCACCCACTAACTGTTATAAAGTGATATGAACCTAGCCAGGCGTCTACCGATCCAATGCCTAAGATGGCTGGGTGGCATGTGGGGCGCATGGAGAACAAAGCTCCGGCTCAAAGAGTCATCGCCTCGGTACCTGGTGGTCATCAAAATGTAGGACGCCCGTAGGTCCACTCGAACTGTAACGACACACAAAGAAGAAGAAGTACCATGTTCTGCTGTAGCCAGACCTTGGAGACTGAACTGAAATAAATCTATTTCTGAAGGCCCTATATTCCGTTCGACGTTCGACGTGAGCAGATGTCTTATTCATCCCTCTATTAAATACGTACATTCTTTAGTTTAACAGTTAAAGTTTGTGTTTCTTATTTACAGAATTTTAAAATGTTGGTGATTCCTTGACAAAAGAGGAAACTTATTTGCAGGGTTTTATCAACGTGATTTCTAAATAGGAAAGGCCGTGACTCGCTTAGTCCAACAGGTTGGTTTTTTAAGTCCGTGAGACCTTTTATTCCCAAGACCATCTTCTACATCGCGAAGTGTTCGGAGCTAAGCTCTTTCCAGAGATATATCGGCGGAAAGTTAAGAGTTAGAGGTTTAAGGCTTTTGAAGGGTTGATCGCAGTGCCTTGCTGATGCATATGCATGCCATCCGCTGCACCCGTTCGAACGTTTTGGAATTGGTGGCAATATGTAGTGTGGTTCACGAGATCCACGCCGAACTGTAGTATGGGTCTGACTACTGAAACAGAAAAAGCCAATGATATTTTACACACTGTAGTTGTTTTTTACAGCAATATACCGCCATGCATGTCTTTTTGAAGCGTTGCCGGATGTTGGGTTTCCAGCATAATTTCCCATCCAGAATGATGCCTAGAAATACCTTGGATTTGGAGATAATTAAATCCGTCTGGCCAAAATGTAATTACTTCCTTTTTCTTCTTTTGCTCGCGCTTCAATCTGGGTGAACCTCGGCCTGAATCAACTAGCCTCTCCACCAGGCACGATCTTTAGCCAGGTCCCTCCAATTATGAGATAATCGTTGAGGTCCTTCTCCAGTTCCGTGAGTCATCGGTTTCGAGGAGGTTATCTTGTGCCGAGTAAGAAACCCTTTACTTACTTATGAGGCATACGAAAAATGGAGAGTCTGAGCCTGAGTAATTGATGCCTTCCATCGCTGCCGGTCCTGAGGCACGCTGCTTCCAGTCATCAAGACCAAGCTGTCTTGCATCCGCGATTACTTGGTCTTTATACGAGAGGTTCGGTCCTCCTCTCCTTTCTCGAACCAGGAGGCTCAGATTCGAAGACCCTCTTAGCGGGAGCATCGTTTTCAATGCGCACGATGTGGCCGAGCCAGTGCAGTCGACGGATTTTTGCCTTTCGGACTACATCCACATCCTGGTACAGCTCGTAGAATTCGCGGTTGTGTCTTCGCCTTGTTCGCAGACGGGACCATGTATCCGACGTAGATTTTTCCTTTCGAGGAGTGACAAAATAGGAGTTTTGTAGAGAACGATCTTGGTCCTTCGAGTAAGGAGTTTTAAACCAAGCTGTTTCGACAAACCGAAGTAGCATCGATTGCCAAGGGTGATTCTACGTTGGATCTCCATTGTGATGTCAATAGTAGAATTCACGTTTGCTCGGATTTAGACAAACTCCTTCACTACCTCAAAATTGTAGCTGTCCATTGTAATGTTTTGTCCTAGATGGTGTGTGGTGGATAGATTCATATATTTCGTCTTATCCTCATTTACCTTAAGACCAACTCGTTTCTCCTGTTCTTCAATAGCGATTAAAGCCTCCACTACGGCATGTTGAGAATGCGAGACGATGTCAATGTTATCTGCTTATCCAAACATTTGAACTGTCTTGTAGAAGATAGTGCCTTCCGTGTTTGTAGCTCCCCGTCGCACTTTTTCAGGACCAGATTGAAGAAATCACACGACAGCGCATCTCCTTGCCAGAATCCGGTGCAGGTTTCAAATGGCTCAAGGTCCTCGAGCCAAAACGCACAGTGCATCGCGTACGTATTAGCGTGGTGCGACACAACCGGATCAGTTTTCCCGGAATCCCGAATTCGACCATTGCACCGAATAACTCCTTGCGATGAATTCTGTCGTATGCGGCTTTAAAAGCTATAAAGAGGTGGTGAGTATAGATTTGAAACTCGCTAATCTTCTCCAGGATCTGTCTTAGTGTGAGGATTTCAGTACGCTAGACAGGATCTTGTAGGCGACGTTGAGCAGGGATATACTCTGTAGTTGTTGCAAGAGGTAGGATCGCCTTTTTTGTGAATGGGGCATATGGAGCTAATATTCCAGTCGTCGGGCATGCTTTCGTCCTCCCAAGTTCTACGGGTGATCTAGTGCATGCTCCTTATCAGAACATCGCCACCGGTCTTGAAGAGCTCTGATGGTAAGCCAGACCAGACCCTGCGGCCTTTTTGTTCTTCAGCCTTTTAATGGCTGTGTCGACTTCAGCTAGGGAGAAAAACTACCTCATCTACTAGACTTGGGATTTCTTCTTCTTTCTGTTGGAAGTGCTTCTTAAACTCATCCACTAATCCCTGCGGGTCAGTAACTAGGTTACCCTCACAGTTTCGAAGAGCCTGGGTGTCTTTCCTAAAGACAGCGGCAAGGCTTTTGGCTTTTTTGTAGAAGGCCCGTAGTTTCTGCTTGTCCCTAGACTCTTCGAGATCCTTGAGCTGGGAGACTGCGAGAGAACTTTTGTTCAGGCGTAGAAGTTTTTTTCTCCTCCCGGTACTCCTCTTACGCTGCTCTTGCTTTCAGCCACTTCTACCAAGATTAATTGACACTAAATTTGCCGACGCAAGAAATGCATCCACTTTCTAAGCATTTGCTTGAATCCATTAGTTAACTTTTATGAACTCGTACTCATTTACCGATTCACCTATTCAAACACCGGATAGTGTCTATAAGTTGTAAACTATTGTCTTTTTATGATAAACAAACAAACTTACAATTTCAAACTATAAAGCAGTAAAGTTCTTCAAATTCGCATTAACCGCTCATTGGGCGGACTTATGTACTTACTTTCAACCAACGAGCAATATAAAGATAAATCAAAAAGCAATCTCGGTCTCTGTATGATTTATACCAATGCTGTGCGATACAGCGTTTGTATGAAAGTACGAGTACATACAAGAGTTTTTTTTCTGGTTCATTTTGTGAATAAGTCTCCGAGACTATAAAGCTAAATGTTGACAAACAGGAAATATTAATTGATGTGTTGACTTGTTGTTCTCCATTTCTTCGAAAATATGTAACGATGTGATATTCACGTAGTAACAACAACAAATAAAGAAAAACTATGCGGTTGATAAGGTCAGGATCTTATCGAATCTGGAAATCTACACGGATGCATGCTGGACCGCAGACAGCAGGGCAGACAGAGATGTTTCAATCGGCTTACCAGATAGTCTAAGCACTTCCCTGGTTGGTTTTCAGTTAAAACACTTAAAAAAAACAATTCGCTTTTTTTAACGCCTTTTCCCTGTGACAATCTATTCTTTTGTATGCAGACAGCTAGTCAGTGTATTCGTACCGCCGTGTGGATGGTTCAAATTAAAGAGGTTTGCCGTGAATTATGACAGCCAATCATCACCATCTTCAGGCTCACATGATCCACTAAAGGGTCGCGGGGGTAAACCACGCACGAGAGATATCAATTGATATGCCAAAGCGTCGGTGAATTTATGGACTTTGTCCAACCACCTCATCCACTTTCAAATTTCATGACCATAGGTGATAACTGTAATAAATAGTGATTTGAAAACTGCTAACTCCGTTTTGACCCTAAGCTCGTGTACACGCCTCGAGGATTAAGACTCCATCAAAGAAGCCCACTACGACCTTTTGGACGGTGCCTGTTCGGAGTACGATGTCAAAATTATGCTCGGACACTTCATTGCCGAAATCGGTAAGGAAAACATACTTGCGGCTTAATCGGAAAACACAGCTTCCACGATACGTAACAGATAACTAGCTCACAGACTGCGAAAGGATGGAATTTAAATTTTTTGTGACATACCAGTCACAACAGCTCTTGTATCGACCTTTAAATGTGTATATGCTCCTTTACTTTTCAGATTAGTGTGGTTTATTTTTTTAGGCGCATTGAATTAATACATCATCATCGTCTTCTGACCTGCATGATCCTCTAAAGTGTCGCACGAGAGATCTCCAGGCAACTCGATCCACTGCCATCGACTCTAACTCATCAGGGGTTATACCCAAGCGTAACCAGGCGAGTTTATGGACTTTATCCACCCATCTCGTACTGGGTCTATCAAGTGGTCGCCTACCTGATGGAATAGCATTCAAGGCCAGATTCGTGCTAGAGCTACGCTTCTATGGTTTGGTCACGTAGCTTGTCTTCCTCTTTATTTGGCGCTATAGTCCGGGATGGACCCGTGCCTCAACCAACAAGCCTCCCCAACTAGCACGGTCCCTGGCTAGTTGAAGTCCTTCTCCACCTGCGTGTGCCACCTTAAATGCGGGTGTCCTCTGTTACCTAGTCTCACGGGTTCGGAGCTGAGTCCATACGCTTTACCTTAGGTGTTGGATCTTTATGACGCCTGACTAGATTCATGGTGCTGTTCATCCCATACACTTCGTGGTTGAATGTTCTCCTCGAAAAACCGTCAACGCAAACAGGACTAAAGATCGCACGCAGAGCTTCTCTCTAGAAGAGACCAAGGTCTGCGAATTTAGGATGGTTTTTCCTGTGCTTTAGTGCGGCGGGCAGCTGTAAACACGGAAGGCACTATCTTCTACAAGTCAGTCCAACTGTTTGGGATATGCAAACGACATCGACATCGTCGCGCGTTCCCAACGTGCCGACTGCACTGGCTCGGCCACATCGAGCGCGTGGACAACAATGCTCCAGCTCGGGTCTTCGAAAAATGGAAAGCAGCTATCGCTCAGCCTCGGACCTAGCATGTGTTGTCAGCCTGATAAGTAAGTAAGTTATCCTGTGCTTTTGGTAAGGACCGGCGCTACTCTGCGCTACAAATGCCTACTCTACTGCATCTACCGAAGAAATTTTGTTTTTCAAGTCTTTTTTGTGTTATTGGAAATTAGACTAGCAAGTTTAATTCAACCACAATCTCTGCAGCTGATTTGAAAAGGATTTTCATGGGTAGACCTTTGATTTGGTTCCCTTAGCAAAATTCTTCCTGGTGGTTCTTATGGCATTTGATATTCTTATGGCTGTAGGGCATTCAAAATTACTTCAAAAACAAAATAAAAAATTACCCCACACAAACCAAAAATTAAAAACACGTACACCGGTCTTATTATTTTGTTGGCACAATTTTGGTAACTCAGGTAGGCTGACCTGGTTTTCTGAACAATTTTCTCTATGCATTCACACTTGCATGGTATCCTTTTTGCTGAGACTGTAACAACAAATTTGCAACATGTTTGTTGCAACACATTGCAAAAATTTTAAGGATGCTTTTCAACACCATCTTTAATAATTCTAAAGAAATTCCATTAAGGCACATTGTCATCAGTCGTTTCTATTATTTTTCATTCGCCTATAAATTTCATCCACTGTACTTTAAGATCTTCAATATTCACTGTGTTTTGTGAAAACAAATCTGATAAGTCCCGTAACTGGTGGCATTGTTCACGACACAACCTTTCTGGATCTCGGTATTTTAAAATTTTAATTTTAGCGTCTAACAGACCAAATTTTTCTGCAATCTTAATACATAATCAGAACAATGTTAGGGATATGATGAGCAGTGGGCAAAATGTGGTAGATTTAGAGTTTAGGTAGGTTTTTCAACATTGGAAAAAGTGGTAGCAATACCACTTAAGTGGTAGAAGGCCCATTATTGCCCCTCAATCCCATAGTCCTGTTGAACACTCCAGAGTTTACCTCGAGGAACTCGTTCATTTTCTTTTTCCAATTCTACAAAACAGCTGAAGTTGGGTTTAGCTTAGCTTTACAGCTACCATTCTTAGAGTAAAAAGCTGGTCGGTTGTACTTCTGTCGCGATGAAAGCCGCACAGAACACAGAGTGACCGTGATGGTCCCCATTTTGCCAATTGCCAGTAAATTGCCATCGTTGTCCCCCTTTGTAGGTCATGGGAGTGCTGACCCTAGCTTGAGGATGGTCTTACTTCTAACTCTCAGCCATCATAACAAATCTTCAAATCTAGTCCGACATGAAATCCTATCGAATCATAAAAATACGCATTTTGATCCAAGATTCGGTTGTCAACAAATCGTACAAAATGAAGATAAATTGGATCACCGGCAGTCGTAAACAGGGTTCAATAAAAATTGGCTAACTTATCTAGAAAGCGCCTCAATTTCGCACCAGTGAATGAAGTCAGTACACAACTCAATCCATTCCTTATTTTCAGATTACGAGTGCGAATCAAAATCCACAGATTTTCCACTAAGGGCAATACGCGTCATAAACCCGATGGCTGATGGCTGTAAAGTCATAAAATTAGATGTTTTCAGTTTGCGCTGATAAGGGCGAGGTAGAACTTACGCAGCGCCACGACCGCAATCGGATTCGGCGAACAAAAATCGCGTCTTTCATATAAAAGCCTTGGGTCGCACAAGAAGCTTCGTTAATCGCTTCGCGAATTTTATCACATCAGTCAGCGGCAGTCGGTGTTCAAGAATGTTCAAGTTTTCAGCGCAATTTCTTGCGATTCTCATTGCAGTGCTAGTTGTAATCAGTGAAGTGCAGGGTCATGGAATGCTATTAGATCCACCCAGTCGATCATCCAGGTGGCGCTATGATTCAACAGCGCCAGCCAATTACGACGACAATGGATTGTATTGCGGGGGATATGGGGTAAGTTCCGGTGAGGCATTTTCAAGGCGGACAACGTGACCGAAGTGGATAATTCTTTTTTGTAGACACAGTGGTCCAAGAACGGCGGCAAGTGTGGTTTCTGCGGGGACAATTACAGCGATCCCAGGCCGAGGGCCAACGAGCTGGGTGGCAAATACGGACAGGGGGTGATCACAAAAAAATACGCTAACACGCACACGGCTTACCTGGGAATTCGGATCACGGCGAATCATTTGGGATTTTTCTACTTCAACCTGTGCAATTTGGATGAGTTCGGACAGGAGTCGGACGAGTGCTTCAACAAGTACCCGTTGCGGCTGGTCGATGGCAGTCTAAAGCAGTACATTGGCTCGGCTACGGGATGGGTCAACTCGACAGTGGTCCTCCCCGAGGGACTGAGCTGCAATCACTGTGTCCTGAAGTGGAGCTATCAAGCCGGTAAGTAAAGGTGTGTCGAAAATGTGAAGTAGAAATTAAACGCCCATGAATCTGTGGGAATAGGTAACAACTGGGGGTACTGTGAAGACGGCAGCGGTGCTCTTGGCTGCGGACCTCAGGAGAATTTCAAGGGCTGCGCGGATGTGAGTATCAAGAGTGCCACCAGCAGGGTGGCACCTCTCGCAGATGAGTTACCAGCTGAAGAGGTGGAGGATTTGCTGGAGGAAGTGCCGGAAAAGGTGGTCGATGATGTGCCTGAGTTACCGGAAGAACCAATTGAGGAGCAGGCGTTTTAGATTAATATTGTTGAAGGAATATGTGTAGAAAATGAATTAATAAAAGTATTAGGAGAAATCTAGGCCTTTCATTTGTTTCCTTTGTCACACAAAGTGGATGCTTTCCGAAGAGTTTCCAGAGATTGTCTTCCGCTAACCTTGGTTCCGGAAAAGAGTTTCTATCAATCATTTCCAGACCGCGAACAGTGGAAGGAACGAGTGGCGACAGCGGAGGCGGAGATCGCCATACAACGATGGCCCAAAGACGAGCGCTGGTACAGGGTCGGCGATCTTCTGTTATCGCTTCGAAAAATCCCTGGCACTAAATCTAGATCCCTTTTAAATGCAGCCCAGCCATCCAGATCAGAAGACGTCCGACTGCAGTGTATTTCAAGCAGATGTGGCTGTCATATATGAGGCGGCGCTGGCGCTGAAAGACCAAGACGTTGAAAGAATTTTCCTCAATCTGTGGACCTCAGTGATCTCTCTCTGAGGCAGCCCAATCCTTTTCTGATCTGGACGCCTTGGCTGCATTAAGAAGGGATCTAGATTTCTTCCTCAGAGCAAGGAAGTTTTTACTCCACAATTGAGGAGATTTCTTATTATCCGTAAAGGACACGCTTTCTCAGAGGATACCTAGAAGGTGGTTGACAGTTCATTGCCAGTTAGCTGAAGATCATACACGCTAGTTACTCCTTTTTGATCTAATTGCCTTGTTCCTAAACTTCCTAACCTGAGTGCCTTCGGTATCAACCTTGAATGTTCAGATCAGTCTATGGTCCGAAAAGGACAGAGTTTCTGAATCTTTCCAGTGCCTAACTTAGGGAGAGCGAGTTGAAATTACAGCTGAGAGTTAAGCATTTGACTTCTTGCCTGTTATACGCATATCGCAACGACGCGTTCAGGCGTTCGGGGTTTGGACATTTTCAGTAGGATACAGATGGATAGAAGATAGAGGCCAATATGGGTGCTGGCGCCCATTACAAAAATCGAAGCATCCAGCTTTCTTTTGGATTACCAAATCACTGTAGCATTTTTCAGGCTGCATCTATAGCGATTAATGAAGCTCTGTCCTGGCTAAAACACAATGTAATATCAAGTACACAACTTTAAAACTTCCCTTAAGCCTCCCCTATCTCTCCAACTGGGTGCCGGTACACTGCGACATCGCAGAGAATTGTGAAACAGACGAACTCGCTAGAAAGGCTACTACTTTCGTACATTTTCCGGATAGTGATCTACAATACATGTCAGTCGCTACTGTTGGGCATCTGCTGAACCTAGACAAACTCGCTCAAGTAAACAGTTGATGGTCGCTGACACAGGATACGCTCGATCCAAACAGACTGATCAAATCTTAGAACTCTCATCGGCGTTATAACTTTGCATTGCACATATGTTAAAGTCGAAATGGGGTTGTCGCGCGTTTGAATTTTCATACACCGTAATATCGTAACTGCGATCATGAATTTCTAGGTAGAACTACTATCCAGTCACTAGGGCTTTTTGACATTTGACATTTAAATTTATTTCTTAATTTGAATTTTTGGCAAACTCAGACTATTATTTCCGCAAGTAATTAATTTTTTCTCGGAATTTACATTACGCATTTAATGGCTTGTGTCCCGCTTTGAAATTTGTCCTGGGAAATGTCCTGTTTTCAGCTTGTTAGAAATTTGCTATCAAGCCATAAGTACTGATAGTAATAAATTAATGTTTGTAGCATCTTCGTAATTAAATAGACATCGCTATTTATAAAATTAAATATTATTTAACTTGCCAACAAATAGCAATAAAAGATTGACTGTTAATATGTAAGTATGTGCATACAATACAATATAAGTAATTGTAAGCATTCATTATGTAACTCGTACATAAAATGTACAAATCTGAATTAAAAGACTTGAATTTACCAAATGTTGATTTATTAAATTATTATATTTATTAAATAAAGAATTGAAATGAAATTATAGAAATGATGAGATGTTTTTAACGTTTTTTCTTTTTTTTTTGTTTGCTCGCAACTTTTGTAAGTGTCCCGACGCGGAATTTTTGAAATCTGGCATCCCTACTTTGCCTATCAATTTTACACATTTCCAATAATAGTTTTTTTTCCTTTCCTGGAGTCCATCAATTATCAAACTTTTTTCTTCTTTTCTCAATATTTCCTTCGAAAGAAACTCATAACAATCCTTTTTAAGGCTCCGGCACACAGAATACTATACTTGCGTAGCGTCAAAGCATCCCATCACTGTAAAGTGCCTGATGCAAGGAGATGACCCAATAAATACATCAACACACAGCTGATTTCATTTGACAGTTTCAAGTTTCAATTGAAATTCTAGTTGCTTATTAATGCACAAATAACATATGTATTTTATTATAAATTTCCAACTACAAATATTGTATTTTGAACTTTGCTTCTCCCAAAACCCAAAATCAAGATTAAACCGAAATGTCACAATTGAACACAAAAGTAGAATGAGAAATATCCGACTTCCCAGCTGTTCATCGAAGAATTTGAATACTTTTTTGACATATATTCATGCATTTTTGACGTTCTGATTGGTCAATTTGGTTTAATAAAACGATATAAAAAACAGTTGTCGAAAATTTGAATTGTCAAGAGAAGTAGAAGTCGAACTCATACAATAAATTCTAATAATCAACAGCTAATATAGCATAATTTATACCTAAAGATTCAAGTGTTTTCTTTTGACCGCATTCTTGTCTAATGATATGGGAAATTATACCGAAGCCAGGTAAAATAAAAATATAAACTTCTGGATGACCAAAAAATCAAAATAACTGCTGATTTAAAATTATTAAAAAAAGATTTATTTAAATTTCAGCCTGCATGTCGGCTGTGTGCAGAAAAAAGATTTTTGTTTTCGATTTGTACACTGCGTTTACGAAGAACCGCCATGGCACTTGGTGCAAGGAGCTAAGTCCCCAAGAAATGAATTCAATTCCGTAAAGTGGACTTTCTCTGCACCTGTTCCTTCCTCTTCTAGATCGAGCCTCAAAACCGTACAAAATTCCTTCGAATTCACACCTAATTAAAAACTTTAACGAAGTCTCGTTCAATAGTCAAATGATTCCTTAAATGTGACCACAAGATCATGCTGGGCTTACATCTTACACATATGTATGTAGATACAATAAACATTATACCACATATATATGTATGTATGGTTACCTGTAGTTCCCTTCCACTCTTGAGATAGTAGTAGAAGCTAAACCTCGGCCCTGACCCTATACGGACTATAGCGCCACCCATATTATTATTATACAGAGTTGCCTTTGAATTTGCCACTGTGTGTATCAATGCGCAGTCACCGCTGAACATCTTTTTGTCCCATTCATTCAGTTGGTTTCTGTTTAAAATTAAATCCGATGCGTCAGATTTTTATCGGAAAAAAAATGTAGGCTACTTCGTCGCACGAAATCTTAACTGCAATAAATTCAGTGGATAATAAATTGATATCACATTTATTTATAACCATGTTATACATACATATCTTCGAAATGCAAAAACAAATTTCAACCGTGTTAATGCTGGGTTTATTGAAAAGAAAAGTAATTTTATCCAATTAATTGATAACCACTGAAAGTAAACAGTAATCTATAATTGGTACCATATTCTTTACACTGGGGTACTATGCCAGTAAATGGGAAATCTCTCAAAAGGATATCACAAAACAACCGTATCTGGCGCCAAAATGAGTAAGCAAAAAGTGATTATGGTAACGTCCCACGCAACGGTTTGTGTTTAGCATGGGAGAAAAACAGTAGTGCGTTGCTGCGGCCGTCGTTTTTCAACACACCGTGTGGAGAGAAAGCATATAATTTAGTACGGCAGTCATAAATGGGGTGTACTTTGAGAAAATAGTAATAAATATAATTTAGGCCTTGAATAATAATTAAATTCACAAATAACATAAATGTACAGATTAGTGCATTGAATTTTTAATTGGTATAATTAAATATGGCACATTTGCCCATTTGAGCGCAAAATTCAAATTTTGACAGTTTGTGGTGAACTTAAAGCATTGTGTTGTAATTTGATAAAAAACCTTTTATGGAGATTTATGGAGACGCTGTTGTAGCGTCTCCAGAAGTGCGTCATGATGTTTTGGGTTCTCCGCCAGTATTGGAAAGTGTCAGTATTGAAAGCATCAACTGCCGGTTCCGGAATCGCTTTGATTTGCTATCCAATAAGGAGGAGCCTTAAAATGATCCGGGTCATTGGACCATGGTGGAAGAGGTCTCGAGTTCATTATAGCTTCTATTTCATATGTTCACTGTTCGGTACATTTGTCCTTTTGCCGCTTTAACTAAGGCCTCCCAAAGGCCGCCGAGGTGCTCTAGTGGTAATAAAATTGAAATTAATTTTTTTCAAAATTACAGTAATACAAAATAGGCTTGTGAAACAAACTCAGCTCTGACAAAATTGATTGCATTGTCACCGAAGATACCCTTTGGAAGTCCTCTGCGACGTATCATACGCTTCAGGGAAGCGATAAATGCTTCTGAAGGTAAGTCAGACACTGCTTCTAAATATACAGCTTTAGAAGCCAGACAAACGAAGGCTGCGACGTATGTTTTATAAGGCATCTTGCCTCTGATGCGATAATATGTATTGATACGTCTAATGAAATCCACACCACAGCGAGATAACGGTCGACTGATATTTTCTCTCTACGCTGGTACATCGCCCATTATTTGCTGCAGCAATTTAGGCCTATACGAACAACATTCCGTGCGAGATCTCTTGCGTTGATCATCCAAAATCGATGTCGGATCAGAGTTTTGGATCCAGTGTGGTAGTTTTTCAAATGTGTGTATGTAGGATATGTTTTCGAAAACTGTGGCTCCGATTGCTAGTGTCGATTATTGATTGAATCGATGGTCGACAAATCTATCAATAAAAATCTATTTTGATATTGCGTAACTCAATCGGTTGAGAATTGTATTATAATAATAATAATATGGGTGGCGCTACAGCCCGTAGAGGGCCTGGGCCTAGCTTCTCATCAACCACTCGTGTTGTGCGTGCCATTGTTCTTTCACGCGTGGAAGGAACCTACAGTTTAATGCCGACTCCGAACGGCGCAGTTGAGAAGCTTTTTCTAAACAGGAAATACTCTTTGAGCATTGTCAGTGACTCGAAAGAGGTGGAGCCGTGAAAGTATGAAAGGTGGTAAATTCGGGTATCGAACCTGGCACCCTCTGCGTAGGAGTCGACGCACTAACCCACTACGCCACGGCGAACCAGAGAATTGTATTATTGTGAATTAAAAACGTGCATATGGAAAATTTGTATACGTTTGACAGTTAAGGATGTCAAATTTATTAATTCGTGTTTACAGAGACGTGAGACGTACACGAATATTGGATAGAGAGAGCTTGTGAGGTCCCACAAGCTAGAGGGATATGTGTGGCCAATGCCGGTTCAATGTGATCAAGTACTTGTGTGCGTATCGAAACAAATCATGTGTGCAAATACTTGTATGAAATAATAGATTTCTGGACAGATTTTATTTGTTGTTTTCTTAGTTATTTTATTTGCAACTCTCATTGGTTGAAATTGAAGATAAAATATGAATGTTTTTAAGATACGACAATATAAATTAAATACCATTTAACAATGTTTATTTTCTAATTTTCTGTCGCACAAAAACCATCAACCAAAAATTTGTGAACGACAAAATTTGAAAGGAAAATCGGCAAATATCAGTCGCAATACCAAAACAACCAGTTGACAATCGACAATCGGTGTGTATCGATTATTAATTGATGAACGACACTCGCAATCGGGGCCTTTGAGTTATTTGTCAGCAAAATCGGATGTTTCCGGTCTCCTGGCACTTCTACATTTGAATGGCGTCCTCCGACTTTGAGCATTGGGTTCCCTTTCGAATTCGTTCGAATTCTTCAGCAAATTCCATTTTTTTAGTTATCTCTGTTTGATGATTAAATTACTATTTTGAGTAACCCAAACTCAAGCTCTTGGGGGTTTAATTGAAAAAATTTTCGAAATTGTAGTAGTAACAACGTAGAAGTTTTGTAAGCGAACTCTGTTTGTTATTTTTTATTTGTTTATATTTTTTATTGTTATATTACTTGTTATGCAAGAAGATGGGGACTGAATTATCGAGTTTTTATGTCGACTGAAATCTCAACAATAATTAGTTTAAGTATCCTTATTAACGTTTTTTAATTTTGTATCCACGAATCAATCATTCTCTTTGCGAACTGTCAACCTGAGCTAGCTATACACAAGAGAGGCAAACGCGATCAACACATTCACGACCTAAAAATTCGTGATATGTGTGTTTTCTGAAATTGTACCCAATGCTCACTGCGAAAACTTCATTTGAATCAAGTGTCAGAGTTTGCGAAGTTCTCGATTCGTAGTGAGCTCATATGAATGGCCCTTAAGTGTAACTTTACAACAAACTAACAGCACTGAATCGGAATTCGGAATCCCAAAACCATCCATCGATTGAATCCACAAAATTTGCTAACAATATATTCGTGCGCACGCTACCTAACAATTTAAAAGTCATTGCTCCTTTGTGTACTCTTGCTGCATTGAGCATTGGCGTTGCATTTAAATCAATCGAAATGCAGCCAATTAACAGATGTTATTGAACTTTTGGTCGCTCATAGTAGAAACAACCGTCATCTAGGTCATTGAACATTTAACATCCTCGTGTTCTCATTACACGAGGATGTTAATATCTTATCGAACTTGAAACCTGACTCAAGCCTCTTGAACTGATTCCCACAGAAAACATATCCAGTGAGTCAGTGATATTTTTGTTTGTTTTCTTTGTAGACATGTTTGCTATGGATTACAAAGCATGATTCACAGAGTGTTGTCGATGTGAAGTAACGCATTTCTCCAGGAATGGCATATCGCAGTGTTATCTATTGTTTTTGGGTGAGCTACAAGGGAATTGGAATATTGATGATACATACATTTAAAACAATTCTGAATCTTTGTTCGCACCTGATTACCTGGTAGAGGTTAAATTGCACAAAGTACTAGCCAAAAATAGACCAAAATTTTGTCGCGATGAGCTCAGGGCTATTGTTTCAACTTCAACAGCAATTCAATTGTGGTCACTAAAATTAAACACAACTTTGTGATGTTTCTCTTCAACTTCTGGATTTGCTTTCATTGAGTCAAATTTTATGGTTTTAACCAGTGTAACCACAGGTTAAATTATTTATGAGTTGCAGAAGCTTCAAAAACGAGTCATTTTGAAAATAAATGAGCCTCAACAAAGGTTTTGATAATACATTTGTTATTATATAAAACATTAACAAAATGTTGATCCATTTAATTATTAGGAAATATTATTTACTATTTGTTGATCATAGGTATATGTGATGTACATATATACGAGGATTGCCTGATAAGTACTTAACCTTCAAAATAAAAACTACCATTTTGGAAAAGCGGGGGTTTATTTCTCAATACACTCATTTTAAATCGATAAACTTGACACAGCAATGCTCCAACTTATTTAATCCGTCTGGAATACATGGCGGCGATAACTTCCTCATTCGAAATTTCTGTGCGGAGAACCTTTTCAAGCTTAGAAAAAGGAAGAAAAGAGTTCGCACAAGAGCAAATCTGAAGAATACGGTGGATGGGACAACAGTTCACAGCATGTTGCCCTTGTTGTCTTGAGTGAGCAAGCAAGACAGCACCCATTACGCTGTCAGTTTTCTCATGCCCAATATTGGGATTGCATGGAGTCTTTTGAGACCTTCAATCGGCGGTCTGCCAATGCGAGATCGTGGATTTTTGTCACTTTATCCTCCGTGGTAGCCGTAGCCATCGAAGGAGACCCAAACATAGCTTTAAATCACTTTTAATTTCACTCGATTTCCCTTCCAAAAACAAGAATGGAATCACGGACCCATATTGCTCTTTTTCCATTTTTCTAAAATCTGCGGACACACCCACTCGTGCGATTGTGGCGTCTTCGAGCGTTGAGGCCTGGACCACCCTCGTAGATAATAATATAAATCACACATTATAAAGTTAAAAAAATTATATATTTTCTGAAAAAAGGGAAATAAAATTAGGTTAGGTGCTTATTCGCATTCTTGAAAAAACGAGATGTACGTTAGATTAGGTAGGCTTGTGTATTCAGTAGCACACCGATTATATTGGTCCATTGTAATCTATAGTCATACTACTACGACTGCTTGACTACTCCAGTGATAGTGCCGTTAATTTGATCCCAACGGGAAATGGTGAGTGGTCCAGATTTGAAAACCAGATAAAAGCGTATTAACTTTGCTTTCACTGGGATTCCAACCGGGACCTCGCTAACCAGGGACAGGCACTTAAACAACTGCGCGACCCAGTCGTTGAGTCAAATCTAATAAATATAAGTCCCCGAGTCAAGCTAACTGGTTTCAACTCTCAATTTACAACTCATGAGTTTATCAACTCCTGATTTTCTCAGAAGTTAAGGGATGAAATCAGAGGTTTTGTTCTCTCTCTCTTCTTTCTTCCATTGTCTTGTATACACAAAATGGTATGTTCGTTTACCCTTTTCTTCTCTCAAAGCAGACAATAATAGTGGTGCTGGAAATAATACCGAATTCATTGCCGGGCAACGAGAGAAGATACTGGTCCCTTTTTTTGAATATCTTGCTTTTATTCAAAACGATTTTTAACAAATCAATAAATAAAAGTTACGTTCCTACATAGCCAAAGAATCTTAACGTGACACACGTATGTACAGTTTTCTTTGTGCACCGCAACGAAGGTAAGCCTAGTGTTCATCTTGAAGGAATGCCATTTCTCTGCGAATCTGATTGATGACCTCGGCCAGGGCTTGCGGATGTACTCCAGCTTCAATTAGTTTTATGCAGATATCCAGACTCTCATGGTTGAGACCAGTGTTTAAGAGTTGTGAGATTCCCTGAATGTTGGAACGAATCATTTGTGATTGCTGCAGCTTTAGGTAGGTACTGCCGTTTATTTTGTCAGCAGAATCATCACCTTTAGCAGACATATCTAAAGAAATTAGCACTAAATAATTTGAAAGAAAAACGAAATGACTTGGATTTACTTGGACAGGACTTTCGATTTGCTTTGGAATAATGCAAGTATAGGACACCGCAACTATCAAAGAAATTAAAAACAACAATTCGCACTGCGACAACTTCTATTGCTTATCCTTTTATTTCTCTAATACTGCCATTGAAGGTAATTATAAAAAATTAATTTGACGTTATCCGTTTTGGATAACGTGGAGACTTCAGGTCGTTCACTCGATCAGCCGGTGGCTCTTTCAAAACATTAGACTGATTTTTGAAATGAAGGATCGAATGAGGAGGTTATTCAGTGCCTGATTCCTGAAATCAGGATACTAGCATCAGCAATCAAAATATTAAGTTCGAGATTGCTTTTGACGGAGTGAGGTTTTATAAAACAACTTGGGTCAAAACTGGTTCCAAAATCGTGCCATTCGACTATTGATTCGACAGCAGGATTATATGCAAAGGAGCAATTTTGACTCTTGTGGGCTTAGAATATCTGCTTCAGTCTATCTGTGAGAACGGTGAATGGAGGAGAAAACACAATAATTGGATGCAGTCCGTCTGACAACTAATATTTTGACATCTAAAGAAGAACACAAAATAAACTGAAGTTCATGCTGTAGACATGATCGGTTTGACAATCTCTCACGGACAGATGAAATCAAGCAGATTTCAACTATATTTCGCCGAAATCGTGAGGTTTCGTGACCTCGGAAATGTACAGGGAAATCTCAGAGATTTTGAAGAAATTTTGTGAAACCTCGCAATTTCGTATGTTGGGGACATAGCATAAGCGTTTAAAGAGAAAATAACGAAAAGCCTAAAAATTGAGTTTTCGTTTTTTTCCCTTTCTACAACCCATGCCGTCATGGTAACTAAGCTGCGGCCTGAAGCGACTTCTTACTTCCCTTCCTTGGATCACTTTAGTTCAACTGCAGTGAGTATCACTTACTTACTTACTTATCAGGCATACAACAGAGGGTCTGAGCCTGAGCAATTGCTGCCTTCCACTCGATGTGGTCAAGCCAGTGCAGTCGACAGATTTTTGCCTTCCGCCTTCCTCGCAGACAGGAAGTTGTTTGTAAACATATATCCGAGGTAGAATCTTTCTTTAGCACCAAAAATTAGTTCCCCAGTTTTGCTTAGCGCCCAACTTTCGGCCTGTATATAAAACAGGACTGGCAAAATAAGAGTTTTGTAGAGCATGATCATGGTCCTTCCGGTTTTTTGTTTGAAGTAAGTACCACCCTATGAGAAATACGTTTCATTAACCAGAGTAGTGATGGACATTTACATAAAATGCCTCGAAATCGAATCCTCTTCCAGTCAAAGCCGACATTACTAGTCTTCACACAGATTCCTTTAGATAAGTTGGTAATGCAGGCCACAGTCGCCAGTATGAAAGCTTCTTCCCTTGTCGAGGCGGAGGATTTATTGTAGGAATAGGTCGTATTCACTATTTCAATTCAGTAAGAAAGATTTCATTGGTCCATTGGTCTAGCCGACTGAATAAGGGCCCAAATCTCGAAAACGATGCCTCCGACTCAGGACCTTACTTCTAGACATCGATAGCGGGGCCAATGACGAATATTTTCATGCCATGTTTTTGCTGCTAGCCCCAATACCATCCATTCGTTAATCAGAGTTTGTAATGTCCAATTGTTATTACACTACGGTTCAGGACCTATGAACGCAGATTCCGAGCCAGCCCTAGGGAGCTCATCTCCGTATTAGTTGCGTGAAATCCTCTTGAGTCCAAGGCAGTTAGCCGATGTTTGACACGATGGATACCTACCGATACAATTCAACGAGGACATGAAGATTTCGATTAAGAACCTGAACCACAAATAAATAAAAACACAGCCAAATTATTATTTTTTACTTTTTACTTTCTTTATACGAGTAATAATTATTAACCACCTTTCTTTCTTGTTTTGTGTTTTTCTTCATCATTAGAAGTTAATTTTTAAATTGTTCTGCGTCTCTCTCACGTGAGTATCTTTCACAATTTACCGTGTCGATTGCAAAATATCTGCAATCTTCAATTGCAACTACTCAAAAGTGTGTAACAAAATGAAAATATTCACGTGTTAAATGTTTCTCTTTGTTAATTTGTTGCATGTTTACTTATACAATAATTTTTATGCATGAAATAAGAATTCTAAGAAGAATTTCACAATTTGTTTTTGTTTTTGTTTTTCTTTTGGTTGTACGTTTAAATAAACAACAAGCGCACTATTAGATACTACAATTAATTAATTATAATTACGCAAAATAACTGTACTTATTCTAAAAAAAAACATCGCCCACCCATTGTGTGTGTGACGCAACAGAACAACGTGTCTGAACGAACTCTGGTTCTCGGTTTTTTTTGCATTTTTTTGTAGAATTTAACTGATTAATTAAAAGATAGAAAGACAGAAACACAGATTAGCTGCACTGAATGATATTTTTTTTCTTTTTCGTATGGTTTCTTGCATTGCTTGTTTGTATTGTATTTTGCTAAGTTCCCTTTCATGCACGATGCACGTAACATGGTTCGTTTCGTTTCTATTTTTTGTGTTTTTTTTCTTTGTTTAAAAAAAATCGTGTATAATTCAATCTATTGAAAAATATATAGTTATTATGTTAAAGCATTTAATAAGGTATTGTTTTTATGTGTTTGTTTTGTTTCTTCCTTATTTCATAGATTACATTTATTTCACATAAATAAATATGCATTTGTATTATTTTATTAAATTTGTTTTGTTTTTACTTTGCTTCCGCTGAATATGGTATGATTTTTTTGTGTTTTTTTTTTGCCTCATTAAAGGAAAATATATAATTAATATTTTAGTGAGGCTAATTTTTGTTTTAATTTTTTTTGTTTTGTTCAATTTCTCTTTGTTTTGTAAATAGGGGACAATAAATAGGGTGATTCACAACAATAAAAATACTTAGTATAATAAATTCTCTAAAAAACGGACAATTTCATTGAAACTTTTATTAATTTTATTTTTTTTTTCATCTGTTCACTTTTCATCTACGAACAAAATGTAATATTTTTCTCTTTGTGTTTTGTTAGCTTGCTGCCATAACTCGACGCGGCGCGTAGCGACACGCCTTCTCGTAAATTTTCATTTTTCTTAGGTTTTCATTTTAATTTAAAATATTTTTTATGAAAAAATATTCAATTTTTGTTTTTTTGTTTCATTCTATTAAAAGCACTTAAGATAATACATTTTGTATTTTGTGTTAATTTTTTTTTTCTTACAAATTTTATTTTTATTTTTCTTTTTCTTTGATTTCACCTGAATTTTAGAATTTTGTAGACCGAAACGTTTTTATTTTATTTTTCATATATAATATCTTTCTTTTTTTGTTTTTCTCTTTTAGTATATAAGTGTTAATTTTTTACTTTTTGTTTCAAAAAATTTTGTTAGTGCCAAAGGTTTTGTTTGTGTATATCTATGCCGAAAATTTGTATCTTGTGGTTGTATACTGTAGTATATCATTAAGTACTTTTGTCTAAGAGTGCTATTCAGATTCAGATTCATTCAAGTGACTATCCAAATGTGCTCTCTGACAACACTTCACAGTCCTGTCAATTGGGGAAAATTGCCACAATGACTGGGTGAACGACAGTATGTAATAAAACAAATTTCATATTTGAAAGTGGCTTTACTTTGAAAATTAGATACCCTCGGAATATGTCAAAATGGTTTAATGCCTTACTTGCAATTTCTGGTGACACCAGAGCAGCAATATTGGACTAATTTAAGTTATACGAGTGGACGAAACTGCAGGAGTTGTCTCATATTCTGACTCCTCTGTTATTCGCTCTATTCATTGATGATGCTCTTATTGGTCGTAGAAATTCACTGCATATCTTTAAATGGAATTATCTTTGTGCTTTAAGATGGCACAGACTCTTACTAGTTCCAATTTCTGCTTCCTTGTCTTTCATTCGGGCAATTATTCACAAAATATTGCAGCTTCCGACAGAGTAAGATGACATTTCAAACGTATTTTGCTTTTCTCAATTTGTCACGTCAAATTTGAAACCGGCGTGACATCTGGCCAACGTAGATCTTCTTTACAGTTCAGCAGCCGTAAGCAAAACAACGTATAAAGACTGAATGTATAAACGTCAGTCAGTGCATCTCAGTTTAATACTCCTCTTGATTGCCTAAAATTATCGTTATAGGTCTAACCAGGGCATATAAAATAACACCGTTTTCTTCGTTAGACCTATGCTTATATCTTTCTCTGAGGACTCCAACTAGGTTATTCTGGTTACGTAGTTCTTCGTAAGTCCATTTTTGGCCACACTTCACCACAGCGGTTGGTGATGTGCGCATTGCGTCTGTGATTGATATACACATCATCCTTTGGGCCCTGTTTATGATCTTTGTGTAACTAGTTTTATGCAGCGCCGGTAAAAGTGGGACAGCCTCTATAGCGGACATTCTGAGATCAGTCATGCCAAAATCTTCTCTTTGAAAAATAATTGCCAGCAGATCTAGCAGTTCGTGAAGAGGATTGAACTCAAGATGGCGAAGCCGACGGCGAGATGGCAGATTGCTCAAAGTGTACTTTCAATGTCCCTTAACATGATAACAAAACGAGGCTAGATCAGCGCTTAATTTGGTGTTGTCAACATTTTTCACAAATCAAAATATTGAGAATATTGTGGTACGAAATCCAAGTGTTTAGAGTTACATCCTTTCATGAGTTTGAAGCTGACCAAAGAATATTTATCACTAGTCTGCGAAAGACCTCACTCTCTGGTATACCTCCATCGAACGCCAACCATATGTGATTGCATTGCCAGGCTTCAAAGTAGTAAATCAAGAACAGGCAATCGACAAGGCATCTCAAAAACCGTTGCAATGCAAAACCACAGTAGCGCAAGAGGAGTGTGGAACTTTCATTCGAAAGTGTAAAACGTCTCTCATAATTTGCAACCAATATGAGTATTTTATAAGAAAATGTCAAAAATTAAGAAATTGTGACATCTCTTACCGACCCGCAGGGTTCAGTGGTCATTTAAGTAGTACTTAAAGCTGCTGTTTTATTACAGGAGATGAACAAATTCCAGCTCTAGTAGCAGAAGTAATTCTCCGATCTAACTTTGAAGAAGTCAGCAAAGCCATAGAAAAGCTGAAGAGCACCAAAACCTCAAAACATTTGGAAACTGACGTTACTTTGGTTTGTCGAAACAACACAAGATGGAATCTCAGGTATAAGACACAACACAGATTTGACTTGCTATCAGTAATATCTGCCGTGAAATGCACTTCTGCTTTTACTTTTATACCCACCGAACCATGATTAGGATGAATTCTTACTGAAACCTCAATAGGTCGTTTACACCAAGTTGGAGTATTTCAAATGTCATTAGTTCCCAATTTTCAAGTCATAAGCTGTCAATTTATCAATACCAACCAAATAAAATTGTCACTCGCTCTCAATTTTTTAATGGCTGACAAAATAGCTGTCTGTTGAAAGGAAATTATAGTGTGAGAGCACTAGAAAATAGACAGAGATAAAAAAATGAGAAAATGGGCACCAAAATGACGCTGAAGTCCATGCTGTAGGCTAGTTCGGTTTGACAACCTCTCAAGGACGAATGATCTCGATGGGGACTCGATGAATCGATTGATTTCGTAACCCCGATAATGTAACTCGAATTCTAGTGGATTTGGGGAAATTTGATGAAATCTCGTGATTTTGTCCGGTGGAAACGTCGTATTGTGCACATTGTTGGAGACGAAACCCCCAGAGAAGTCCAAGTAAAATCCCACCATTTCCGAAAAATGGAATGCGGAAAAACTGCAAAGTCAAATGCGATGCAGTGCATTCAAAATTTGAGAACTAAATGTCGCTTTCTGACAGAAGGGTACCTAAGTCATCTTAAGGAAGTGAGCGATATACTAAGTCACTCTCACAGGAATAACTTTGCTTACTTAAGTGGGAGCGAAATGAATGTACTTCGCTTGCTTTTAAGGTTCATTAATTTGTGGCTGCGGTTTAACCCCAATTAGGTTAGGCATTTTGACCTAGTGTGGAATAGAAACAAAAAGGTTTCGTCGTATTTACCAAAACCACGTGAACAGCCACAGTGACTTGGCTTTCTACCTTTTTCGCAGAATAAGTACAGTGAAACCGGCTTAAGTTACTGGTACGGTGCAAGCATTTTTGGCAAACCTATAATGGTTTAATAGAGACAGTGAGTAATTTACAAACTGCAGAAATTAAGTGATCAGCACACATATAAGCCAACAAGATAAAACACGAAAATGATTTTACCACTATGTCTGTTTGAAGATTCTGCCTGACACATTTTTATCACACACAACAATGGCGACCAGTAGACGACTACTTTGCTGGCAACTTTCGCAAAGTTATTTAGTACGAAAGATGCAAAAAGTGCGGTCAAGTTCCAAGATGTACAGGGACCATGGCACATACAGAGTTATTTTGAGGAATATTTATTTTTTTTTTGATTATATACAGGTCAACTTCGGTAGGTGTTACGCTTGACAGGTTTCAAGGTACTACATTCAGAAAATCTGTCGGTTACGCATTCAATTAGACCAATTATGAATTCCAATACAATATTAACAACTTTATCCATTTTTCGTGTTTTCCTGACAGCTGGAAGACAGCAGTCACATTTAGGCCATCATAGACCATTTGTGTTACTACTTCCCGAGGAGTGAGCGTTGCCAAAGTAAAAGTTCGAAAGTTTTATCCTCCTCCTCGTCAGCAACTTGTGCTTCTGCAAAAGTCATTGTAAGGAAGGCTTAATTAAGATGCGTGAGTTCTAAAGACACAGTGCCCTGATATAACGTCGATGAGATCACATCTTACCCGTGTGTGTTTGATATAAGACGAAGGATTATAGTTGAGCATCAAGGCTTCGAGTATGTTCGGAAAGAACGTCTTGTGGAATATGAAAATTAGAGTTCTAAGTTCCGAGTTACAGAATACTGATTTTTAGCTACCAATCGTGCCCATATTCAAACACTGAATGTCATTGTTTTATTCCGCTCCCCGACTGCAATCGTATTCATTGGTCAAAGTGCGTATTTATTTATTAGTACTCCGATAACGAAATCATTTCAAAATAAAAGCAAATCATCAACAGAATTTATCCAATTTAACACCCAAACTGCGAATTGCTCATATCGCTTTGTGTCGAAACAATTCCGTTCCGTTGGTGTGGACGAGTGGTGTGTTGTCAAAAATCATGTGGGATAGGCACTTAACGACTGTGACTGTATTTTTATAATTGACCCGAAATGGATAATGACGAAAGTTTAAAATTATTTTTTTCTTTTTTCTTGTATTTTTTTACGGTTTGATGTTTGTGACTTTGATCAAATCAATTCATAAAATTGGGGAAGTGGGGTTGAAGTGTTGACTTTCGATTAAGAACATTCTCTAATAGAATCGCTGCGAAGAATCGCACCTGAGTCCCATAATATTTAATATTTCATTGTATGCTTGTATGTATATAATGTATAATTTGTTTGTTGGATGTAACTACTCTTGTTCTCTTTACATTTAACTAACATTTTATGTATATATGTATATGTGTGTATATGAATGAAAAGATAAACAATTCATTGGATGCTAGTTAGCTACAGGGTGATACGAAAATGACTTCAAATTCAGGATTAAATTCAAGACGATATGTTATTGAAGAATGTATGCACCTCAACTGAATAAGATCTTCTATAACAAAAAGAAAAAAGAAAAAAAGAACATGTACAGGTATGTAGGTATATGAAAACTTAACACTTGCAATCAACTATGTACATTTGATTTGTACCAAAAGGATTTTGGGAGGATAGATATCTAGGAGAGGGTCCAAAGGATGTGTTTTTGTTTTCTTTACTTTGTTTGAATAGTTTCAGATTACTTTACTTTACTTTACTGCGCATATAATATATTGGTTTGTTTGCTGTTTGTTTTTCGAGTTTATTACTTTTAAACATTAAATTATTTATTCCTTATAATAAATAAATTGCGTTTCTGTTGAATATTACGTATTTTATTTTTCTTTTGTTGTTTGTTATTTAATTATATCGTGTTTTTTTTATTTTTTTTCAAACCCTGCGATGGTGAAGCTTTAAGACAAATATTTTGTAGTATATCTTATTTTTTGTTTTGTATGATTGGCACAATTATTTGTATTTGGTTGTTAATTTCTTACTATACATTTATATTTTTGTGAATCCTAGTTTGAAATAATGAATGAAATAAATAAAGTATTAGAACATCAAGGTTGCAATGATAAAAACTCAGTTAATTGTAATTGGACCATATTGCGGCGTACGAATGAATAATTTCCCACCGCCTCACACTATGACGAGTGTATAGGAAAAACAACAAATATCCTCCATAACTCCATAACAGCCTGAGATGACATAGCCCAATAATTCGAGGAATATTACGCTTCTATTTTTTTAAATGTCATATAATGTAGAAGAATAAATATTACGCGTTATTTTACTTGGACAACATAGTGTTCACAATGCACAGCAAAGTTTGCAATCTTGTCTAATATGATTTGATCGGGTGAACGACCTGAAGTCTCCAAAAAGGATGTAATGATGATTCTGTTAAAAAAAACACTGACCTTCATAGTCAAAGAAGTTGTCAGAATTCAGATTTTTATCTCTTTTATATATTTTTGCAATAATCAGTTGAGATTTAGATCCTGCTTTATTTCCAGTTTTGTGTAATGGAAGTATGTCCTCAGGACTAAGAACGTCCCAGAATTTAAAAGCGCGTGAATAAGACTTGGTCATTTCGTAAGAAAATTTCTGCTTGCGATTTTTGATCGCGTTTGGGTAGATAATATTTCGAGCAGAAGGTTCAACAAAGAATTTTGGGGACAGCTACAAGTAGTTGAGCATTAACAACTTGGCTCCGAAGACGAAGTGTAGTGAAGGACAGCTATGTGGAGGGCCCTCGAATCTGAATAGGTACACAAAAGTATAGAATGATCTCAACTAACTTGTTGTGCGCAACCTACGTCTGGAGAAGCAATTGAAGAACAGGAGATACGAGCTGCTCTTAAGGTCAATGGGGAGAAAAAAAAATAATGATGAAACTCGATAGACTATCGACAGCTACAAATTTGAGATAGTTAGGTATGTGTCCATCTAGGAGGCAAACGAGAGCTCAACAAGTCATACCTTAAAGGAAACCTCTTGGGAGGTTACTCCTTTAGAAAATTTAACTTGTAAGTTGCAACCTTCCAGGACAGGGATATCAATTAGTGAAGAAAGCTAAACTATAGAAGATGGAGTATCCTCCCACCCAGCTCAGTAGAAGTCGACACAGGTGTCAGAAAGCTAGGGAATAATAAGGTCACATGCCAGACGGCTGACGATAGTGAACGGGTTGTTGCAAGCAAACGCATAGTAGATATTCACGAATATTGGAAACGTTGTCAATAAGCCGTCAGTGAAGCTGCAATTCTGTTAGAACGAGGCTCGAGGAAATGGAGAGTTGCGACGGTAGTCCGAGGGATACAGGTTGTAGAGTCGCATTCGATACTGAGAATCTGGACAGATAACTTCTGTAGACTGTTAATCGGCGAGGAAGATACAAATACACAATGGACACTGGTAGAAGATAATTCCATCCCCCCGATGTAGCCGTGCTTAAAAATAGTGATATCGAGACCTAAGTTTACTTACCTAAGAAGGTAGCTGGAAATGACCTGGTATGGCAGATGCACCCACTCATTTGTTAGATTTGATCGGAGGAAAGCAGGTCCGATGAGTCTTGATCTTTGGACCTTGACGAATTTTCCGTAAAGAGATGTGTCCCTTATAGAGGTATTCCAGGACCGACTTGGATGCGACGACACAGATAAACTTTCGAGTTAGTTAAGGACTTCGACCGAAATTATGCGTAGAATAACTCTTGCTTATATCGCAAGTGTTCAAACTTTGGATAACTTTGCGTTAATTATGTCAATGACGAACAGTCATACAGCGGCATGAATCCAGTCGAGCGCCTGCGGATTCAATGCCTAAGGGGGCTATGCCATGCAGAGTGCCGGGTCATCACTTCTCCACGCGGAGGAGTCTATGACTCCGTATCAGTGGGACAACGCAATTGATGAAGACCATGAAACCGATGGCGCATGCAAGTGGAGAGGCACCTCAAACACATTCGCCTACAAAATTGGAGGCAGCTGAGTAAAGACCGTGCCATCTGGAGCTTGGCTCAGGCGCAAGTCCACCCCGGACAAGATCTCCAGTAGAAGAAGTTGCTATTGAAACAACTATCGAAATCATTTCCTTGAGGTCCCTTCACTTGGAAGAAAGAAACCAAAATGGGACAAGCAACGGAAAAAGTAATAAACCAAAAGATTTATAAAAAATTATATATATTTGCAACTAATTATTTGTTCTTTTATAAGAATTTCGTTCTCTCAAATAAAAATTTCTATTAAAAATTAAAATATTCAACATCTTTAAATTTGCCTTTTTTTTCTTTGAAACAAAAAAGAAAGTAATAATTATTGGCGTGCAATAGTTTTACAAGAATTTGTTGCATATATACAATAAAACAGAAAAACATTTGCAAACACTAAGAAAAACTTAATCAAAATCATCTCTCTTAACACACAAAAAACTAAGAACCTAAATACAACTACATTGAATACATTTATTGCCTAAAACGAAGTCATTGAAATTGACAAAATAAAAAATGTTTTAAAATTAAAATAAATGATAAACAAACAAATAAAATCTAACAAATTAAAATAAGTAAAATATTGATTTATTAACCGTTATTGTTTCAACAAAAATTAAAGTAATAAAATATATAGTTAACAAAGAATCAATTCCAAAGGAATATAATAAAATAATTCATCAAATAACTCTTTTTCTATACATAAACTTTGTCCACTCCCCCTCGCACTGCTGCTGCTGGCGAAGGGGAGCGCGAAGCGGATTCGGTGAAAAGTGTGAGGGCGGAAAACACACGTTTCTTTGCGACATTTTGCGTTTGCTTTCCATTTTCCTTCGTTCTTATGCTTAAATCCTTATCAATATGTGTAAAATTCTATACAACTACAATTAAATTTAGTAAAACTGAAACATTAAAGAAAAATGGAATTCACTGTCCCAACAAATATGATTTTGTGTTTTCCCAAAATTGCAACTCTTTGAAAAATAAAAAATAAGGGAAAATATAACTATAACAATTACTTAGAAAATTACAGTTATTTAAAAAAATAAAACATTTCCAGCAAAGGGTTTCACATTTTGTTTTTGTTTAGCTATCTTGCATGTTGTTCACGAACACGCACTTTTTTTTACTGTTTACTATTTTTATGCAATTTGTTTTTTTCTAAATTAAGTTGCTTTTGTCTCCATTTATTAAGTGTTTGGTTCAACTTTGTTTACAATTAAATTATTGTAATTACTTTGTATTTTGTTTTGTTTAAACTATTTCGATTAAAAACATTGAAAACCGACTTTAGTGTTTAAGGTTATGCTATGTTCCTTAGATTTGTTATGTTTGATATATAGAAAACTGCGTTCACTTGTTTTGCGTAAAGAACTTTGTTTTTTCGAGTTCGATATTAATGGCGGTTATGTAGGGTTCTATTGTTGCTGTTGTTGTTGGTTTTGCTGCTGCTGCTGCTGCTGATTTTGGTGATTTTGTTGATTGTGTTGTTGTTGATTTGATTCGTAATTATGGATCTGATGATCGATTGAAGACTCTGTATGGAAAAAAGACAAAAAACATATTCATCAAAACAAAAGAAGTAACATCTTAGATTAGCTAGGATTACTAGACACCTTATTACATATGTAGGAACTTTCTAGTTCTTTATACACAAACACACAAACAGTAGTATGATGATGAAAGGAGGAGTACAGGTGAACGGAAGTGTCGAAAGTAACTCTTATATCACCACTTTAGGTGACGCTGACCAGGAGAAACATAATTCCCTCAGAGTAATACTTTATTTCTATAATTTTAAGTGTCGCCTCGTGAAATCTCAATTGGGAGCAGAGAATCTGAATGTTTGTATAATTAAACATGCCCAGGAACGTACGTACTTCGTACACTTAATTTCCGTGATTTTGAAGCACGTACAATGCACCTAGTTCAAGTGATCATCACGAGCCGATCGTACGGGTCCTAGGTTAAGTTATATTAGAGCGGTTTGTTTGTTGTCAGTTGGTTCTTATTACAAAAAGCTTAAGCTGGCTACTGCCGACCCGTGTAGTTGAAATGGTAGGCCCCCAAATATAAGTACATACTTGGCAAAGCGCTAGTAGAAAGCGACTACTCTCTCCCCGCCCTTGACTTCGAAATACCTTTCAATAAGTATTTCCCTGCAAGGGAGGAGTGGAGCTCAAATGAACCCATCACTGACTCGAATTGAATCCACGTCTCTACGAAGGATAAGCAAAACTGAGGAGCTGATACTTGGTGCCTTCGAAAGAAAAATTCTCGGATATATGGTCCCGTCTGTGAAGAAGGCGAACCGCGAACTCTACGAGCTGTACCAGGATGTGGATGTAGTCCGGAAGACAAAGATCCGTCGACTGCACTGGCTCGGCCACATCCGAGCCTCCTGGTTCGAGAAGGAGAGGAAGACCGAATCTCCGGTATAAAGGCCAAGTAATCGCGGATGGAAGACAGCTTGGTCTTGATGACTGGAAGCAGCGTGCCCAGGACCGTCAGGAATGGAAAGCATCTATCGCTCAGACTCGGACCCTGCCTGATAAGTAAGTAAGTATCTACGGACAGGTCTAAGATGGAAAATGGCACAGGCGCGGGCATCTTCTCCGAATTGTTAAATATACACTGCTCTATCAGATTACCTGACTACGGTAGTGCTTTTCAAGCGGATGTCCTTGCGGTCAAAGAAGCGGCCAAATTGATATCATTGTTGGTAATACCACCAGCTGATATTACCTTCTTAATTGACAGTCAAACGGCCATAAAAGCAATTTCGGGGACATAACCGGCAACGAGGTAGCAGATGAACTTGCCAGGAAAGGGGCTGAATCTGCTTTCCGCGCCTCTGTCTGACGGTTAGAGAAAGGTGGACAGTAAAATCATGGAGCTGGCTAATGAAAGGTAGAGTTCCTTCCCCACATGTTAGACCACTCGTACGATATGGCTACCTCCTCCAGTGCAGCATGAAACTGCTGAGGATGATGGTCGGAGCAATTACTGGTCATAACCATCTAAGGTACCACGAACACAAAATGGGACTTACCCATGACACTATTTGTAGAGGCTGTGGGGACGAAGAGCAAATTGAGGATGCATCCCACTATCTTTGTGGATGTATCCTCTCTATGAAAATTGAGACAAAGAACCCAGGGAATGGGTTGCATGATATATCAGATATCCCACTAAAATCTCTTTGCAGGCTTATAAAGATATCTGGATGACTGGAAGGAGGAGAATAACCAAATAACACCTTGGAGTCAGGAGTTTTTAGCATAACACCATCGAGTTAGAAGAAAGGGGCGTTTGGCATCAGAATGGGTCCAATGGGACGTCAGTGTAGCGCGGCCCCACCGCTTCAACCCACGAACTTAACCTAACATAGCAGAGCGCTACGTTAAAAGGGAAGGTGATCTGTGGTTTCCGCAACCTCTCATCCATGTAGCTTCTGCAGAAATCAATGTAAGGGACATCCATATTGTGGGCGCGTATTCCAATTGCGCGGTGTCCGATGAACGACCTGAGTGGAGGTATGTTTAGTCGAAGCATACAGAGTGATCGTTTAAGATTTTGTACTGGCCATATTTCCTTTGTTTTAAGGTAGATTGTGCTTTCTATCCACTTGTGGCTGGTTGTTTTATTTGTGAGTATCAAAAGAGGTGGTGGGCTAAGCAATCGGAATGGAATATGGAGAGAAGGGGTTCCTTTAAACCGTTGTTTGATATGCCACAAAGTCTCGGGACTTACAAGAGGTAATATTCAAGACAATGGAATGTTTTTGAATGGAACATGATATTGTGTAAGGACTTAATTGCGACCTGGCTGTCCGGAAAAACGGAGATATCCGTTTTGGATATTACATTACATCGCATGCATTCTCAGTAGACGTAATATAATACGTCTGATTATGATGTACAGTATTTTTTATACATATAACCTTATAAACAGTTACTGAACAATCTTGAACCAAGCCTCATTTGAAATGAGCGGAAGAAAGGACGCGTTCAATAGCTCAATGATAATCTCGAAGTGATTACCCCACACAAGCCACAGACGGTAGATGGACTTCTACATTTTAGAAATCTATGTTTGTACAGAGAGGAAGGAAATTACACCGAAAATAGTTCGTCTCTGGTCATACCGGCTATCGGATATTGTCCAGAGTGGCCAAACCAGGAGGAGGACGTGAAGAACACAACATTCTATTGTGGAAGCTATATAGAATGGAGAGTACCAGACCTATCAGAAATAAAAAAGAGAATTGTGAAGTCGAAATTTTGACAGGTTCAGGCACAGCTGCGGAGAATAGAAAGGCACGTGATCACGTTCCTTCAAGATGAGCTCGCCTTCTCGGTATTGCAATTAAATTGTTCTCCTTATTACTATTATAACATGATATGAGTGGCGCGACAGTCCAAAGCGGACCTGGGCCTGGCTTCTACAGCATGCACTCGTGTTGTGCATGCTATTGTTATTTCCGTCTTCACTCACTTTTCGGAAACAAAGCAAAGAGTTAGCAGTGCACATGTGACGGACAATAAGGCAGCTGCCAGAACGGGGGTCGTAATGCATTCTTTATACATCACTACCTTCCTACCTCAATACCGTATCAATTCCTTCAATTCTGAACACGATGACCCATTATAAGAAGCCCCACAGTCTTGGTCTCATTAATAAAGAATCGTGATTCAAGCTAATACACTCAATCTTCTTCTACACCTCGATAGATAAATCAGGTTCAATTAGGTCATTTGAAATTCAGCCGTTCAAATATTCAGATTATTGTTTAAATATTAAAACGTGCCCGGATTAGATTTGTATTTCCGCTATTCAATACCAGGGGCCTATTTCACAGAACATATATCTCATACATTTCATGATTCGGACACTTCTGCTGTATGATTTCTCTCAGATTTGTTGTATGAGCCGCTGTAATACTCCATTATTGAGGAACTCCATTATTTAGTTTTTGGCTTGTTTGTAATCCACTTATGTATGTATATGTTGTCTGGGTTTATTTCACGACACTATTTAGTTTTCAAATTTGTCATTTAAAATTAAACGTCAAAATAATACAGTGCTCCACAAAAGTTTGCGTACAACGATAAAATTTGAAAAAAAGGGCTTTGTTCGGTATTTGTTAAAAATATTTTGAAACGTGTATTCCAATAAAACAATGTGACAGGCTTCAGTTTTCCATAAAATAAATTAAATATTGTTATTCGCTAAAAAGCTTTATAAGTTGAGTGGACTAATGTAAGCATTTCTTACACCACGAAATTGGTAGCATCCAAGTAAAAGAGGATCTTAAAGATAGGGGGATATCCTCCTAAATAATAACACCAAAAGAATTAAGATCAAGAGATTATTTATCGGCTTACAGTAAAGTTCCTTGCATTTATTTTCACCTATACGCAAACTTTTGTGGAGCACTGTGTCTCTTAAAAACCAACACAACTGTTTAGTCGGAAAACACGACAATAAAGTTAATTCCTAAAAAAAACTGCAATAAATCAAGTGACATATGATTTTATACTCGAATCTCTCAATCAGAAAATAATTCATACATCTCTTCCAATTCTATTACTGCGTTACATTTGCACGGTCACCTTACCAACCAGAATGTCTAAGGAATTTCAAGATCTTACGCCTGATGAGCGGAAGGAAGTTATCGCCGAAGTCAAACGACAAGTAGCGGTGGCGAATGCTGAAGAGTTCATCGCGAGAATGACAAGAAAGTGTTTCGTGCAATGCGTCTCAAAACCAGGTTCAGCGCTCGGTGCCTCCGAGAAGCGGTGCACATCAATGTGCATGGATCGTTTTATAGACTCGTGGAACTTGATTATGGATGCATATGTGGGAAGGATTCGAAAAGACGCGCAAAAAGAAAAACAATAAATCAAGCAGCGATGCGTTACAATCAGATTCAGTTTCTTGAGTTGTTCAGAAAAGGTCCCTGCGTTTTCCTCAGGTTTCATAGGATGGTGAGGGAGGATATATGAATGCGATTTCATCAGGTAAGCGTCCACTTAGCAGACCCAGGACGAGGATGATTGGACCAAATCCAAAAACTCGCCTTGGGTATATCTCCTAATGAGTAAGAGTCGATAGTGGAGGACCGAGTGGCCGCTTGTAGATCTCTCGTGTAAGCTTTTCGCCCCGCATCCACATTAGTGGCACATGTGAGTCACTGAATATAAGGGACAAGTCTACTAACCTGTATTTATTTCGATTGGCGTTGCTGGACCAGCCGACTGAGGTGTGTAGCTGTTGTTGCCCATTTGCTTTTGTCGAACTTCTCGAATCTTCAGCTGAAGATCTTGCTTCCGTGGAAAAATGTCCTTGTACTTGTTCTGAAACGAAAAAGAATTCAATCACGATCGATTCATCAATGGTTTTACTCGTCATCATCTTACATGAAAAGCGACGGTTGCTTGAGTAGAAGGAAAGTATCCATGTTCGCTAAAGAGCTGCAACACCAAATTACGTCTCTGCTCAAGCACCTTCCTGTGACCTTTCTCACTTGCATCGGATCGAGCACTCTGCAGGGGCGTCTGAGGAGTTCTTGGTGAGCGCCCTGTTTGATTTGAAGACTCCAATTCTGTGTGTGAATAAAGGACTAATAAGTGAACACATTCAGTGGGTCAGAGATTGGAGACAAACCTCTTAGCTGATCAATATTGAAGTCGGGCCCAAAGAAACGTTGAGTCGGTGTGGGAATCGACATTTCCTCGGTAGACTCGTCTTCGCTATCTGCAAACAAACCAAAACAAAATCTCTGTAATCAATTCCTCGTTGATCAGTAGGGAGTGACTTACGAATTTTCTGCACAGGATTCTTTTTCCTGTAGTTCGTTCCGTAGACCCGAGGAGATGATGGCACTGAAATAGCACTTGGTGACTGACAATCTTCTGGCTTGAATTGGGGCAACGCTTGATATTTCTTCTCGAAGTCGACCTGTTTCAGGACGCTAAACAAGGAGAAAGAACGAGAAACGTCAGTGACCGAGGTACGCAAAGAAGATTGACGGGGAAAAACTCACTTATCCATGTCGTCGTTTTTCTTCTTTGTGGTGTATGTCTTTTGCGGCGACTTGGGATGCTCATCACTGCTTGGTGTTGACGATGTTGGCGTCGGGAGAGCCGAAGATATAATTGATGGAGTTGCGGCAGTTTGTGTTATCGTGGTGACTATCGTCGATTCGGCGCTGTTGGCAGTGGAATTCGCAGTGGATGTTAAGGTATCTGCCGTGTGCGACATTGATTCACTTTTTGCTGTAAAATTCAAGAGAAATTGATTTAAAGTGTGTTTAGAGCGGAAGTAGATGCAGATACTTACACATATTCTTTCGCCGTTGAAGGGGCGCTCGTCCCAATTGCGCCGGAGTCGGTGCCAATACAAACTGCTGATTCTCAGAGTCTTCCTGTTCGCTTTCAGTATATTGCTTTTCGGTTTCTGAATCTGACTGGGCTTGAGGAGTTCCTTTGGTATCGCCCGTTGACTGCGGTGTGGTGGGTAGAGATTTATAGCCTGGTGATATGGGCACTGTTTCTGGAACTGAAAAGAAAGAAGATTGTTTTAACTGAAGTTGAATTGCCGGTCAAAAAAGGCACTCTAGGACTTGCGAAGAAAGAGAACATTTTTGAAATAAGTTTATCGCGTATACGCACTCGAGGTCTACACACGAATCGAATGACTGTCGAACCTTACGGAGAGTACGCTCTGGATTAATCACAGTCCTACGTGTGGTTTAGGGAATTCGAAGACAGTACTACGTTTGTGTAAACTTAATTCGGAGCACTGCCAACAACTAATGCCGATTAAAATTAAGAAATATCGTCGAACAAGAAAAAACAAAAGACAAAGCAATTTAGTTTCGCGATAATGCACCATCACACGTAGCAAAACGGGGTTTTGCTGGGTAACACTTCCCAATGTGATTTAGTCAGCCTACGCTTTGCTTCGTTTGATTACCACCTCTGAATGGATGGGACACGATTTTCTTAGCAGCGTTTCACTTCTTACAAACGTGTGCGAAATTAGCTGAGTGACTGGTTCGCCTTAAGAGATAAACACTTTTTTTTGGCGTGAAATTCACAAATTGCCGGATGTGGGCAAAATGTAAACAACCCATAAATACATTCGATTTTAATTTTTTATCATTTTCATACTTCTGGTTGCTGCAAATAAACAAAAGTTCGCATGTAGGAGGATGGTGAATAGAGCGAGACTAAGGAAATTTAATTTACATAGCAGCCTCAACCAACATTTACATATAAACGAATTCTGAGTTGAAGACGTACAATGAGAATTGGAAAGAGTGAGGCAAGACCTGATGGTCAGCGATTCCCCGATCGTGTTGCGCAACTTGACAAAGATTGTAGCATTAGATGATGTGCTTCTCCAGCCGTTCGGAAATTGACAATTTTTCGTCACTTCCACTTTTGTTTAGCCATTTCTGGTGCACGGGAAAAACGTGCACGCCTGCGTCTCCAGTTCATAAATAAACTGAACCGCGTCACACTCAAATCAAGCCAATTCATTTCCTAAACAAATACAAGTCGATGAGTTCAGCCGCTGTATCCAAGTTTGAGAAGCTGTTTCTACACAGGAAGGACAGGAAGACTCTTTGAGCATTGTCAGTGACTCAAAAGAGGTGGAGGCACTAATTATGAAAGTTGGTATATTCGGGGATCGAACCTGGCAGTTTTTTTATGAGTCGATGCACCAATCTAGTACACCACGGCGACCATGGTACATTTAAGGAGTCTATATATACCACGTTTTCTTAAAGGGTTGTACTCCTAGGCAAATCTACGTTTAACCAAATGCCACTCTCAAGCAGGTGCGCTGGTGGGTGATTCCTTTGGCAACTCTCTAAGCCTTTGAATTTCCTTTGCCATATTACAGGATGCACTTCAAGTCGCTCGCTTTCAATGAGTCCCCACCAACGTTCAATGGTCGTTCAGGCGACAGCCTTTGGTTCGAAACTTTCAAGGCTGTTTATAAACAACCTGATAGGTTCATATCAGTGTGGCTTCAGGCCAGGGAAGTCCACCATCGACCAGATTTTCACACTACGGAAGATCCTGGAAAAGACATAATAAATGCAAATCGACACGCACCACCTTTTTTCGTCGATTTCAAGGCTGCATACGACAGCGTGCATAGGGACGAGCTATACAACGCCAAGTCTAGTATTGACATTCCTGCCAAATTCAAGTTGTGCAGGATGACGACGAAGAATTCTCGGTGCTCCATCAAGGTCGGTCGAACTCACCGAGACCTTCTATGTCAAAAAAGGTTTTAGACAAGGTGACGCGTTGTCATGTGACTTCTTTAACATCATCCTGGATAAGATCGTGCAAGATTCACATGCCAACACTAGAGGCACTATCTTCCAGAAGTCCGTACAACTGTTGGCATACGCGGATGACATTGACGTAATTGGTCGAACACAGTGAACCGTCAATGAGGCGTTTTGCTGGCATGAAGCGGCTAAAATGGGTCTAGCGGTGAATGAGGGCAAAACGAAGTGTATGGTGTCATCACGTAAGGACACACAACTTCGACGTCTTGGACAGAGCGTCACAATGGGCAACTATAACTTCCAGGTAGTCAAGGACTTCGTCTATCTCGGCTCCGCAGTAAATAGTACAAACAACATCAGTACCGAGTTCAAACGCAGAGTAACTCTTGCCAACCGCTGTTTCTATGGGTTCAAGAGTCAATTAAGTAGTAGAGCCATCTCTCGAGGGACCAAGCTGACTTTCTTTATACAAGACCTTGATCATCCCAGTCCTGCTGTATGGCGCGGTTGCATAGACAATCCCAAGAGCGGATGAAAAAGTCCTTGGTCTCTTCGAGATAAAAGCTCTGCATGCGAACTTTGGTCCTGTCTGCGTTGACGGTTTCTGGAGGAGAAGATTCAACCACGAACTGTACGGGCTGTACAGCGACATGAGTCTAGTTAGGTGTCTACGGATCCAACGCCTAAGCTGGCTAGGCCGTGTAAAGCGTACGGACAACTCAGCTCCGGCCCGAAGAACCTTTGACTCCGAACTCGTGAGACAACGTAACAGAGGACGCCGCCGTTTAATGTGGCGCACGCAGGTGGAGAAGGACCTCAACTTGTCAGAGACCGTGCTATTTGGAGAGGCTTGTGGGTTGAGGTCGAGGTCCACCCGAGACTGTGGCGCCAAATAAAGAAGAAGTTTTGTCATCTAACACCTACAAGCCATGGTTCAGTTTTCAGCATTTCGTTTCCTCATCCATTTCGGCATGACGACCAAATGTTGGACTTCTGATAAAATAGTCTCGGAGACTTTGCTATTGAATAAACGCGTCAACATCTTACCTTGATTGTAATTCTGGGACATTATAGTGTTCGGAGTGGCATTCTGATGCTGCTGGAAATTGCCGAGCTGCTGTTGATTGTTGTTTTGTTTCTTAAGCAAATATTGCACTGTCGGTGTTGTGGCCGAATTATTGTTGATTGGCACTACGTTCGGAGAACTCGGATTGACTTTGTTTTGTTGCTGTTGCTGCTGCTGCTGCTGCTGATGTTGTTGTTGTTGCTGCTGCAGCTGAAGTTGTTGCTGTTGCTGGTGCTGCTGCTGCTGTTGGTGCTGGAGTTCATCATTACTCGTCATCGGGACAAATGCAACCTACACAGAGAGAGAGAGAGAAGTGATTTAACAAACACACATCAGATCATTCACTTCGAACGCTTACCTGATGATTTGAATTGTTGAAAGCAAACATAAACTGCTTCTGACCTGATGTTGCGGTGATTAACTGAGCTGTTGGCATGACAGATGACGCGACAACACTTGTGGGAGGCGCCGAAGCTGGTGACATTGTCGAAATCGATGAGGACACCGACGATGCGGATGAGCAGGACGAGGCAACCGAAGGTGACACTGTTGAAACTGCATTTAATGCAGTCGAATTGATCATTAATATCGATTGATTCTCATCGGGGTTAGTACTGAGTGTGAGTTTTTTTATTGTTTGTATATCGTTACTGTTACTAATTGTATTGTTAGTTGTTAGAATCCTTGTACCGTTTGTTTTGTTATTGAAAAGCGATACATTTGTTGACGAACGATTTGCTATTCTACCAACACCATTGTTATTGTTTTTGTTAAGCAGACCATCACCACTGACAACGCAAGAGTATGATGAGGAGGCGGAAGTATTACAAGAAGATGCAGAAGAAGATGATGAAGAAGTAGAAGAAGAAGAAGAAGAAGAGGAGGAAGAGGACGAGGATTCATGAGAATTGAGTGTATGACCGCCGTTGAGACCGGCTGATGGATTCTTTGTTTGAATAAGTATGACTGCTCCTTTGGGTCGATTCTGAGTCTGATGATTGTGGTGGTGGTGGTGCTGTTGCTGCTGCTGATGATGATGATGATGATGTTGTTGTTGTTGTTGTTGCTGATGCTGATGCTGGTGCTGCTGCTGTTGATGATGATGATGTGCTTGTGCTTGTGCTTGCGCATGTCGTTGCATCTGTTGATGATGATCAGCATTTTGCTGATGAACTGAGTCATCTTCGAGAGTTGTCCCGTCGAGAGCATCAAGCACGAGAGCATCATACAGCACAGAAGTCGATGGAAGGACTGCGTTTCCATTTTGTTGCGGTTGTTGATGTTGTTTTTGTTGCAATTGTTTGTCATTGTGAATGGTGGTGGTCATTGGCGTATTTTCATGTTTCGCATCGTCATGGTTCGACGACGACACATTATTGTTAAGGATCAAAGGGCAATTGTTAGTCGAGGTTATGACAGTGGGATTCGAAGGATGATGATTATGCGATTGATGATTGAATGCTTGGTGATGGGTGGGTGGATACTTTGAGTCGCAACCATGGCGTTGCTGATTCTGAGACTTATGATCATGCGTTGATGGGGTTTTATCTGATTTTAGGCTACTATTTGTATTGTTAGTTGGCAACTGATAATGAGTTTGATCGTAGACAGCATTTTCATCTGGTTGTACTTTACCTTTGGCCGACGACGAGTCAGAGTGTGGGTGGTTTCCGCTCTTCGGGGGACCGGCCATCTGACTATTGACATATTCTGAATTTGAACTCTTGATATGGCTTTTGTTTGTTGGCACGTTGAATGTGAAGACTGTGGGACCGCAGCCGTGGCCGCCGCTCACTTTGAACGGTGACATTTGTTCTTGTTTGATCTTCTTGTCGCACTCCTCTTGCTTGATGACGAACGTGCTTGTGTTTTCGATCGGCTGTTCATCAGTTTTCGTGCTCTTCGGGCTGATGGGCATGGTCTTGAATGCGCCGCCTGCGGGGAGCGATGGATTGCAGATTGAAGCTGATCGGTAATGAGTGCTTACTCACCTGTTGGTTGGAAGGGGGTAACTCCAATGGGATTCTTCGGACTGCTGTACGAGTAAATTGGAATCTGCTGATAGCTGTGCATGTTGTTCTCGATTGGACGCTGCGCCTTAATTGGCTTGGGCTTCAGTGTGATGTCCCTTTCAGAGTTCGATGCGCCTGCTGAGGGGTTTGCGACTCTTGCCTGACCCGGGTTAGCTGAATTTTCATTTTGTTGCTGCTGCTGTTGTTGCTGTTGGTCTTTGGGGTTGCTGCCGTAGTTCATGTTGTTGTTATCGAGTATCATCTGCTTCCGCTGCTGTTCGAGAGCCTCAGAATGTTGCTGCAGAGGGGGGAGGGGAACACGTGATGTTTGTCGGACAGAAGCTTTGCGATGCTTACCTTCTCGGGGTTTGTTCGGTAATCGAACACCGAGTCTTCCATGTCGGAGTCCGCCACTCGCTCGCGGCACTTCAAGTCGATCAGTTTCGCCGAATCTGGCGGATTTGGTGGCTCCTCAGCGATAACCATCTGAAAACGGTCACAAATAAGAGGACATTTTCACCAAAGGGGGGTGCAAGCGAGTGCCTTACGTGTTCATCCTCTGATGGTGATTCCTCGCTCAGCGCCTCGGTTTTCACTTGCATCTCTTCCTTGATGTGATTGCCGTTATTTTGCGGAGCTTGCTCTTCCGCGTTGTAGGTGGCTATGGGGAGGGGAATGATATCTGGGCCGGGCATAGGTGCATCCGCTGGGGTTTTTGGACTTTTCTCGTCCAACGAGTCTGGCCCGTCACCAGAATCATTTCTCACGCGAGCCGCATCACCCTTTGTTGAGCTCGATGATTTTCGACGGTCCTTGGAGCACCACTTCCACTCGGGATGCAACTTAAAGTGGGCGTCCTTCACCGAACTGGCTAGTTCATGGTACTTCGCTTTCTCCTCGGGCTTCAGGGCGTACCACCACTCCCCGAGGATCTTGCTCACGGTGCGGTTGTCCTGATTTGGATGTTTCCTGTGCACCAACTTGCGGTGCTTCTTTGAAAAGATCATGAACGCGTTCATTGGACGGCGGATCTTGTTCTGGAAATAAATGAGATGAGAATGATTGAGCCTGACGTTGGTTGGGCACTTACCTTTGTCATCGGACTCATGGGCTCCTTGGTGGTATTCTGCAGGGAACTCAACGACTGTGATCGCCGTTTGGCAGCTGCTGTGGCGGCGGCGGCCGTCTCAGCCGACTCAGCTTCGGAGACTGCAACAGGTGGTCGACAGGCGTTGTTTTCCACAAGGGGCGGCGCCCCGCCTGTGCTGTAGGTGACCGACCTGAAGTTAGCACCGTTGTTTGAGGAATTGCAGTGCTCGTTGTATCGCTGCTGCTGCTGCTGTGCTCCTGGAGTGGATGGCTCAAAGACATCGTCGTCCAATTGATCGTCGCATTCGTCTTGAAGCGGTGTTGGCTCCGTTGTCGACTTGGAGGGTGATTCCATTGCGACCGAGATTGTCGCGATTGAAGCAGGGGCTGGGACTGATGTTGATTGTTGTTTTGCGGGGGAATCGATCACTGGCAGGAGCGAGTGCCACTGATATGTCGACCCCTGATTAATCCCTAGAAAGTAAGATCATCTGAGTAAGGATTTGGATTCCCTGGTGGAGCATTGGTGAGTTCTTACCGTTTTTTGGAATCGTTTTTTCAATGGGCTGCTGTGGTGGTGCCACTATCGACACAACAGACTGCTGCGGCTGCGACGGTGACTGCTGGGAGGATACAACTGCTGATCCCTGCGGCAGCACTGGTACCAAGTGAGTTGCATCTACAATTACCGGATGAAAGGACTGATAACTGTTCGAGGCTGGTGAGATCCTTATGACACTTGTCGCATGCCCCACGGTTGTTGTTTGCACGGGAGGTTGCTGTGGTTGTTGAACAATTGATGCTTGCTGCAATTGTGGTGGTGGCTGTTGCATAACTTGCTGTTGCTGTTGCACCTGCACCACCTGTTGTTGTTGCTGTTGTTGTTGTTGTTGTTGTTGTGGTGGTTGTGACTGTTGCTGCGCCACCACTACTTGTGGTGGTTGTTGAGCCCTTACCGATTCGGGTCGTATTACCTGTGAATACCCTGCATAATGCACTGGACTTGTTGAGTTCTTCCATTTCGCCGTGGATTCCGGTGGAGCTGGACCACCGATTGGCGTGAAAAAGTTTTGCCGATTCGATACTGTTACCGGTGAATGATTTGTATTCATTGGTGATGTCCCATTATTGACGGGCGATGAGAAGGATGGTGTTGCCGATCTGGAGCTGCTTAATGACACTGGAAAAATAAGGAAAACATTGTAAAATTACGAAAATTTTGCACATTTTTTTTAGAGAAATTTACTCAAGCACTGCAGATACAACTTTGTTCCAATGTCAAATTCTTGAAATGCATTCATTTTCGACATTTAAATAAATCATATACCACTTTTTGAAAAATTATATTCCGTTTGGATTTATAAATAAAAACAATGCGTAGGAGAAAGTTTGTTGCAAAGAATTTTGTTTTTTTTGTTCCTTCTCCGTTTGACAACACACGCTTTGAGAAATGTCAAAAGCAAGAATTTTGCAAGCCAGCAATCGGTTCTCTTAACAACCACCATTGGAAGATGTAAGAAATCAACTTAATGCTTGACTACATCTCGTGGAAAAAAAATGTGCGCACATTTTTTTTTTTTGATATTCTTTCAAGCTAGTTGATAGATAGGACTTACCAAGCATATTTGCAACATCAGTCTCTTCCTGGTCGAATCGACCTGCAACTCGATAGTTCGGTGAGGTTTCCGAATCGCGTGAAGTCTCTTCATCTACTTGTGTCTTGCTGCTTGATCTGCTGCTAATATCACTAAAAAATGTCATAGAAATGAAGAACACACGCATCGGAATTTTGATTGAATATAAATTTACCTTGGGAATCGGCTTGGACCGGTGGAACGCAAATTGTTGCCCTTCTGATTCAAATGTCTGGAACAATAACCTCTCCGTTGAGATTCTTTCGAGCACGATTGATTTGAACACAGTCGACGCCATTGCTTTCCGTTGAACTTTTTTCTTACACCTGATTCCGATTGAACGACATCGCCCTTTTTAAATCGGTGGGGTGTTGTCGCCTGAGATCTATAAGAGGCAAGATAAAATGACACACATCCCACTGAAAGATCATATATCGTTCGATTTCGTTTACCTTGGAGTTGCTGGATGAGATCGTGGAGTTAGCCTCTGATCGAGGAGACTTGAAGTGCTACCTCGACTCTGCATGCTACTCCTTTTACTGCCACCTGAGAGTTTTTCACCATCGCCGTCCATGGCATAGCCACCAATTTCAACACGTTTCAACTCATCGTCTGACTCATAATCATCATATGATCTCTGCCGACGATGCATTTCCTCTGTTGATGGACTCTGCACCTTTTGGGCCAAATTCTGAGAAACGATTATATCGGGAATTTGCCCACTGCCATTGCCTGTTCCACTGGTCGCTGTGTTTTCATTCATATTCGATGATTGAAACGGTGACGTAGCCGTGGTTCGATAATAATCCTCGCTCTGCTGTAGAGTTGGCAGTACATGATGGATTTGTAGTGGTGTTGTTATGCTACTAATAATGCCACCATTATTACTTACAGCCGTTGGAGTATGATGACCACCGCCACTTGACGTAAGTTTGCCACACGGCTCATACCGTGTGACATATGCCACCGGATGCGATGTGGTCTTGTGCAGAACATCTCCACGACTCGTGTAAATGATGTTTGTTTCCGAATTATTTATTACAATATGCCCGCTCTTGTTGATTATACGCTGACCGGCTCTGCCCTCCAGAACATCACAGTTTTGCTGCCCGGAAAGGCTGTTGTTTCGCGACGACGAAGTGTATATTGTTGGCTTGCCTGCTGATACCTCATTCAGTTCTTCGAACCATGGCGGTAGGAGTAGCCGCAAGTCAGCCCGTTTCACGGTCTTTATCTGAAATAACATTTCCTATTAGGAAAACAATCTAGAAATGATTGGATATTCATACAATTTGTGCAGAGTTAGTCTCTCCGATTTGCACTGAAAACTGCTTGGTGTTGTGGTTGATTTCAGTCACGGAGCCTTCGATAAATACGCAGCCTGAGCGTCCCTCGACTTGTGTCCGGACACAAACTCTGGTGTCCAGATTTATCTGCGAAAATGAAAAGAAACGAATGATCAGTCACATAACCTAGACATGTGATGAGGTTTATGGTTAAGTCTGATTGTACCTGCGCCGCTGGTGGACTGGCATCTAAAATCACATTGTATCGACCATTTGTCAGGACATCTGTATACGTTTGAGTGCAATTCTCGGGCGAATCGAATTCCACACAGACCGAGTTGGGCGCATTCGTTTCTGTTGGCCGAATGATACCCGATGCGTAGTAATTTCCTAAATTTGCTAAAACCCTCGTGTTGGTCCATTCGTTTAAGTCGAGCACTCCAGTTGGAGTGTTGTTCTGTTGCTGTTGGTGTTGTTGTTGTTGTTGTTGGTGTTGTGGTTGTTGTTGCTGTTGTTGTTGATAGGGCATATTGTATTGCTGTTGATTTGTTGCGTTCGTTCGATTGTTGTTGTTGCTGCTGATTGTTGTGACAGTCTGTAGGTTTTGGAATTTGTAAGCATTTTGTGGGCTGCAAAGTAAATCTAGTGAATAAGTCCATAACAGAGAAACTCGCCCATTCCCATTCGCACTTACCTTGCGATGATGATCTTCTTTTCGGGACTCTCCATATTCGTCAGTCGGCTCATATTTTGAGTCCCACCACTTGCGGGACTAACCACCATTGAGGGTATTGATCGTATGTACACTGTTTCGTTGGTGCCCGCGGCTGAAGATGTCTGCCAATTTTGTGGTGGCACAATTATATTGGTGCCGTTTTTAAGCGTCAACGAGCCACCATCGTTGCCGCCACTTCCAGCTCCGTCCGATATGAGCAATTGCTGAACTTTGGGTTCCATGCGGTCCAGCTCAGCTGGATCGAATTTTCTCTTCTTCGGATGAAGTCGTGGCGGCGCTTGTTGCTGTTGATGTTGCAATTGTTGTTGCTGGTGCTGGTGCTGCTGTTGCTGATGGAGTGCCTGCTGATGTTGCTGCTGCTGATGCTGCAATTGATGTTGTTGATGTTGCTGTTGAAGCTGTTGTTGTTGGTGTTGTTGGTGCTGTTGCTGCTGCTGATGTTGATGTTGATGTTGTTGACGATGCTGTTGCTGTAGCACCTGCTGATGTTGGCTAGTCGCCGGTATCACCATTTTGATTGGTGACGGAAGACTATGTCTTACGTTTTGGGCGTGCGATTGGATTAATTGTTGATTTGTTATAAGAACTGTTGTCGATGCCGACGTAGCTCCAACCATTTTCGCAGCATCACCAGCTTCAACGTCTGTGCAGCAAGTGGCCGTTGTATTGTGTCCACTGCTACCACCTCCACCATTCGTTATTGCCGCTGTCTTGTATTTTCTTGACGTCGCAAATGGCGTGGGCGACGATACAATGTATGTCTCATGGGCTGCTGTTGTTACCAATGCAACAGACGATGCTGGGGAGAACGATAAGGGCTGTTTACGTTGGTAATTAATTGTACCAACACTGCTTATCACGGATGCTGGAATCTGAAAGAAGAAATGCGGATAAATGATGAACTACTCTTATTGAAGGCTGTAATATATTTAAGATAGACATTACACAATTATGATTAATCCACAAATGCGCTGCGCTCGTAAGACACTGTGGTCTCTTTGTCAGAAACGATAAAGACACTGTCGTGGTCTTCGCCTTTGCAATTCCAATACAACAAGAGCGATCGATGAGCAATAAGCATGACGATGGGAAAGGAACTGATTTCAGTATCTACTCTGTGCAAAAGGTTTGACTTCTGCGACGACGTGAATGAACCTGATGTGACTCGCTCTTAGACAGAATTTATGAAAACACAATTCTCACACGGACAGTGATGCAAGGACTGACTGTGTTGTGTGCACTGTACGACTGCATTACACCGAACAAAGTTGTGCACACATTGCACAGTTTGATGATCTTTAATCGACTGAATCAATTAACTATCACGTCAAAATATATTCTAACATTTATGTGTGCCTGTGTATGCTCTCTCTCTCTCGGGGTTTCAATTATGTGCGAATGCGAATAGCTTGAGCTTACTCGTTGTTATCCAACTTAATCATACACACATGCATGCATTCATACAATAATCTTTCGTCAGATTGTTCATGAGTTACTTATTGCGGTCATACGTTTAATTTGTAATCCAAAACGTTCTTCTCAATCATCTTTTGCGATCGCTATCAATTTATTTTAATTATTCAAAATGTGTTTACTGCCATGGCTGGTTATAGCCTCGCTTCTGCGCCTTATCGAATCAAATAATGAATTTGTAACTTTATCTGAATGCGCAACTAAGCATCATTTGAGCGTACTATGTGCGAACGTGGTTAAATGCTGTGCGCGCCTACAAACGTTGACAGACGACGTTGACCGACCGGGCGGCGGCGCTTAGAGAAAAAAGAAGAATTGTGAAACTTTAGTTTTTGAAAACTGGTTGGGCTGGAACTATTACGCTGAATAAATTTCCATCGTCCCACGCACTGTATTTTTTTTTGTGTGCTGTGTGTGAGGGATTTTCTTTTTCTTTTTATCGATTTCTTTGTTTGATGTCATTGCATTCACTGTGACGGCTGTTGATCTTTTCCGTGCACATATGCCGTGAATATTCTTTTTTGTTCACTTGTAGATGCATGGCATGGAGGACAACAAAATGTGGCGCGAATAGTTAGAAGCAGTGTTGTCGGAACTGTGGAACACCTTCGATAATCCGGTGCACTTTGTGACATTTTAAGGGAATGAATGTATGCAGGGTTTTGAGTTGAATTGAAGATTTGGGGAGTGCCATACAGAGACTTGTACTGCCCACAATAGATCTTTATCTATTGCACCCCCTTCTTTCGGTCTAGGACTTAAGTGCTGTCTTTGGAAATTTTCTTGAAAGTATCTCCCTGTTACAAGTGTTTTGTTTATCATTTTGAATCTTTCACATGCAAGTCTTGGACAGTCGATTAATAGGTGTTCCATAGTCTGTTTCGCCTGGCCACAGTGCCTACATATTTCTGTACTGATAAAACCCATTTTATGGAGGTGATATTTACATGCTCCCTGAACTGTTAGTGCTGCACACAACATCGTGTTGAGTTCTAAAGTTTGGAACTGTAGTTTTGTGGTATAAACTTCGTAGAGTGCTTTATACCCTCCTGGTTGCTCGAAAATGGAATCATTTGTTCAGTGATCCATTTATGTAAGGGCAGGGTTGTCGCTATGCGACTTTAGTCGCCATTTGACGCTTTTTGACTTTTTACACATTTTAAATTTTCTGGCGACTATTTTTTAAGAGAAATTTGTTCCATGTAACGGATTCGAAGTCGGATCAGAATCAGATCAGTATCCTGCCACATTGGTTTGAAAAGAAACAACTTCAAGTGAAGGGATTGATGTGTATCCAGATCTTACCTTATCTGGACACAAAGCGACCATTCTGTAACGTAATTTAGCAATTATTTCCGAGCCTAAGGAACCACATACAGCACAAACAACATTTGGAAAATTAAATTTGTCCAAGAAGATAAGAAGATGCAACTAAAATACTGCACTACTCCTAAGCATGATGAAAAGCAGAGAATGCACAAGTCAAGCTAGTATTTATATGCTCTGACAAAACCAACTCTTTAATTGAATATCGAAGCTGGTAACGCCACAGTCAAGCATATATCCAGACTCGAATATTGGTCAAACAGTATGATTTATTCTTCAAATATTTCGCTGTAATTTAATTAGCTAGTCATTTACAATTGCAGTTTGAGAAGATTTAGTGTGACTTTTTATTTCTGCTTTAGGTAACTGTGGCAAGACCTTTGTTAATTGTTTTTACTGCAAGTTTTTTTTTGCTCCGTGACACTTTCTTTTGCGACTTTCCAAAATTTTTCAGCGGCAACCCTGAATATAGGTATTGAGAGTAATGCTCGTTTGTTTATTTTATGATTTGGTTAACTTGATGTGCCTGACTGCACTCGTTATCAAACCAAGGGTTTTTCTTAGGTGGTGTCGTAAATTTCAGCACATCAGTGGTAGCTTCTTTGATGACTTCTTGATATAGCCTCCAATCCTCTTCAATTGTTTGGTGAGGCGGCGACGAAATTAGAGAGAGCTTCGTTGCAATTGTAGCTTTCCAAAGTCAGATCGTGGGGTCCTTTCTCTACTCCGCTGTTCTCTTGAGATCCCAGTTCGTACCTTGGCTACAACAATAAAATGGTCCGAGTCGATGTAGACTTCTGAATGAGTCTGGAATGAGCCTGACGTCCAACGGAATGTGATCAATCTGGTTGACTGTTGATTAGGGGACCGCCTTGTCCCTTTATGAATGTTGCGGTCTGAGAACCGCGTGCTAGTTACAGAGAGGTTTCGAACCGTAATAAAATAAGCCAGCTTGAGTCCAGCAGGCTGTGCTTACCTATGACTCTAGCAAAGATGTCCTCTTAATCCGCATAGCATTACAACCATTGACAGCCGTCAATCCTGGCCTGCCCACCGCTTGCGCGTACTTATCGCGATTCAACCACGATAGTTTTTGTTGACGTTGTCCTTAGTGTAGAAGAATAAAAAATCAGCGGTACCATTCTTGTACAACACAGTGTAGACCTGCTTCATTTGCAGTACAGTCCGTTAGCCATTTGTTTTAGAAAGAGCCAACCATCTGATCAGGTGAATGACCCGAGGTCTCCACATAACAAAGCATAAACACTCAGATCGTGACAGTGAGTGCAGTCAGTAAACGGAATGAGAATAAACCAAATTGTTCCTCTATATACAGTGGTGTTTTAATATTTGCCGATAACTTTCTGCTCCTACATTAGTGATCTACTTTTCGTCACCAATGAACATCCATACTATGTTGTTGCGATTCAGCAGTGAATTGCAGATGGAAATTCGGTCCATTTGGCTTTAACTCGTGTGGACCCATACATCGAGCTTCTTTTTGTATCTAGATTTGTTAAAATGGTCTCAAATGGTTTGTTGTGCAATCGAAATAGTCGTGAAGTTCAGGCTCGACGAACAAGACGACGACATTTACGACAATTGGCTTTTTAGAGCGTGGTACATCTGTGACATCGAAATTACCTGAATGGGCGGAGCTAGCACTGCCCATGATTTACTGTACACTATCAGGACAATTAACATTATTGACATTTTCTACACATTTTCAATTATGGAGTACTATGAGTCAATCAACCACAAAACTTTCATAAACTTCAAAACTTAAAATTTTGCCTGTAGAAAGAGATTTTGCCTGTAAGAAAGTATGATCTATTGAAAGTAGGAGGTGGATCTTAACTATTTTTCCCTTGGGTTTAACCAACACACATAACAACTGTCACGCAGGCGCTAGGAGCTAAATTAATTATAACTTTTTAACGGATTCTAAGGATTTGTATCCGTACGAACGACCCATAATTGATGAATAGGAGTAACAAACATGGCCAGTTTTTTTTAACTGCAAAATGATATTTACATATTAAAAACGAAATTTGGCCAAATTGTTTGGGTTTATTTTGTTGGGTCTTATTTCACGTCACCGTTCTGTGCCTACAAACTGTGGTAGGAAAACCTGAATAAAAAGAAACTTTGCATGCACAAAAGCTCGCATCTGCTTTAGATCCTTAGAGGTGGGATGGATAGGGCACGATACCTATTTCCTTTTTATTTTATTGAAATAAACCCAAATTGGTATTTTTTCTTTCGTACATCCAATTGAGAACTAAGGTCACTTTATGAAATGAACTAACGCAACGTGGCTTTAACTCGCATTCGAAAGTGAAATAAAGTCATAATTGGATTATGGCCTTGATTCTCACTTAAATGAGAATTAACGCCATTATGGTTTAAAAAGCCATTTTAGATATTTCAAAAACTTAATTTTCGGCTAGAAGTACAATCAAATCATTTATGAATACAGCTTGACTTCGATCATATGGACCAGACCACATTCGTTGGACTCAATTCGCAACGACTCGGCCACACATTTCGGCCGAAACAGCCGATATCTCGCGTTCAATGTTGGCTTTGAGTTCTTCCAACGTCGTCGGCCTGTTGGCATAAACCAATGACTTAACGTAGCCCACAAAAAATAGTCGGCGTTAAATCGCACGAGCAAGGCGGCCTATCGACTGGCACATTTCTTGAGACAACACACTTACCATACTTACCCTTCAATAAATCGATTTTAACGTTAGCTGTGTGGCACCATACTGTTGAAACCACATGCTGTCCAACTACAAGTCTTCCAATTCGGGCAAAAAAAAAAAATCGGTAAGCACGGCTAACTATTCACAGTAACGTGACAATCGTTATCGTCGACGAAAAAATATGGCCCAATAATGGCGCCGCCATGAAAACCGCACCAAACAGTTATTTTTTGTCGATGAAGTGGTGATTCACGAAGCACATGTCGATTTTCATCCGACCAATAACGTACATTTTGCTTATTGACGAACCCATTGAGCTTAGGCGGAAATTGGAATTAACGGTCTTCAAATTGTAGTCACCGACTTCGAATTTCGGTAGAAAAGTTTTATATATTTGCAGACGTTACCCTGATGAAAATGCTGAGTTTGGTGAATAAATTGACAGCGACAGTTTGATGATTAGTGATAGAGTGCGTTCACAAATTAAATTCAAAGTTGTCAAGCCCCTATTGAAAAACCCTTTGCTACATGTCATTTTATAATTTCAACGTCTTATGACAAGCCAGCCACGCAAACGCGCTCAAAATACTAATGAACAGTCAACGTCATTGTGAACCTACAACTACTGCAGCCAGTCTCTTGCCGGAACATCTAAATCGTCCGCATCCTGTTTATGATAGATCAAAAGTTAATCTGTATGAATTCGGAATCTTTCAAAAGAGAAAGCTATTTAATTGCTCAAAAGCAATATTCACCGAAAGATCTTTAATCAAACTTAGATCGGCTGTGAATGAAGCAAATGTATTTATGCCGCCACAAGCTCCACGAATTATTATTTATTCGCATCACATTCATTGACGCAGTTGTTTGCGTTATCTATCGCGTATGAAAATAATGCTTCCAAGAAATTCACACATAAAAACACGACCAGACGAATCAGTGAACAACGCTAGCCACATTGCCAGTCACTGGAACGATCAGCACAACATCAATTGCGAAGTCAATCTGTGATGGAAAAGCATCGCATTAGCCTCGCAAACGACGAGCCCATTGCAAGGAGAAATGTACTAACATCGGATTGGAAAACTGCGCTGGATGCAAGACAAACAAGACAAAGACGACTATTTGCTGGATGCCACCGGTGGAGCTATTACGGGGAAAAGCTAAAGAGGAACGACTGCGACTGTATCATTTCATCTGCAACTGGTCGTGTACGAGAGTGTACTTGTGGACTCCACGCTAGTCCACGTCTTTATTTTGCAATTGAATCATACGAAGTGATTCATCAATTTTAACCGACCATTTCGACAGAAAATGACCAGCTTTTGAATAAAACACACGATTCCCTCAAAACCGCAGCAAATCGTCAAAGGTGCGGGGCTGCACGGGGATAGACCAAGCCATGACGGCAGCCGCCGACTGGAGGGAGGAAGTAAACAAAAGACAAAGGCAAGAGCATAAGAAGTTGTAAACACAGCCGCGTGCCATGGTGTTTAATCTTTTCTTTATTTTCTCCTCGTTCGGCTTGCCAATGAGTCACAGCAGCATCACTCCACAGTCCACACCATCATCAACGTGGTTGTCGTACTAAGTATCGGTAGTAGTATTTTCGCGGCTGTGCTCGCGCATAGTGGGGTTACTGACACCGCCTGTCGTTGGCGCTCGGTGTGGAGTGCATGAGGCAGTACCCTTGGGTGTACAAAAATTATACTGAAGCTGCTTCGGCTGCTGTCGGTGTGTGCGAGTGAGTGCTGAGCACTTCGTCGCTCGACTGGGGATGGAGAAGCCGGTCTGTTGATGGTGATGCACAGGACAGAGCGGGCAAATACTTCTATCGCCGTGCCGGGCTCACCTTCGTATTGAGAACTTATTAATTGTCAATCTGCACGATGAATGCATGTCTGTGTGTGGTGGATTGGAGATTTGAATACAACATCAGCAACAACAGCAAAAAAAAAATAAAAATAAATACCATCTAGGGATGATTAAAAGTTCGGTTCGTGCATTAATAACTTATCCTCCCCATTGCATTGCGATGCTCCCCAAAGTGGGAGCGTCGAAGTGCAATACACACAAAAGACTTGAAGAGCTTTGAATGCCAGCAGGAAAAAGGAAAAATGGGAAATGGAAGCAGGAAGGCGGTTGAAGCTGGAGCGTTCTTTCGTAGTTTCCCTTTCTATTTTTGTCCTTTTTCGCTTTGCTCCTTCTTTCCGTATTGTTTGGGCAACGTAGCAACAGTCGAATTGGACGACTGTGCAAGGCGGACTGGTGTTTGGGAGTTCCTTAAAGATGTGCTCCTTGTGGTGTGCAGAGCTTAAAGACAAACGGCCAATACTTGGGGGGGTTGTGCTATGGCTGTGGTTGCGGGGGATTGTAAATTAATTGATAAAATAGAAAAAAAGTTGTGCAAACCCAGATTCAAATTTTGGATTAGATTACTTTCAACTACTTGGCAACAATTCGTTCTTTGAGGCGATTGTTTGTCTTTTCGTCGACGGACGTTCATTTGCAAAGTTAGTTAGGTTTCGCTCACCATCCCATTGCAGTTTTATATAGACGCCAAATGGATAAATTTGAGCAGCTTCACGTGACAATTGAGGTTTACGAATATTGTGCCTCGATCGGAAGAAGTGGGGTTGTGAGGATGAAGGTGGTTGTTGACTTTATCTCGGAATCGAATTGTGTTATTTCTGCGCTTGCTAAACATCGGGTGTATGTAACAATCCAAATCCTTTTAGGAGGATGATGCCCATTTTTGAATCAAATATTTTCAAAAAAAAATTCAAAACCTCCAAACCTTCTTTCACGCCTTAAATCCTCCTTTTAACCTCCAATCATCCTGCTTTCCTATCGAAATTATAATACGCCTTTGTTCAACAGAAATCAATTCAAATTCCGCCACTGTAAGTATTAGAATTGTGCTTAAAAGTTCCGTCGAAGGAACGGACATGGAACGATTCTTTTCGCAGTCGGAACTGGTCCGCTGACATATGTCCGCGGTCTATGGATACGCCTTCGTTGCGAAAACTTTTTGAAGGAATCAAACAAGTCCACAGAACTATACATTATGTAGCTAATGTTCATAATAATAATAATATGGGTGGCGCTACAGTCCGCGGCGGACCTGGGCCTAGCTTCTCAGCAACCACTCGTGTTGTGCGTACTATTGTTCTGTCACGAGTGGAAGGGACCTACAGTTTAATGCCGACTCCAAACGGCCAAATTTGAGACACTTTTTCTAGACTGGAAATACTCTTTGAGCATTGTCAGTGACTCGAAAGAGGTGGATCCGTGAAATATGAAAGGTGGTAAATTCGGGTATCGAACCTGGCACCCTCTGCGTAGGAGTCGACGCACTAACCCACTACGCCACGACTCATGTTCAGGACACCATTAAAATGAATTTGAATATGTTATGCCTGGAATTCTATTAGCTCATCAAATCGCAGCCGGATAGACTTCGCCAAATGTCACCGAAAACAAAATATAATGTGGCTAGCGACGAACAAGTAGTTAACGAAGATGAATATGAGGAAATGGACTTATTCTAATTCATACAGTACATATTTCGTATTCAGTTCCTTATTTAAAATTTAATTTAATAATGTTTCTCATCGTTCAATAAATTAATTCTACTTTCACCCTCCTTTTGGAGAAAAAAACCAACTCCATTTTGGCAAAATTTGGAAAGAAAACCCTCCTTTTTGACAAAATAGAGATGGGATGGTCAGGTATTCAAATATGTGCCCAGAAATGAAAAAAGACCTTGCGCAGTAGTTGTTGCCTTGTGAGTTTATGATTCATCGCCTCCTAAGCACTTGAAATACAATTCCTGGGTTCGTTTCCCCGCCAGACCCACCTCTTTCAATTTCACTGACAATGCTCAAAGAGTGATAACTGCCTAGGAAAAGCTTCTCAAAGTTGGTCGTTCGAAGTCGCCATAAAACTTCCACGTGACAGAACAACATGAGTGATTGCTGAATGCTGACAAGCTAGCCCCTGGCCCTCTATGGCTGTAACGCCACCTATTTTTTTATGGTCTTTCGACAGATACATTAGGCGAGAATTTTTTAGTTAACTTATCCATCGAGTGAAAAATGAGTAGTCGCATCGCTGAATAAATTGTGTGAAAATTATCATTTAAATGTTCTTGTTCAGGCACCCAATTGGGGCATGTTCTGTGATCAGCTAGCGTCTTCAGTGCGTTAAACAATTAAGGGTGTGCAAATACAGTAAAATCTGTCAGGGGACCAGAGTTTTTTGTCCACATAAAAGAGTGCGCTCAAGAGGAATACAAAATTAGAATCTTTTGTTTACTCAATTAATTCAGCTAGCGAGCTGAGAATACTTCAGGAGGTAAACTACAGAATTGTGCATATTCAAGGGTCATAGACCCCTATTGCGAGTGTCAAAAATAAACAATAAACGATGACTATCAATTGTCGCTGCCTTGACCTTCAATGTCAAAAAAGGTTTTAGACAAGGCGATGACAACGCGGTCATGTGATTTCTTTAATATCATTCTGCAAGACTCACACGCCAACACTATAGGCCCGATCTTCCACAATTCCGTACAACTATTAGTATACGCGGATGACATTGACGTGATTGGCAGAACACAGCCAGCCGTCAATGAGGCGGTTGCTGCTAAAATGGGTCTAGCGGTGAATGAGAGAAAAACGAAGTTTATGCTGTCATAGAGAAAGGATGCACAACATCAATGCCTTGGCCAGAATGTCGCTATAGGTAGCTATAACTTCAAGGTAGTCAAGGACTTCGTCTACCTCGGCTCCGCAGTAAATAGTCCGAACAACATCAGTACCGAGATCAAACGCAGAGTAACTATTGCCAACCGCTGTTTCTATGGGCTCAAGAGGTAAATGAGTGGTAGAGCCATCTCTCGAAGGACCAAGCTGAATTTACACATGACCTTGATCATCCCAGTCCCGCTGTACGACGCGGATGCGTAGACAATCTCAAGAGCGGATGAGAAAGTCCTTGGTCTCTTCTAGAGAAAAGATCTGCGTGTGATTTTTGGACCTGTTTGCGCTGACGGTTTTTCGAGGAGAACATTCAGCCACGAACTGTACGGGCTGTACAGCGGCATGAGCGTAGTCAGTCGTCTACGGATTCAACGCCTAAGATGGCTGGGCCATGTAGAGCGCATGGACAACACTGCTCCAGTCGGAAGAGTCTTCGACTCCGAACCAGTGGGACAACGCAATAGAGGATGCCCACGGAACCGATGGCGCACCCAGGTGGAAAAGGACCTCAATCGACTTGGTGTGTGCAGTTGGAGACAGCTGGCTAAAGATCGTGCCGGCTGTAGAGGCTTACTGGTTGAGGCCCAGGTTCACCCCGGTCTGTAACGTCACCAGAAGAAGAAGAACAAGTTACAGAATGAGTAAACTCTAAATGAATAAAGCAAATAATTTTAAAAACTATGAAAAATAACAAAAAAATATTAAATAAATACAATAAACAAAAATCAGTTACTTTGACGTGCCTAAAAATGCTGTAATTCTTTTTTAAACTTGTGTATATCGCTTAGTGCGGCTAGGGTTAGGTAGTGAATTCCAGAGACGGATGTCATTGACAAAGAACTGTCTTTCAGATATTAAGAAATAAAATCTCAGTATAATGAGATAAGTGGATCTATTTGAAGCTGGGAATTGTAAGTAATTGAAGAGGTAGGAAGGTTGTCGTGTTCTAAGGTTATAATAATTTAATAATAATATGGGTGGCGCTACAGCCCGTAGAGGGCCAGGGCCTAGCTTTTCAGCAACCACTCGTGTTGTGCGTATAGTACTCTGTCACGCGTGGAAGGGATCTACAGTTTAATGCCGACTCCGAACGGAGGCCGGCCGAACGGAGAAGCTTTTTCTAGACAGGAAATACTCTTTGAGCATTGTCAGGGAGTCGAAAGAGGTGGAGCCGTGAAATATGAATGGTGGTAAATTCGGGTATCGAACGTGGCACCCTCTGCGAAGGAGTCGACGCACTAACCCACTACGCCACGGCGACCCGGAGGATATTGAAGAGACTGAAGGACAGAGTGCGAAATGTAAGATTGTTTTCAAAAGGCATACGTAAACCATCGACACATGATCATATCTTCTTAGCCCGTATAAATATCGAATCGTAAGCATTCTGTATCACAAATCTTATATAATTCACACTCATGCACAAGGATTGGAATTAATAGTGATTTGTCCAATATGATGCGTGTGTCCAGTGGCGTAATTGATTGAGCTATCTACAGGGTTCGAAAAACGCCATACGGCTACCCTAGGCAAGTGTTATTATGGTCGTTCCTTGTTAAGAATATGTTAAATCTAACATTCAAATTCCTTCCATGTATCCACAAAATCAACGGGGCGGTTGTTTAGAGTGCTTTGGGGATAATATGACAGGTCCAATTTAGTTTTTGATATAACCAGGCATTTGGATTTAATAGGGTTGAGTGTCAATCCATTGTCCAAAGACCAGTCAAGAATGAGATTAAGATCATGATTAGTTTCAAGGCAACAATTTTCAATGAGACCCTACTTCGATCAATTTGGACATCATCGGTACAAATATGTATTGAAGAATGTGCGACTAGATCTGGAATTTCGTTTATATATAGAGAGAATAAGAGAGGACCCAGAAATGATCCTTAAAGTACCCCTGGAGTTAAATTTAGAAAGTCAAATGTTAATTGGTCGGAATTCATCCAACCGTTGGCCATTTTCCACTGACGAGAACACATTCCTGTTGTAAGAATAGTGTTTACGACGTTATTCACATAGAATAAACGGTAGAATGGCTTTAATAAAAACTAGATGAATTTCATCGAATCCAATTGCACTGGACCTTAGAGATAAAAAGATCTTGCCTGTGACAAAACAAGAAGGTTGTACTATTCCTGATCTCAATAGATATGGATCCTCTTTGGACACTTGCTGAAGAGAATATTATCTGTGGGGCTCGCAGCTCGATGATGGGTGGATCTTAGGACATCTGTAACAGACCCAGTATACCTCATTTTCTTGCCTTTCTTGTAATGGGCTATAGTATCGCCCATATCGCCTAACTATGTCCTCAGAATTCAAAATTTCTGTCGCATGTTTTCACAATATTGCAAAATAGAAAACCTTAAACAAAACACATAAAGTCTCGGATGACAGTTTGGTTTGACGTATGTGATTGCAACAGGCATGTCAAATTGGGACCACGAATTGGATGACGCTGTCTTCAAACAACTCAATGAAGGGCGGGGAGTGTTGAATGCTGCCTTTAGCTTAGGAAATATTTGGGCAGCGGAGTGATCCTGAATCCAAGAATAAAGAGGCCACGCGAATGAGAACCTCTTGAAAAGGATTCAAATAAAATACCGATCGATTTGAGGGTGACAATGTCCTTCAGACAGTATGTCTCCACCGAGATTATGTTTGACTCGGGAACGCGTACAAGATGTTCATTTCAACCCGGATTTGACTCATGCGAAAGCCAGCTGGCTGACAAACACTTCCGCACAAAAGAAAGTCGAGTTTAGATTTGTGTCTGTTCAAATTAAACTTTACAGGCGGGCTCTTGAAGTGACGTGTGTCGCCTCATTTGATCCACTGCCACTTGCTCGTGTGGAAATTACCTAAGGATCGTACTTGCAATTAGATCACATCCAAACGAACACCATCCGCCATTCAGCCGGCACACGCACGTACAATACGAGAGAGCACATTCCACTGGCGAAGTGAACTGCAAAATTACTTAAGGCTCAATTTCGAAATTAAGTCACATACATCCACCACGAGGTCGGGTGTCCACCAGGATCTAGCATGCGGATACGAGGAGTATGTACAATGTACAATGTACATACAAATGACAATATTTATGACTCACCTCATCTTCAGTATCGCACTGGTCTGTATCATCGGCAGCAACTGTGCGAGGAGGCGCCAATGGCTGTGCTGAGGTTGCTTGCGATGCTCGAGGATGGCAGCCTGCTTGATTGTTATGATTTTTGATGGTGTTGCTGTTCGTATCGTTGGTGGGTGTCCTTCCACCCACTGTTTCAGCATTTAGACCCACTCTCACTGGATGGCTATCCGTTTTTGAATGACCCGGCAATTGGGTGGTTGTTAGCAGTACGGATTGTCTTCTCGGCGAGATGTGACCTGCGTTCGAAAGATAAACACACACGATAAGCGACGCCAGTTAATGCACCAAAATGTCAATTATTTTCACAATTCACACGTAAATCATCACACACAAACTGAGGCAGAGTGAAAAACGAATGGAAAATCTGTCTCGACGATGATGCCGCCATCTCGTCTTGGATGCAAAACGACAAAACACCCGAAATGGGAAACGCACACTGCAAGCCAAAATGCATAAACACTGGATTCTGGATGGGGTTTTTTTTCTCTCTCTCTCGGTTCGTTTATTGTTTCCCAGCAACGAAGGCTTGCTGCTGTTGCTATTGCTATTTTCTTTCTTTCTGTGGCTGTGTTCGTGTGTTTTTTTTTTTTGTTTTTGTTCTCTCCACCTTTAGCACTCGAACTCGAACGCTGTGTTCGCAAGCAGTGGGAGATAAATAAAACACAAGAAGGGAAAAAGGAAAACCAAAAAATGATGTGGAAGAGAAAGTGCATAGGATTCCCTCTCTCACTCTGTCGATAGTCGGAAAGTCACCTCGGTCCTCACCTCACCCAGCACACCACACCACCCCCTATTGCAATTCTCTCATTCTCCCTTTCGCTCTCCCTCTCTCTCTGTCTCTCTTTCGGGCTCCATTCCTCTTTGGCGACCATTCGGCTTTCGTTAGGCCTCTCTCTCGACTTAATGACACTTCAAGAAGGCGAAATAGAGGCTGCGAAAAAAGCCAAGTAATCGCCGGATCGGAGGCACACCGCGCGAAAGAGAGAGCGAGAAAAAATAAATGAAAAAGAAAATTGCACGAAATAAAACAGAAAGCAAAGAGCAACAAACAAACAGAGAAAAAAAAAAACGCAGCAAAAGATATACATTGAGGGAGCATTTTACATTTTCCCGCCACAATGTGGGGGCCTTCGATGGGTGTAAATGTGTGGTGACTCCTTCTCCTTCAGCTTCCATTCCAGGATGTGCAGTGCGGCTGTGTGTGCGGCGAGGAAGAGGAAGAGGATGAGGGAAAAGTCATTCCTCAAAGAGCACTGAGCTTTTTGCATACCTGCACTGGCTGACTGACTGACTAACTGGGCGTCGCGGCGCGTCGCATCGCTGGATACCCGGCAACTAATCCTTTATTTTTCAACTTTGATAAAGGATGCATGAGGATTGATGCCGAAGACGACGGCTTGATGCCGACCGACCGACAAGGCCTACTAGTTGCCAGGGGAGATTTTTTTTTTTTTTCATTTTGTTTTCGCTTCTAAATGGAGACAAACTCTCACATGCACAAGCCCGCTACACCTTTGGGAAGAGGAAAAATGAAAGAAGGAAAAAGGACTCTCTCTCGTTGGGGTTTTCTCTCACTCGGTTGTGACGGTGATGGCGATAATGATGATGGTGATCATCATCTGCATACAGGACACGCTACGCTATCCCAGCTCTAGTGGGGCGTCGTAGGGCGTAGGGCGTAGTGGCTCGAAAAACGGGCGCATTATGTGAATGAATGAGTGAGTGAGTGGGTGGGTGGATGGACGGGTGTGTGCGAGTGTGTGAACGAATGTGGAGAAGTCACACAAGCAACAGAAAAGGACATGTGTGTGCTGCAATTCTAATAGACGATGCGAAAAAGGATAAATATTCAGATTTAAAGAAATTGCATGCTTGATAGCCAGAAGAGGGCTATAGTCGCTTCGAATAAAGGGCGCCTATGGGTAGTGAGAGGGTGAAGACTATCCGCGGAGACAAAGGCCTTTTGCCATCATCATCAACCCTTGCTTGTGTGCGGGGCACAAGGCGTTAGTTGTGTGCGCTGTGGTCGTATAGTGAGTCATGCGGATTTTTTTTGTTGCCAGCCAGGAATTTGTACCTATAGGTTTATGTTCGTCTTTCCACATCTGTGGGGAGTGTGGGAAAATCAAGTGCAATGAAAATTTAATTTCAGACAAATACCAATTGAGTATAGTTTTGCGTACTCTTTGCGTCTGTTTTTTCCTTCTTCTTTTTTCCCCTCAAACGCTGTGTGCATGCATGTGTCTGCTGATGATGTCTGCACGAGGCTGCACATTCAAATGAAATTTAAGATCGGGCTTTAAATTATGAACTGATGGATGGGTTCTTGTAAAGTTTTGTGTTTGTGAACTTTAAATCTTTTGTTGTGGGGGTTAAATGAGATTACACTGTCGCTTGGAAGTCAATAGGCTTGGGGGATTCGTTGATGTGGTATTAAGTGTGAGGTGTTATCAGTCACACCCCAATCAGGGGAGGACTGGACAACCAATGACCTCATCCAGGTATACAGGGATGAATCGAAGATGTTAACAGGCACAGGCGCGGAAGTTTTTTCGTTAGACATGCAGAGTGATGTCAAACACACTGACTGTGGGGGTGTTTTCCTAGCGGATGACCTGACAGACAAACAGGCGACCAGAATGATAAAAACGGCTGATGTTACCAAGTTTATTGACTGTTCAGCGGAATAAGCAGATAATAAACCAGCGTGTTACTCATCTTCCTTTCACCGCGAAGGTGCACACGATGCATTTGTCTACGGAATCAGATGTGTAGGACACGGGAAAAGAAATCAAGTCACAGCTGGCTGCATTCTGTTGCGAAAAACAAAAGGTGCCTAGTAGCAGCATCCGATTACAATACGCTGGGTTTCGGGTCAGAGGAGGCTGATGAGCTTGTCAGAAAAAAGGAACCGATGTTGACCAGGCCGGATTGAACCACCACCTACAGATGTCAAAAAAAAATGTTCACAAAGGCAGTCATAGCAAACAGAAGATCACTTGATGAATTTGCCACGTTTAAGACTCCCAAACCAACAGTCTCTTCAGTGTGACACGAAGTTGCTAGCAATGATATTTGGAGCATACACTGCAAGTGATGTGACGACAAGCGGCTGTGGTGACGAGGAGAAAAGAGAGGGATTACCTCTGTCATTGCCTCAACCTCTTCTTTAGAAGACTGAACGAATATTTCTGTCACGTTCTTTAGGAAATAACAAATAACTCTTCTGGAAGGCTGGACAACGACTTCAAGTCTTGTCTGGGATGAAATGCAAATGTAATTAGATCCTAAAATCTGGAGAAAATGGACTTCATTTAAGCAAATGAATAGTTTTGAAACAATGAACAAGAATAAATGAAATTTGTCGGATCGTTTGGATTTGGGAATATACATACATATATGCCAAATACTTTTGTTGATCAATGTATATAAAAATGAATCGCTGTTCCTTTGGTTACGTGATGAACTTAAGAACGGTTTTTTCGATTTCAATAATTTCTTTTTTCTTAGCTTATTTTTTATGGCACATCAGGTTTGTTCATGGGGTTCATGTCCGATCCATAGTGGACAGAAATTCGAAAAGGATTCCATATATCCTGCCACAAAATAATCACAATGGCGTTCATAAATCAAAATCATTCATGGATTTATTCATTCATGGAAGTATTGTGTGCTTTGCGACCGCGCTGTTAGATATATTCATTCGATTGGCAAACACGAAAACGGTACAATTTTGCTATGACGCACCACCTTTGGCACATCAGCTGGGTACATTACATTCCCTGACACTTTAGTCAGTTTTCTGAGCCAAGGACCGAACTCATCGAGATGGTATTCCCAAACATAGCTTAAAGTTCAAAGAATCGTGTTTGGTTAAGCGAACTTAAAAAACGGTGATGTTAACGAAATAAATGTTCAGATTGCTGGCGAATTAAAAAAAAAAAAAAAAACTCAAGAAAGTTTCGAACGGACGCAATACACAAAGTGAATTGAGCGTACTATATATACTGAGCCACAGCAAGGCGTGGACGGGTCAGCTAGTTTTTTTTTTTATAAATTCCAATTAGGTTAGGTTAGGTTTTCGAAGGGGAGTGTGGTGATTGAACATCACTTCCACTCGGAGGGCTTAGGTTAGGGCCCATTGCGAAGCCCTTTATTTGTGGGGTACACATTCTGATTAAACCTATCGTGAGTCACGTGAAGGATGATGAATTTTAAAAGTTCTGATATATCCGCTTTCGCTAAGTCCGCAGTCTCTATGCACAATATTTGGCCGATAGGCGGCGATACTGTACAGCTGGACAGTAGTAAAGCAGATGTTGTGATCGCGTCGGTCTCTTCCTCGTCAATGTAACTCCGGCAGAGATCGTTGGATGCCGCATTCCATTTCCGGGGAATTGCTTCGATGGGGCAGCGATCATTCTGACGAGCACACGGATCGAGTTGAGTTACAACGCCCGAAGCTTCTTAAGTTTGTCGTTGTTAAACTCTGGCCACGTTGTTCTTATCGTGAGATGACTGTCACTCTTGTGAGCCAAGACGAGTTGGCTTCTTTAAGTATGGTGTCACTTATAGTCCGGTGTAGTACACTGATCGGTGGTTGCAGTGTGTGTCCGCTTTGCTGATGTCCATTTCACCCTTACCCTTATCTGGACAATTCGTTCGCTGCTGTTGAGCTGTGGCCCGGGACCCAGCAGAGTTTGACATTATGGTGACTAATGGACCTTAGTGAGTCGCGGCAATTAATAACAGCCCTATTCACTTCAGTACAGCCTAGCTGTCAACAAAGGTGGTGCTATCTGATATAGCCAGAGTTTTATCAAGATAACTCAAAATATCAGGGAGTCTAAATGTAAAATGTGCAAGGTGACCGAGTACAATCCGGCCCCTGTAGTTCCATCTTTGATCCGTCGGTGAATAAATTCCACTTAAATCAAGCAAACATTTTCTCTCATATCGTCAAACGCCATTTTCATCCAGTATGAAAACATGTACAGTACGAAGAGATGATATTTGCAGAAAATTATTGCAAAGTTTTTATTCGCAAAATGTTGGTTTGACCTTGTCGAATTTGAGAATTCAAAAGCTTTTAAAAATATTCTATACTCCTCACCAGTATGAATTATACAAAAATCAGACATGCATCATCAGAGATTTCCAGAAACCAGAGACAATTCGCAAATTGACAAGAAAACCGTTCCAAAGAACACCTCAATTTTACTCAAAGAAAGGGAAAATGCTCTCATTTTCACAATTATCAATGCAGATATGGGTCGTCTGCCAATGATTCATCGCGGCATGGGAAAGTTCAAATAAAATGTTGAGAGTATAAGTTAGGTCTCCTGAGCACCAAATCTATGATTTCGTGACGTGCTGTTGGTCAGTTTGAGTTAATACCCGACGAACTTTGTCATCAACGTGTTCGTCGAAGACTTTATACCACCTATGGACCATCAAGGTCTTGCGCAAAAGTCTTAACGTCCCTACAGCAGACAGGGCAAACAGAATTATGTGATAAATATTTGTGCTGTAGAATCAGATATTTTCAGAATCGCTAATGAGTGAACTGTTGAAGAAATGTTTGCAAACTGTTAAGAAATATTTTTAAATTATAACTTATTTATTTATTACAGTGAAAAATTCATTATCTTGCTAAATCTTCACAAAATCCCGTTGATTTCTTATGAATTCCACACAAATTCGTTATTTCATAACAAAATGCGACATAATATCAAACAAACCTTTTCAATCATGTCGTGAAATGTCATTTTCGCCAGGAATGAAAGCGTGTACAGTACGAACAGATGATATTCGATGAGACTAATGAAAAGAAATTGTATTCGCGAAATTTTTTCAATGACGAGTTTTGTGCAATTTTTTTGTTTGATCTTGTTAAACTTTATAAATAATCACGAATTCATTAATCATACATAGCCAGATCCTTCCACGAGACTAGGCGAGCACAAAACAGAGACATTTCGCAAATTGACAAAAAAAACCGTTCCAAAGAATACCTCAATTGTTTACACTCTGTGTCTGAGAAAAGAAAGGGAAAATGCTGCATATTTTCACTTAACTTTTCCTGACACACAAACAATTTAATCAGTGACTGCTAGAAACCCTGATCTAGATAGCTTAGGCTCAACGTGACCACGATGGCCGAAGGGGATAGCAGAGTGCATGACATTTGTTGGGGTTTTGAAACTCAACAAATACGCAAGCTTGTTTACAAAAAGCATGTGATGGAATCTCCTCTAATGCGTGGGACGAACACAAAACAGAGAAAGCCGTACGTACGTGCGCCGAAGCCGAACTCCCGTGCTCCTGTCTCCAATGCCAACTCCCCATCAAATCCTTTTATCACACACCAGTCACCTACGATCAGCGCAACTTTCTAAGGGTTATTGCCCCACACGCAACACATCATCCATTCATATTCCGTTTTGGTCAGTGAACCGACGCGCCGCAGCAGGTCCGCAGGAAAGTGGTAGTTGTCACGTAATCTTTCATTCTCCTTACAATTATCAAGATAATTTCGAGTCCACTCTGAAATATGTGCCTATGGCTGGCTTGGAAAGCTTAGAGAAGTTCCATCGGTTGATATTGAGGGAGCATCGCCTTGACATGTCGATTGGTATCAAACAATTTGGTTTACCATTTTCCACCACTTGTGCTGCATATTTTATGAGTTTTTTTCTTTCTCAACTGTGACATCTAGACGAAATTCCTTTGTTCGTACGAGGTGGGAACGAGCGATTCTTTGTCGAAGGTTGTCAGCACGGATCCAAGAGTTGCGGTGCTGGGGAGATGGCGCGAAAAGAATGGTTTTTGAAGGCGCCACTGTGTGGTGCCAAATGTATTGGCGTTTGAAGTGGAAAAGCAATTGTATCTTTTTATTAGAATTATGCAAGACGAGACGTGACTTGGGATGCAGGCGACCTTGTGTTGAATGGTTTATGACACAGTTTTGAAATGTTTCGGGTCGTTTGGAGTTTCTCGTAAAATGGAGCAATTTCTTTTATTGAAAGAACGCAATTTGCATCTACTTCCGTTCACTCTTGTTTAACGAATTAGTGGATGTTGGGGGATTTTATGAGGCGATGATATTTCGGTTCGTAAATGCTAAAAAGTCTAGACTTCGTCTTGAGCGATGGTGAAGATGTTTACTGACAGCGCGTAGTCTTGTTAGAAACCTTGAGTGTGGTGACTTCGTTGGAGTTAGGAAGGCACCACAAAAGTGGGCATGACGTTGTATTATTCGTCTCTATTAAAGCTGACATATAATAATAATATAGATGGCGTTACAGCCCGTAGAGGGCCAGGGCCTAGCTTCTCAGCATTCAGCATCCACTCATGTTGTTCTTCCACGAGTGGAAGGGGCCAACAGTTTTATGCCGACTCCGAACGGCCAAATTTGTGAACCTTTTTCTAGATAGTTATTACTCCTTCAGCATTGTCAGTGACTCGAAAGAGGTGGGACCGTCAAAATAATTTCTGGTCAAACCGGGTATCGAACCCAGACAGCAAGGTTAAGTTGCGTAGGAGTGCACCCCACGGTCACCACAAGCTGTCATTTATGGGCTTTAAATCAAAGAATAGGTCGAAGGTGTCGCACTTCTTGAGGTTTTTCAGGATCCACGGCAGTGGCCTTTATTGTGGTCCTGGGAAAATAGATAAACGGATGCGTGCAAGGCAGAGACCTCTCCCTCAGTCAATGTGGTCTCATATCCTTCGGATTGGGCAAATAATACATGCTTTAATCAAACTACAGATGGCCATCTAGGTCAAACTGGTGATTTGATAGCTTATCTAACCGAGAAGTCGAACCAATCTTTGAACCATGCACGCGTCAGGAAGATCATTACTTTTGATTGTTCTAAGGTATTTGACAAGGGTTAGAATAAAGCTTATCATCATCCTCTAAACCGCATGATCCACTAAAGGGGTCGCGGGACTAATGTACGCAAGAGAGATCTTCAGCCAACTCGATCCTCCGCCATCCTCACTCATCGGGTGCAGCTTTGTTGTCACAAGGTGACTTGGTGCAACCATCCTGTGTTTGACATATGGTCGCCTACCTATTGGAATCGCATTCAACGCCCGTCTCGGAAATCGTGATGCATGTCACGTGACGAAACAATCGAAGCATAGCCCTTCCGTTCGAATAAGCAGCTGCTCAACGTTGAATCCCTAGCGCACTGCCGTGTTTGAATTCGCGATTTTATTCTTTCGTTTAGAAGGAGGGTGCAAAAGAGACTGCTCCAACAACAGGGGCATATCTGTTTTAAGTCTCCCCGTGAAGGTCTACGACTATATGGCGCAGTTAATAGAGTGCCTGCCCTGGTTAGCGGGGTCCCCGGTTCGAATCTCAGTCAAAGGAAAGTTAATACGCTCTTATCTGGTTTTCAAACATGATCCAGTCACCATTTGTCATTGGGATCAAACTAACGCACTATCGCTGGAGTAGTCAGCCAGTGGAGTGTGGGAATCACATGGACCAACATGGTTTAAGTGTGCTGGTGAAACTGAACTAGTTGCCCCTCTACCTAACCTAAGATTTTGGAAGCGTCTTCTAGAGCTATGGTCGAGTCAAGGATGGGGGATGAACAGTGCGGCTTTCGCCTCGGCAGAAGTACAACAGACCAGCTTTTCACTCTTCGAATGGTATTTGAGAAGGCTTGGGAGTATGCCAAACCCATCTACAGCTGTTTTGTAGATTTGGAAAAGGTATATGACCGAGCTAATCGAGGTAAACTCCTGGGATTGATGGTCCTTTTTTGAGGGCCATTCAGTCTCTATAAACACACAGTACCTGCTGTGTTCGGGTTAACGGTGCTAAATGAACACCTTTTACCGTGGGCGTTGGACTTCGCCAAGGGTGTGTTTTGTCACCTCTACTTTTCATTGCTTATGTGGACTGGATGTTGCAGCACACACACAGCAGGAATATGGATGCAGATGACTTAGTTACTCTCACATCTTCCCAGTCTGAACACCAGCGCTCACTCGAAAGGTTTGTGACCGCATGTGCTGATGCTGGAATGAAGGTTAACCTGGACAAATCAGAGCATTAAGCTCTTTTGTCTTCTATGGATTAGAAGCTACCTTTCGAAGCATTCAATTCAAGTTGAATGGGTTCAAGTCTGATATCCACCAAATTAATGCGGTTTATTTACACACTTGGCAGTGACTTAAGGCCCAAACCCATAGAATCCGTCGGCGTTTGGAATCCACAAGGATCGTAGTTACCAGATTGCCCAATGACTACATTACGTGCAATGCGTTGCATAAATCTAAGAAATTTGAAAATTTAAAGTTCCTGAATTATTACAAGGAATTCTTCAAAAACAGTTTTAAATAAAACAAAAAGTGTTCTTTCATTTATAAAATATCGTAAAAACAATCACATAAGGAGCGCCCGAATGTCTTTCCATGGAGACATCTGTCAAACGCACAGAAAGTTAAAAGTTGCCCAATTCCAACCGTCGCACAGTCGGACGAGTGCATGGGAAATTCGGCAAAAATAATATCTCGTGTGTTTATGAATGGAACTTCGTGATTTTTCAAATAGCTATTTATTACATAAGTATCTGGGTTTTAACATAAACCGTACATAAATAGACGGGTACTATTTGCCCGTACAAGTTATAGAAAAATTATTAAAATAAAAAAAATTGATTATTAAAAATGAATCACCATCCCTCAATATCGTTCAAGTTTACATTCATTGGTAATATTAAACACTTCCCAATCGCTTTTATGGATGGTCTGATCAATGTCGTCAAATTCGATCTTAGAAATATGCGTGCTTTTAGAACGTATATTTGAAATATACTGATGTTATTAACAAGTGATTAATTTAATAAATCATTGTACTGATCCTGGAGCATTCTCCACTGTGGTCTAGCCTGGCCTTTCTAATTTCCTAATGTCTAGCTTCCAATGCTTCTTCTGAGAGTACACCAATAGCCAATTGAAAAAATGATATTACTTCCCATGAATCAGAAGCTTATGGACGCTGCTAGGCATGTAGTACCAATTGCATTTGGAAAGGTACATATTTTTTGTATCTTCCAATAGTTTATTGTCGTGTTGAAATTCACTTGTGGGCTATATTTGCTGTCTCTAGGCCTTATGAGTTGTCAATTTTTTGACAGGACGCAACACACGCGACGGATTCTATGGCTTTGGGCCTTAAGTCTCATGACATCGAGTTTATGGTAAATATCGTATGAAACATGGTATGAAACGCCACATGCACTCAAAATGGTCACATGTTCCCCATTTGGCTTTACTTTAATTGTGCAACCGCTCGGATGAGCGTGAGCGTGATGTTGAGACAACTCTGAATCGTTGCAAACATTGTACCATGCTAATTGCAATGAATCATGTGGAATAATAATAATAAATCGACTGTCAATCAGTCAATCAAATTAATATCCTCCGTGAAAGTCTGTCTGAATTGAAATTCAGTTCGCATCAGAATGATGTGACATCGGTTGGTTGGTGTTCACTTGTTGTTGCTTAATTTATTCATTTTTCTTAGGATTGGTTATAGGTGAGTTGTTGTTTCTTGTTTTCACAGGAGACTAATTGTGTGAACAAAATGCAGTGCTGAATAAATCAAAGAAACACAATTGAACCAGTCATTAAATTTCATCCCTGCATTCTTTCAAAGGGTCTTGGATAAGGCCTATCGTGTGTATGTGCAAACGAGGAATGAAGATCACTGAAGCAAATTTACTCTAATCCGAAGTGGAAGACCAAGATTTACAAAAAAAAACCCACCGAAGTGATCATTTCTAACGACTATACAAATTATTTCATTTTTTCTCCCAGGGAAACAGCAACACTCGGCTCGTTTCAACATTTCAGCCCAAATGTTCAGCATTCCGTCATATATTTTCCAACATTTCGAAATGATGGATTCGAGCGGAGTGTTGAATTTTGTGACTGCATTTGTAAGTTCGTCAAATCGAACAAACCTCTTTACACATTCAGCACGTCACTTAATGACTTTTCAGCCAGCTGACAATAACAAAAATCAGAGATAGCCGACTTCACAGCTGCCCTAGTCCATCGACGAATTTGAGTAGTTTTTTGACAGATATTCATGCATTTTTTACGGTTATTGACGAAATAACGTAAATGCCGTCCTCTGATTGGTCAATTTGGTTTAAGAACACGCTATAAAAAACAGTTGTCGAACATTTTAAGGGGCAAGATAGGTAGAAGTCGGGTATCTCTGTAATATTTCATTTCTGATATTGAGTGAACAGTAATTTGAATATGTCTGAATTAGCACTTAAATAAAATTGTTACAGAATGCCAGTAAGTGTCCACAAAATTCTGTTGCACGGTGCTGATGTCATTGAAAGTTTTCAAATCGGCATCGGACAGCTTACGGAAGATCTCTTAGAAGCTCGTCAAAAGGATTACACAATTTTTCGAAACGGATTTTCAAGAAAAATGTCCCGAATTCAGAAAAAAATCCTGTAACCAATTCTGTCATTTGAAATGTTGAAGTTCCAGTGGGAACGCAAAATTAGGTTAGGTTAAGGTTGGGGGCTGCTAGTGCATTCACCAGCACCATATTGGTCCATTGTGATTCCCCTAGTCAGACTATAGCGACTGATTGGCCACTCCAGTGATTGGACCAGATTTGAAAACCAGATAAAAGCGTATTAACTTTGCTTTCACTGGGATTCGAACCGTTGACCCCGCTAACCAGGGGCAGGCACTCTACTAACTGCGCCATCCAGTCGTATCAGACTTTATCATGATTTTTTGTTTTTTTTTTAAACCAATTAAAAAAATTTAACTAAAAAACTAAAAATAAAAATTCTTCTCAATAAAAAAATTCAACATTATTTTTTTTCCTCAATCGCTCCCAGGATTAAAATTAAATACATATTTTTCAAAGATCATATCCCCCCCCCTCCCCCCCGTGAAGTTGTTTTCTCCGGCTACGACCTTGAAACAAAGGTACTAACATCAAAAGGGCTCCAACACTGGTAGCCCCCTACTCACATTACAAAAGACCCCGAATCTAAAGAACCGCGTGAGTTCTCAAATTATTTTCATCGTTTACCGCTCTTCGAAACCGGTTCGAGGAGAATTATTGCTACAGACGAGATGTGCTAACAACAATAGGAGTATAAAAGCATGATCAACAAAAAAAAAGTAATTTGACAAATAAATCAACAACCCGGATGAAATTCTAGCTCTGATGTTATCCGCGAAAATGCCTACTTACTAAGTCAGAGCATGAATTGCTGGATCTCAGCAAGCAAAAAAAAAAATTCAACTTTCAAAAATATCCAAAAAAAGTACGCGACGGACGGGCGGTTTGGTTTACCCAGAGTTATAAATGAAGATGATCATTTGTGGACAACGCGATTATAAGTTATCAAGTTTGGTTTTCCATTCAATGATGGATCTGCATTCATAACCATGCTTTGCTGCTGACTGCTGTAGGGTCTTCCTGGGGATTACAAATGCCCAGGCTGAGGTCAATTTTGTACACGGAGTGTGTTGATAGTTTAGTCGTGTGTTTTTTTTTTAAAGAAACTCAATTTAATTTGTTTTTTCTCAATTTTATTCGGCACTACCGCACTACACAAGCTACTATTCACGACTGACTCGTCGTGTTCAAATAATTCTTTGTTACATGTTGTTCAAAATAGAAAGACATCCTTTCTATTTTGTTCTCTTTAAATAGTCAGAATTTATCACCTACCGTACTAACTAAGTAGAATCTTTAACTATGCTGAATCTGAGGGCCGAAGAACTAATAATCAGTCAGTTTAACTGAATGGGCAAGAGCATAAAATCTCGCTTGGAATAGCTAGGTTAGGGTAGGTTTGGGTGATTGCTACCACTGTAGGAGTTGTGGCCCACTTAGATCCTGGTTGAATCCTCTGTGCTATTACTACCCGGTGCCTTCCACCGGCTCCTTTTAAAAGGGACTACACTAACGAAAATGAAATAAAACCTAGAGACTAGCTAATGGTATTCTAGTGGCCTATTTTGACAAGTCCACTCCTGTTCTGATCTACAGCCAATTAGTTTTCCTGATAAACTTGGCTATGTCTTGTGTCTTTAAGTGCGACATTTCCTCTAGGTTACTGAAAAAGTAGTTGCCTAGTATATCATTTCTAGTTTTTGCAAGGGCTGGACAAGTGCCGAGGAGATGAAGCGTATTTTCGTTCACCTCCTCGTCTCTACAGCTTCTGCAGTAGGCGTTGTGGGGGCTCCCATTCTTCTGGCATGGGTACCGAGAAGGCTACGTTTCTTATTACATTCCTGTTCAGTTTTAGGAGGGTATTTTTTTTTTGTTTGGATTTAGTGTGGGCCAAATAAGCCTCAAAGTCCTACATGTATCTAATTCCATCCATCTCCGATTAGCGGAGTCGAAAGCATCTGTAAGTAACTGGGTGTTTATTACTTGGAGTGAAGGATATGGAGTGTCCTGATTTTTTGCCAGTGACAGTCCTAACCCTATTCATGCTAACTCGTCGGCCCTTTCGTTGTGGTTTTCCACAATGCCCAGGTACCTACCTCCCTAAGAGATAGACGACAAAGTTTTACCATTTTCGATTTAATTGTTAGTGTATCCAGAGCCTTAATGGTAGCCTGACTATCTATGTAGATGACGATAGATAGCCCGCCTATCGGGTTCATCGACAGTAAGCGGTCAGTCTCTTAAATAGCCGTAACTTTCGCCAGGAATCGAAGAGACAGGGAAAAGGATATGTCCGGCGATATCGCGAATACTCCTAGTCCGGTGTATTCGTCTGTTTTTGAGCCATCTGTAAAGATCTCCGGTAGCCTGGTTTTCTTACCAGATCTTTTTCACAATCTTCTCTGTCTGGCTACAGTGGTGGCAATCACCCGAACCGTTGATTATGTCGTGTGAATGACATTTTTTTTTTTAAATAAAAGTCCAAAAACTGGCAACTGAATTTGCTGTTATACGTAAATAATCTTTGATTTTTAATAAAATTCGGAAACGTAATTCATTATTTTACTGAAATCCAGCATTTTTGAGTGTTGTACAATGAATTATGTCGGCCTGTGTATTCAGATCAATAAATACAAGAGCCACACACGCCCACGACTTCCCCCCACAAACAATAGCGCCACACAAAGATAGATGAAAGCAAACCCAGACATGGTTTAAAATGATTTCCCAAATCTCGATGGAGATCTACAATGTAAATCTCAAATTTCTTTCTGTGTGTAGTCATCAAAAAATTACAGCAAAACGCAATAAAACCTCGCACGATCATACAAAAATCTTCCGGAAGTCGTCACATTTTATTGCAGCTCACTCTCGAACACGGGCACCGAAGCGCTCTCGCCTCACAATACTTTCATCAGGTTTTTTTCTTCTTTTTTTTCACAGTTTTTCATGAAACTTATGCTAAACAAAAATCATATTTCAAAAGCTGTACCTTGCTGTCTCTGAGAACAAATTCCAATGAACAATTGTTTGCAGATAAGATGTGCTGTCCCCCCTGACTCTCCCTCTAATCTGCAGATTTTTGAAGTAGAATACAACATTGTTTTTTCCTCCATGAATTATTCATGCGATTTACACAAAATAAAAAAAAAAAAGAAAAAAGAGAAAAAACAAACAGCAGCAGGGAATAAGAGAAAAAGAAATAAATTTTATTGAAAGCAACATACTACACGTCATACAACGCATGTACATACACACTCAGGTCACAACTCAATTTTTCAAAGCCTCCACCAGAGCCGGCAGACACCATAGTCAAACACACTACCACTACACCATCCGCCATCATCATCATCATCGTAACAATTACCTCACAACAGTCGTCGTCAGGCGTATTGTGATGAACACCAGTAGCACAACAGGAAAGAACACGCAAACCCTACCGAACCGGTTTACACATCAGTTTTCGACGACTCTGCGAACTGAGATACATTAATTGCCATGCCATACGACCAGATACACTAAACACACAAAAACCACTAAGCCATCGACACATCCGACAAGGAACACACTTGAAGCTCGACAATCTTTGACTTTGTCTAAACGCGACGTCGCGTCGTCGTTGTCTGTTGGCCATTCCGTCAAAATATGTCCGATAACCTTAGCCGGAGAGTGAGAGAATGGGCAGGGCACACGTTCGTTCGATTTATGAATTCATCAGCCGCTGGGGGGGGCCGCCAACCGCGCGCCGCCGGTGGGGTGGTTCACAGGTATACAGATGAGCTAACACTTGGGGTCTAGTGTCTCATAATTGTTCGGGTATTACAATAAATAAGCTTTGAATTCGGAATGAGTTGCTCGGTGCCTCCACCACCACCACCACACCGACACCGGCCATCGACAACGAAAATTAGAAAATTCGTTTCTTTTTTTTTTCGGTTTGTTTGAGGGTCGGTACGCTACGGCTTGTATTTGTTTAGGTCGTCGTCATTGTCGGTAGTGTGTTCAAATGGTCTCCATAGGCAAGGTTTACGAGTGGTTGTACAGGCAGAGGCGGGGCGGCTCGACAGTCGGGCGCAGGGCTCAGCAAACAGCACTTACATCACATGTGGCTGTTCGAATGGAGAAGGCACTGGTTCGAGGGATAAAAGGTGTCCACCACATGTTCGAAGGGAACGCACATAGGGCAATGATCTTGGTGAACGATCGGGTAACAACATTGTTGCTGCACCGCAGATGTGTGCCACATTGAGTGCAGAGAGTTGCTGCTGCGATAATGTGGAATGACACGATGGGAGTTGGTAATTAAACGCTCCTTCGGAGGGGTAGCCTTTTTTTGTATTTTGCACGTGCTCAAGTGGTTGCTGATGTCACTTAAGATGTCAAGTGACAGTCAGTGATGAGCATTTGTTTCACAATCTGTTGGTGTTGGGCAAGGAATCCCTGATTTCAGAAAGACACTGGTCAGCAAAGAAATAAACAATCACAATCAAGTGACGACGTTTGATCCCGCCGATGCAACACATGGCACATTAATGACACGCTTTTGATGCAATGTTATCTTAAGAACGCCTTAAAAGTGTGCCTACACAATTTGTTCCACTTCCCATGAGACTGAGCTACAGAAAAAGAGAATGCGCATTGCAATGCATTTTATTCGTAATTTTTAATCAAAATTATTCAACCTCCAAGTGATTACAAAACATGACAAGGGCTTGGATGGTTAGGTTAGGTTGAGGTGGCTGACTGCCGCGCATACGGACAGCAGACACACTTAGGCCAAGAATAGGCCCATTGTGTTACCACGCGGATCTTAGGCTACCTATCCGCAAACTAATTTGTGCTTTTGATAAAGCGAAGAAGAGGGCTGATTCTGCTGCTGCTCAGTTCAGCCTGATTAACAAAGAAATGGGCCCCCAGAAGACTGAATCTACGGAAGGAGAGCGCACTGCAGCAACATAGCAAAAGTTCGATGGTTTCTTCCTCATCCTCGTCCATGCAGCTTCTACAGAAATCATTATAGGGAAGGCCTTGTCTAGAGGAGTGAGTTCCGACGCCAACAAGAGATCTGAGGTTGGGCTTGCTTAATCTGATCAAGCTAAGCGATCGCTTGGGATCGATCATATGCCATAGTTGTTTGGGAATGAGGCATCCTGTGCAGGTATCCATCCGCGGTTTGTTTGAGCAAGTGTTTCAAGCTTTAGCAGATGTTTTATAGTAGCGATAGGCATGGAGGGTAGGTCTCTACCCGGAAAGAGCACGGAGTTTGTGCCCTTTCTAGCGAGTTCATGCGCTTCGAAATTCGAGGGCTTGGATAACCTTGAAGAACTCTGTTGAAAAATTTTGGATGGTAGGTCCTGTTCTGCTACTTACAAGGCTCTATATCAGGCATAGCCCAAAACTCGTGTGGCAATTATGACAACCTGCCAAGTTCCTAGTGCTCCAGGCGAACACGTCGAGTTATGTCCCACAATCTCTGCAGAACATTGATAAAATACAAAGGCTATTAGATAAGTCCATGACTTTAGAGCAACATGGAGCAGAGGATGATATCTGTATTTCTCTCTGGGCATAGATTAAAAGATCCGTCAACATTCCGTTGCGATCGGACAAGAAGAAAAGATGCCTAGCAGGAAGCAGAAGAAATGGTCAACACAATTCAAGACCTAGAGGTCAAGGTTCGAGAAATATTTAAAATTGTAAATGATACCATGATTTGATTCCTGTATGATCAAAGGATAATCGGCAAGGTAGTGCACAAAAATCGAATCATCGCATTTGTGAACGAATTTGCCATTAAACGAACTAAGATAACCTTGCTCGTCTCGACGAAAGAACGTATTGTGACGGATAACGTATTGTCCGACTCAATTACATTATATATTGCAATAGACTGGGTCTGTTCCACAACGACAAATTGACACATTGGACGTTTGGTTATGTCATAACTCTTGACTGACAGAACAATGGGAGGGCTACATTGTTCGTTTCGTTGTAAAAAAAAAGATAAAATATGTGCCGTTTCAATTGGCTGTTAATTTCAACCAATCTCAACTAAAATGTGACATGGCCCCTATTTCCTTGAAGTTGTTTTCCCGCACTTACAAGACAACCCAAGCGTTCGTCATCACATTTGGCGCCAGCGAATTTGTATTCCGGTAAGGTTGCTGTGGGGGTGCTTGTGGTAAACGAGTTTTTGTTTGCTATTCGAAGAGGATTTGGTTAAAATGATAAATCTTTTCTAGTTTTTGTGTATTCACTATTCAGTGTTGATTCCTACAAACTTCGAGCCATTTTTGTACTTCAAAGGTCAAACGAACACAAAACAAAGCGTAAATTCAAATGATTTGCTGCTACCATTTGCGGTTGGTTGATTACCAGCGGTTTTGGTCACAAACGGTAGTGGTAAACCGATTGGGTAAGCTAGTGGCAGGTACTAGGTGCTGCCCAGTTTGGTGAATTTGCCTTCCCTTCTTCGAGGCCTAGAAGGGGAACAATTTTTCAGTGAGGAACAATTTGACAGGTGACAGACGTCTTGTGCTCAGTTTGAGTTGTAATTTTTTTTTTCTTAATATTCACGTTTATATAATTGAGTGTTCATGTGACAGAATTATCGTTTTAATATGATAAATGTGACAAGCACCTATTTTCTCGTAAATTTATTGTCGTGTTTGCCATGCCATAGACAAGTTTGAAAGGCTTATACAAGCCTGCACCAACAATTCCATTACGACAGTTTCGGAGTAAATGAATCTGACGCAGCAACATTATGTATATTAATTGCAGTTTGGCAGCACTGTTCATAGTGAAAAGCTTTATGTACTCGAGTTTATAAGAGAAACATACCCAATCGAGTATGGTAAGGACAACTATTGCTTGGGTTGCGGTGGCGATACACACTGCAACCGCCTTTTTTGTAAATTTATTTATATTCCCAAAAAAATTACATCTCTAGCATCTCAATCGCTGTCGGTCAAACTCGCACCGCTTTTTTTGTGACTATATCGCAAATCACAAAAATATGATCGCATGCCGATCTTTGTTAGAAAGCGTAAAGCCTTCCGCGATAAATGAACTATCCAACACAAAAAGAATGTTTCAGTTCAAACAAGTAGTCCTGAAATTAGTGCGTTCAACCAAGCAAACTTCTCAGCCTTATGATAATAAGTATATACATATCTATGTCGATCAAGGATACCACTGAGTACTCCTTTAAAAAGTATTGATTATTCGATTAGTCGTGAGATTCATTGCAGTAAAGCATGATTGATGTCTGTTTACAGTAGGAATGATGACAAACTGATTGGTGTCCGATTTTTTTTCTATGGCGTGGCACTGACAGCCCGGCCTTCTTTACACATTTTAGGGTTGAAGGGCAAACTTAAAAATAATGAAATTAATGGCACTTCGGCTCGTAGTGGATTTGGGCTTAGCTTCGATTGGAGTGGAGACATGCTTCTTCTTCTGGTGAGGCTACAGTTCGGGGTGGACCTGAACGTCAAGCATCAAGCCTCACCAGCTGTCTCCAACTGCGCACAAGAAATTGGTTGAGGTCTTTCTCCACCTGAGTGCGCCATCGGTTCCGTGGGCGTTCTCTATTGCATTGTCCCACTGATTCGGAGTCGAAGACCGTCCATGCTCTCTCTCTCTCCACATGACCTAACCATTTTAGGCGTTGAATCGGTAGACGCCAGGCAAGGCTCATGTCGCTGTACAGGAAGACATGCTTAATCAACCTTAAAAAACCATGTAAGAATCCTTTCCGAGTTTTTTTTTCTGTTGTTTTGGACTACCAATTGGATCAGGGGTTCTGGATTTGGAGTTAAGTGCAAGAGGCTCTTTATCCCACGCTGGGATGCCTGGCGATCCGTTACAGTGGGCACCGGTCTGTCTGTAAGGCGACAGAATCCGCCGACGACTAGGCTGGCTCGCCCAAATTTGTCTTTTGAATTTGTCTTCTGTCGAAAACGTGCAAACTACATTTTGGGAGAATTAAATAAAGACCACACGTCTGATTGACGATTCAATTTATTCAGTTCTTTCTTCATTTGGTTACACTTACAATGTGCTTTAGCTTGCAAAAGAGAGTGATGAATCCAACGTGGGATTGAAAAAGAGTTGGAATTGATTTGGACAGAGTACAGTGGGTATGACAAGTTAATTTTCATTTTATTAGTTACTTTCTATTGAACGCATTCAAAATGTTACTGCCCAAGACCTATGCCTACACGCTAGACACGAAGGAACAGAACAGTGGACTGCTCATGGCGAAGCTGCCTAGAGAGCTTGAAAAGATTGGTATATTAGTCGACTAAGCCGAACTGAGGAATGCATTAAGCAAGAATGCCTAACACAGATAGGCCCTCAACAGCCCTCGTAAATATCCCCACGCGCCAGTGTATCTTCGCAAATTTTCAAACAATCAGTTTCGCACTGAGACACAACACCTCAGCCATTTACTTGTTCAAAGGCCAACACAAATTCGATTCAACAAAAGAATATTTTACATGAAATATTTTGAAGTCATTAGAATATTTGCATTAATCGCGATGAGCAATCCCTAGCAGAGCATGACTCAGTTTATGGTAATCGCGGCACTCGCGTATAACTTAATGATTTTATTCGAATATGACAGGAAGCAAGACGTGTTCATTCCTTTTCTTCATTTCTGTCACTTTTATTGCTTCTCTTCTCGGAGGTAAGGATATCAAATGATTTAGCTTCTCGACATAGTGAGTCCACAGTCCGTCCACAAAGGAAAGTCACACATGTGCTTTTCGAGGAGAAAGACAAAGGGGAAACCGATCTGGAATGGCCGAGCAGCTGGGAAACCGTTGGAGGTGCTTGTGAATAATTTTGATTACACTTTTGCAAAGTTCCGAACGTAACTGAATAGTCATTGTAGTTGTGGCACGATAGGGAAAAACCACAAGTGCGTTGAGTCACTTTGATCGCACAGAGCGGGTTCTGGAAATAGAATACATTTGTTGAGGCACTCGTGTTTGGAGAGGCACAAACGGTTGTGAATGAAACACATATTTGTTTTTTCAACAAAGAGCTTGCCAACGACTGATGAGGCGTTTGGGCAGTAAATCAAATGGTTTGGATTTCTAAGGCGCGTGTCACGGTGGAGAGTTTTTAAAATTTCCAAGGCGAGATCAAAGTGGCGATGGGATGTTCCCTTCAGAACTAGAAAGGCCGACCTGAAGAGCGATGAGTGGACGGAGAAGGTTTATGACGCAATTTTTTTTATTTAATTATTATTATGTACTACCACAATAAGACAAGGTCTTTTAAGTCTGTGATAGATTAATAAAGTGCAATACAATTTTTGATTAACATGAGGAGGTATAGTTTATAATCAAAAATAGAGCTACGTTAATTATTCAACATGATAGGAAAAGAAAAATAGAAGTTAAGAAAGGAAAAACTAAGTGTAGAAAGAAAAGAAAAGGTAGAGATGGTCCGATAAGTAAGATTTCAATGCATTTTTTAAAACTTTCCATCCTGCTTCGGTCACTTATATACAGTGGGAGAGAGTTCCATAAGCTCACAGTAGCAGGAAAAAATTGTCTTTCACATGTCAAACAAGTAATCCTAGGTAAAATTAAGCGATTCGTTTTCCGTTATCAGACAAGAAAACAGAGTTTGTCGTAAAGATAGCTTGGTACACCAGGTCGCAGAGTTTTGAACAGGAAGAATAGTGCTCTGAATATTAGGTAGTTTTTGAGAGACATAGAATTAGGAGGTTTCTTGACAGTTGTGATCATACCTTCTAAGACCATAAACATACCGAGCCATTAAATGCAACATTGAGTTTCCTAAAACTGCGGGCATCGCAATTATGAATACTTCGCAGTTATATAGCAGTACAGGAATTGCTACTGTTCCAAAAAGTATCAATCGAGTAGTGGCGATAGCCAGAAACTTTGAAGAACGCCATATGTTTTCCCGATAGCCGAATTTATTTGATCATTCCAGTTTAGACTTCTATTAAAAATCCTCCTAATTGTTTTTGATGTGTTTACCAATTCGAGAGGACAGTTATTTAACATTACTGGCGGAAAATAGTCAAGTGTCAATGGATTTTTGGAATTAACCAAACATTTACATTTACCCGGATTCCATTTTAAGCCATTTTTCAGTGCCCAGTCGTATATTTTTTCTAAGTCAAAATTTATGTTGTGAACACAGTTCTCAATAAGTCCAAGTGGACAAATTTGACATTTTTGAATATCATCGGTATAAATGTGAGTGGATGAGTACTTCACTATATTTGGTATTGCATTAAAATGCAAGATGAACAAAAGATGTCCTAAGAGGGAACATTGGGCTACACCTTTAAGCACAGGTAGGAACTCTAAAAAACGTTTTGTTCAAACTCACAGCTTGCATACGTCCACATAGGTAAGAGAGGATACGATTTACGGCCGAGGTTCATAAATTAAAGCTATTGAGTTTTTTTCCAGCTAGTATTGAATGATTGATCATATCAAATGCTTACGAAAAGTCCAGTAGGATCAACAATGTAACAGCATCACCATTTAAGTTGGACCTAATATCATCAATTACTTCTGTTAAACCTGTGAAGCAGATGTGGTTTGGCCGAAAGCCGGATTGACATTCAGTTACCAGGTTACTCGAAGGTGTAAGCGCGGTTTTCTTTTTGTTTGATTTTCAATGAATGAGTTTAATTGAACGCACTGAGTACACATGCAAAACACCGCCTTACCTCCATATGACAACTTATTGACAGATGAGTGTAAAACTAAAAATTATGTGTGGGTATAAAGACCAAACGTACTTTGCGCTCTGTTCTTGGTTAAAGCAAAATACAGTGGACTCCCCCTAAGTCGAATTGTCACGGGATACCAAAATTTCTTCGAGTTTGACTTAGAGAGAGGTTTTTGTACGGAAAGTTGGGGGAAATGTATGTAAAATATGGCGAAAAAGTTCGAGTAAGGGAGAGTTTCGACTTAAGGAGAGTTCGACTTAGGGAGAGTCCACTGTACCTTTATTCTAATAATTAAAAAAATACTAATGTAATCCGTGGCCCGTATTCACAAGAAAAGGATATTATTTGCAAAATATGGAGGAAATCCTTCGGCTTGTATTCATAATCATTTCGTAATAATCGATTGTTATCTGATTTTCAGCCCGATGGCTGATATTGTGTGGGATGCTAAATTTTACATGCCCCATATCTACACTTGTTCGTGATTTTAAGGATTTTTACAGTTTTAAGAGAGAAATTTACGGTACAGTACAGATTTTTAGGTAGAATGAATGTACATAAATGGAATATGGAAAATTTCACAAGTGTGTCTAAAATTAATAAATCCAAACAATGTGGTGCTCATTGGTGACAGCGGATAGAACCATGCCTGATGACTCCACATGAAAATCTGGAGCTGGCATAACAAAAACGGTAAAAGAAATTGCAGCCATACAGCATGTCATTGAGCGTTCTGTCGAGTCTACCTGTTTCTTGTGATCGAAGGGTATATAGTAGACTCTCCCTAAGTCCAATTTCCATCCAACTCATTGCATTTCCTTCAATTTTGAATTTTGCATACAAACACCTCTCACTAAGTCACTAAACTCCATCTAAATTGAATGAATCATGGTATCCCGTGAAAATTCAACTTAGCGGGAGTCAACTGCACTCGTAAGTACAGGGTAATTATAGTACGAAGTACAAAAAAAGGAAATGCACATGCTTCAACTTTTTACTTGAAAGCATTACATTATACGTCTAGTTTATACTTGGGAGATACTTGGGAATAAAGCAAAATATTTTGAAATAAATGTGATAAATTCGTTATTCCGTGTTTACAAATATTTTGGTCATTTGTAGCTACAGTTGGTCGTTTTGATTACCAACTTAAGGCACCATTTTTTTTCCAGGTGGCAACCTGGTAGGATAGGCCGCAATCATCGAACCTGGTGTACTCAATTAAAGCAATTAAGCTCTAACTGAGGAAATTGGTTGTTTAAGTCCCCGTTTAACACCGAACAGCAGCGCAACACACAGAAGAAGAAGTTGAAAGAGAAGATGATGATTTATCCTTCAACCATTCAAACGTCATCCTTAGCAATCCACATAGCATAAGTCCAACGATAATTGACTCCTATCAGGCCCGAATGAATAGTATACATAAAATCAAAGCACTTCGGTTCTGAGTCCTTAAATCAAATTCCAATGCCAATTATGCCAATGAAGTGGGAGCTGCCTTTTAAGCAAGCAATGCTGAACGAAACTCAACGAAACAGAGGAAGTTCAAGAAAGTCGTTCTTCTAAGTTCTGGTCCCTTATGTGCTGATGGCGTTTGGAGGAGAAGACTGACCGACGACCTGAAGGAGCTGTACTGCGACTGCGACGATCTGATCAAACGAGTTCTAGCCTCAGGGACTCTAATGCCCCGGCCCCGAAAGTCTTCGACTTCAATACCGAAGATCAAAACGAAAAAGGCAGACCACGTCTCCGGTGGCGTACACAGCTGGCAAGGGACGTCAGGGGACAAAAAAAATGGAGAAACATGGTCCACCCCGGATTGTACCGACACCCGAACAAGAAGAAAAAGAGTCAATGCTGAGTGTTCCTTTGACTTCTTTTATGTTTGGTAAGTCTTGTTTAAAGCGTCACAGCTTCATTGACTCTGAGCAATAGAGGAAATCATTTAGCTGTAATGATTCTTTGGATATTACTATATTTTAAGGACTTTCTATAATATTAACATGACTGAGCAAGTAATTCAAAAGACACCTTTAGAGTTTACAAACTTGGCTGCCAATTGCACTTGGCGCGAGTGGAGAATAGGAAAGGCTGTGCCGACAGAGCATTCTGTTAAAATCTTGATCTACTGGATATTTGTACTGATTCCAGTTTCGATCACCCATGGTTCACAAATACTTTCACTCCTCTGAAAATCTGACAATGCTCATAGTGTGGAAATAAACCAAAAAAACGGGACAATTATGATCGAAATTTCCCGCAAACCATACATGTGAGTACATTCATCTGGAAGCACGTAAGCACGTTTATGTTTTAACGGCTAAAGCCATTTGCAAGGTACCACCGAAACAAGAAAGCGGAAAGATCATATAAACTTGTCGCCGATGCGTAGTGGATAGGTGTGATGACTCCTACGCAGAAAGTCGGTGATTCGATTCCGGGTCAACACACCAGCTTTCACTTTTACGCCCGCATCTCTCAGAACAACTGTACATTATTGTCGTGGAACGTAGTTAAAGGTGACATATAACAGACACTGTTAAAGCGGCATTTGTATACTTTGTCTTCCGATTATAAGAAGTGCATTCTTTCAATTCATGCGGAAGCATAGAATGCATGAGGAAGCATCAATTTCAGAATTAACGCATCAAGCATTGACAAGCGAGACGTCAGAGCTTTGCAACAAGGATCCTCTCGAAATTGCCTTCATCCTGGTACACATTTGTTTCGGGGACAATCAATAAACTGTAACAGAATGACAGTTAATGAAATGACATTTGAGGATTGTTTATCTTAAGTTACCGTTAGAGTGCCAAAGGATACTCCACTCCAACCCCGTCGCCTGGAACACATCGACTGAAATTTACAAAAGTTAAGTGTCAACTCCCACCACGTCATCCCCTATCAATAGAAATCCCTGCGTTGACCCCCAAAAAATTCCGCAAGGTTACACCACACAATTACCCTGGTCAGGCCAAAAAAAACGACATAAAATTGATATTTACTCCCTCAAGAGCACAATACACTCGCCCCATCCCCCGTCCCGCACTCAGAGGGCCCGAAACAATTTCGCTTTCCTTTCGACTAATGGTTTCAAACACGCGTTTCTATTGATTCATCAGATTAGATAACATTTGTGTCAAAACCCGTCTCGCCCGCCCAGCACATCACCGACAAGCAACAACAAAGCAAGTCGTATCGTATCGTATCGTATTTATTAATAGTGCAAGTAAATATTGTTAATTGAATTTGTTACTTGGCCGCAACTTGGAGCAAGAACTAAAAAAAAAAAGAAAAAAGTTGATAATAAGACACCGCCTCAATTCCATCGGCACTTACCTGCACTTGAGTTGAGACTAAGCCAATTCCTACTTTATTGTCAGGGAATTATGACAATTTTATTACATTTACGCGAATTCATTCATAAGTGAGTATCTTTCGACCCGAAAATAATCGACGACGAACAACCGGTTCTCAGTGGTGGTAGTGGTAGCGGTGGTGGTTGTGCGCTGCTGGCCTGGTTGTGTGGCGGTCGTGTGTATACGAGTTTGTATCTATACCTGCTCGCTCGTATTTTGTAACGCAGTGGAGCATTTTACCCAACAACAACGCGTACACACATAGCCGAGCTGAGCGAAGACGTAGAGGGAAACTAAAAGATACGGAAATACATGTTTTAGACGACAGCATTGCCAGGCGTTTGCGATACATGTGAAGTTTGTTTCTTTTAACTTGTCGTGCAGTTTTGGAGGTCTTTGCAGAGATGAATTTGACATGACTAGGTCAATCTGAAATTTATGTATATTTAATTGAGTTGCTCATTTGGCACTGACGCGGATGCGAACTGAGAATAATCGTTTTCAATTTAGCTTGACGTGCCCTAATGGAAAGTGTAGCAAGACTGACACCCCAACACAAAAGGCGCGATCGTACAAAAGGCGCGATTGTACAAAAGTTCGTAGAATTGTTAGCATACGCGGATGACATTGACGTGATTGGCAGACCTCAGCGAACTTCCAGACGCAAGTGACTTAAATGGGTTTAGCAGTGAATGACACGAAAAATAAGTATTTATGATGTCCTCAAGAAATAACATACAACACCCACGTGTGTCACAATGGGCAGTTGTAACTGGCCTGAGGTGGCCAAGAGCTTCGTTTAGCCCGGCTCCGTAGTAAACAGTACGAACAACATCCGTACCGAGATCAAACACAGAGTAACAACTGCCAATCAAGCCGCAATTGAGTAGTAGAGCCCTCTCTCGAAGGACAGGGCGTGCGAAACTGAAGACAGCTAGGCAAGGAGCACGCTAGTTGTTTGAGGCCCAGGTTCATCCCAGACTGTAGCGCCAAATAAAGAAGTATAATTGGAAGGTGTGTTGATTTCGACTCCGATCTTCTATGGGTCACACCAAGTTTTACGAACCACCACTTGGAGGCCTTTACAATAAAGTGCAACACATGTAAATTATTTCAAAAAAGTTACAAAAATCAACTTTGATGAGGATTATTAATAAAATGCTTCCAATAATCCATGGAATAATTCACATTTCATTTATTCCATGTGTCAGTTGCTATAAAAAACAGTAGACTCTCTATAATGTGAACGATTAAAAACCAGGGGAGTTTACGTTTGCGAAGGTCAAATTTTTATAAAATAATAGGGCAATCCCACTATAGATTTTCATTTTAAAACGTCTTATCTTCAACAAATTAAAAATAATGCGTTTTTTTCTATTACACAACAGTATATTTAATACATTTATTTAATTTAAGAGAAAGAGTAATTGCATAGGAGCATATAAAATAAAAGGTTATGTCCAAAAATAAAAATATATATAATATTGGCGACGCTTCAACACGTAAATAGCTAGGGCCTAACTTCTATAACAACAACCCAACAACCCGCGAGCTATTGTTCTCTGACGAGTGTAAGGGACCTACATTTGAATGGCAACTCCATACGGCTAAGTTTGAGAAGCTTTTTCTAGACAGTTATTACTCTTTGATCATTGTCAGTGACTCCAAAGAGGTAGGGCCGTTAAAAGTCTTGAATCGAACCCAGTCAGCGAGGTTCAGCTGCATAGGAGTCGACGGACTAACCCACTATGGCATAAAAAGTAACATTAAAGATTGAACACGGTCATTACCGATACCAAATTTAGGGGACAAAATCAGTCAATTCTTCGCCTTCAAAAGCATTCGCATTGCTTTTCCCCGAGTATTGTGTCCAGAATAAGGAATTTCAAGCTAAAATACAGCTTGCTCAAACAGTTTACTGTTAACCTAAAGCAAAAATTGATGTTTACGTTTTAGAGATTTCATCCAAGAACAAAATTTGTTCACGTTATCGGGTGTTCACGTTATAGAGGAACTGTGTATACAATCAGCGTCATAAGCGAGTGTACAGTGTAAAACGCAATGTCAAATGGGACTTAAGAATATTAAATGCAGTCATCTAGGACAATTTATAATGAATATATCAAAAAACACACATCGAGGCGCTAAAACAATAAATGAAGCGAAATTCACATCTCAAAAGTAAGTATACAATATGTAAATCGTATAAGGAAACATGCAATAATACGGGCTCTAACGTTGGTCATTAGTAGCAATCGCGAAGGTCAATCCAACCGAAAGTGCAATGGTTAGACCTCACTCCGAGGGAACCGCCTTCATGATCACGGCAACCGCTACGCCAGGTAAGTATTTTTTCTTAACAGTAAGGTGTTCCTTTTAAATTTCCAAATATTTTTTACTCCGTTAGGATAGGTCGAAAGACATAGATTAAGATTAAGTTTAGCTTAGAGTGCCCGACTAGGGCCAGTAAGTTAGAAATAAAAACATTGTTTGTCTAACTAGTTTTAAGCATTTTTGTCTTGTAAGTAAGTTTATTATGAATTAAATAACAAAAATGAATTCAAACAAAAGAAAAAAAAACGTTGGTCATTTGGACGCGAATCGCGAACTTCGCAAACTGTGACAGTTCATTCATATGGAATTTTTCCATTCACAGAGAGCAGTGGGTATAATTTAAGAAAACAGACATTTAAGGATCAAACCCATAGACTACTTCACGTGCGTTGCGTCATGTCAAAAAATTGACAACAAATAAGCCCGAATTTCTTAGATTTATGCAAGAGTGGATTGCGCACGCAACGTAGTATTTGTCGCATCTTTGCAAACGCGATGGATTCTATGGGTTTGGGCCTTTAATCGCGAATTTGTGGATCGCGTTTACATCTCTTGTGTATTGCGAACTCAGCTTGACAGTTCCCAAAGAGTCTGATTGAGGCGAAGTGAAAAAATTTAAAAACTAAAAAATTTAAATCATTAACTATTGTTGTTATATCAGTAACTATTGTTTAGATTTTTGTCGATAAAAAACTCGATACCAAAAAATACCTAGAACTTTTTCTTTATATTTTCTGGAAAATGGTTGTTTCGAAAAGTTTGTATTCGAAGTTCGCTGATCACATGGATGTAAGGAGAAACCTATGCCAAAAGCATTTGCAAGCAAAGCAAAATAAATGCTTAACCAGTTACATTAGAAGTACATAACTGATGCTTTAGAAAACTGCATTTATGATATTCTTTCTTTGGAGTCCCGTTCGACATTGTTTCTTGTTGAAAACGCAGGCACCTTTATTCTGTACACTTACTTTTGACTTTGAAAACGACGGGATGGCGCAGTTGGTAGAGTACCTGCCCCTTTTTATCTGGTTTTCAAATCTGGTCCAGTCACCATTTGCCGTTGGGATCAAATCGACGGCACTATCACTGGAGTAGTCCATCAGTGGTAGTAGTCTGACTAGGGGTACCACAATGGACCTGCTCTGCCTAACCTAACCTACTTTTGACGTTGATTGTATCTCCCCAGGATTCACTACCAGGTGGGTGGGCACCTATTGCTGAATTTGAAGACTAAGCATGCTGCCTTCTCTGGAAATACGTAAAAGCTTTGCAATGGCTAGCATTAGAATATCATTTTAATTAATCTTCATTTGAGTACATGCTATTCGGCTTGGGGAAAACGTCGAAAAGTGGTATTTGGATCCATTCCCTGATATTCGCCAAGTAAAGCCGAACTCATACTTGATCTTTGAAGCTCCAAGGGTATTATCAAGGAAACTTGACACCAGCTTATATCAAAAGGAAAGCAACGTAAAACAAGGCTTCGACTCTCGTTTGTTTGGATTTCATGTGTGTTGACCTAGGTCTCAACCAATAAGATCCCCGCAACTAGTGGGATCTTTGACCGGCAGCCTCCAGTTTGGCATGTGAAGTTGGTTGAGGTATTCCTACATTTAGTCTTAGACGAAGGCGTCATCTCTTGCATTGTCTCACAGGTTCGGGCCAAAGTTAAGTTATCATTGCTCACGTTCTACATGACTGTTGCAAATAAGGCGTTTGGTCCAACGCCAGGGCTCATGTCGAACAGCCCGCGCAGTTCGGAGTTGAATGTTCTCCTCCAGACCCATTAATGCAAACAACACAAGGGTCGAACCAAGGTGCCAAGGACTTGTAGAAGCAGAAGCAAAAACAAAAACAAGCAGAGTTGCTAAGGGTGACAACTTTCACGGGATATGTTACGCAAAAACAACGACAAAAATTCGTGTGTACATGACCTATGCCAATTACAAATCTCAACTAGAGCTGTGTCGTTCCGGACACGTGGAAGCTGCTGGAACAATTTTCTCGTTGGAAACATTTCCTACCATTCCGTAAACTCAACGTAAACATGTTCACGTTTATAATTTGTACACAAAAGTTCTGCACAAGCACTCCGGACACGTTTAATAGAACTATAGTTCCGCGGACATGTCTCCGGGAAGCAGTTCCGACTGCAAAAGGATCGTTCCATGTCAACTGTTTAGCACAACTCTAAATTCTCAACGCCGAGATTACGCACAAAAATGGTTTGGACCCATTTTACAGGTTATGTCCAAGCCTCAAAAATTATTGCTTTTTTCGAGTTTCTTCTCAAATCACACTTCGTGTCATCGTGTAGCTTCTACACTCGCCATTTGTGTTTTGCGGCCAATTGTCCTTCCAGCTCATCTGACTGATTTTTTTTTGGCTGAAGTCTCCGTACGTTCATTGTAGTTGAGTCGTTAGTAAGAGTGGAATCCAATAGGATATCGATCAAGGCAAGTTTACACTGCTTTTCCAAACCCATGTGTCTTCATTCTATTCTTCGATCAGGTCAGACGGTAGTCCAACAACCAAAGAATCAAATTCCTCATGTCCAGTGTAACATCTAACACCAGCTGTTAGCTTAGGTCAGGTCCAACTGGCTGTGCGCAGATACCACGCACAATGTGATACCAAGTTCTTCTTGGAAATCATTGTATGGGAAAACCATTCCAATGGCATGTAACTAATGGGTGTCCTGAATGCCCGCCAAGTCAGCCTAAGTAAATGAAGCGAACGTTTAAGGTTGAGTGTTGGCTAAATCTGTGTTCTTGTAAAATATGGCGAAAAAGTTCGAGTTATTGAGAGTTTCTACATAGGGAGAGTCCACTGTACATAGTTGGAAGGCACTACATGCTTTAGAAGAACAATTCAAACATTCACTTGTCTGCTTAAACTCTGTAGTTCATTTCTCCAGGACACAGTGCAGATACAGTACTGCATAGACGAAGAGGATACATGGCTTCGACCCCTACTCGTGCAGCGCCAAGCTGAAAAGCATCAACGTAAGGCTCTCGACAAAAATCAAACGGTTCCTGCAATAGGAGTTATCCAATATTCGCGTTACCACACTCTGACGCAAATGTGACTACTCTCTGGAGTCAGTCATTAGAACCGCTTATTTTAGTATGTCCGAACAGTGACGTTAGTAATTTCCTAGAATGCGTTTACTTATTGCGACTGTTCATTCAATGATCGCCTGCAGCAAATAATTAATTCTGCAATAAATAAGGGAAACAAGAAACTTCTCTAACATCTTTTCGATATCATACATATTCGGCAGTGATTTGCACTTAGGCCAAAGTAGGCCCATTGTGCTGCCACATGGGTTTAGAAAGACATGGGATAAGGTCGCCGTGGTTATTATGACTGACAGCCAGTTTTGTCAATGAATTCCAGAATACATTTGACCGGTCCTTCACAAGATCAATTAGTTTGTCAAAGAGGTAGGAGCCCTTTATGGCAAGCAACTACAAAGGAATTGTTTGTACATTTTCCACTCCTTCTTCATCTAGACGGCTGATGCAGAAATCATTTGAGAATATTCCTAGTCTTTTGCGCGTATACCTAATAGGCAGCGTCCGGTGATTATCTCCACTGTATTGCTAATTTTGGACCTCCTTAAGAAGATTAAGCTATCTGACCTTTTGGATCGAGCCGAGGCCAGATTTGGAATTTGTTTACTTGGAATGTCGGGCTGTAACTTGAAAGTGGCTAAAGTTTTAAGAGGTTCCATCATCTGGAAGTTTAGTGGCGATTATCGTGAGAGTGTCAGCTTCACAGTTTTCCATAACGTCTCTATGACCAGGTGCCTAGGACAGGCGAATGTTGTTCAGATACCTGGTCAAGTTTATAGAAGGCGATCTAAACATATTAGAACATTGCGAAATCTTTCCTAAGTTATAGTGGGACATTGTGTCTTCCAAATACTCCGAACCTTGACATTAACCCAAGAGGAGGGGAGTCACGAGATCAGGTTTAGACAACACGGTTAAGGAACCGCGCTACTATTCTCAAATCAAAACACTACGGTAGCAACGTGTGTTCGTGGTTTTCTAAAATCGATTGTGTTCCCTTTCGAGTCACTGACGATTGTGAGAGAGAACATACCTGTCTAGGAGAAGCGTCAGAAAGTTCGATATTTGAGTCGCCATAAACAGAAATGGAGTATTGCAGAGATAGCCGACTTCACAGCTGATTGCCCCCTAGTCCATCGACGAATTTGAGTGCCTTTTTGACAGATATTCATGGATTTTTGACGGTTGTTCACGAAATAACGTAAATGCCGTCCTCTGATTGGTCAATTTGGTTTAAGAACACGTTATAAAATACAATTGTCAAACACTTTAAGGGGCAAGAGAGGTAGAAGTCGGACATCTCTGTAATACTTAATTTCTGGTCATAAATACATACAGCTTTCGTCCACTCGTGAGAGAAACAAGCACAACACTAGTGGCTGTCGTAGCAGCTAGACCCACGTAAACATTGTACTTTAGCAACTAAGTAGATCCAAACATTGTGATTGAAAACAAAAGAAGACATTTAAACGATCGCCAACTGGACGATGTAAACTGATTCTCGATACTAATAAGAAGTTGGATCTGCTGATTAATTGTCAAGTAAAACCCACTATCTTGGAGAACAAAGAGGTTGAAGAGCTTAATGCTTAACCTTAATCGGCTGCAGTTGTGTTCCCACTGGTCTGGACTAAAGAGAATCGGAGGATTGTACGATGGACCTGACCTATCCTATCCGTGTTGATATGACATGACAGTTAATGACTTGTTTTTATGGACAAGCCTTTAACCTTTTTCTGAGGAAAGTTTTATCTCCATTTGGAAACAAAATACCGGGGAATGAGGATCAATACTGCACCAATAAATGCGATAAGTTATCATTTAGCTTTAGTATTCCTCACACTGGCTATAGACGAAAGGTGGAATGTCCACAAAACAAAACATCAAGAGATTTACTGATTCTCCCATTTCTGCATGTAAGCATGTACACGATGTACAAATTCGATCAGTTTTTTTATTTTTGCGGCTTTTGCCAAAAACACTCCTCCTCGTGTACAGCAACACTAAGTGTTCGCATAGGGTTTAAAGACACGGTATTCATTTCAGCGACACTTCTTCCATCTACGTGCGTAAAGTGACAAAACTCACTGGACTGAATGAATGTAACAAGTTCTACAACAATGACATCATAACGAGATCCCCATGAAAAGCCATGTAAGGGAGTGCAATTAAGAAGAAATTTGGAACGAATCGTGATCAGTTTCTAACTAGAGTATGCTTCGGGAATCTAATTTGAAAAGTAAAATAGCCCCCAAAGAAACCTTCGCCTTCTTTCAAAAGATCAAACTTCCTTCCTTAGGTACTCCTTCATGAAAAACAAAACAAGCACTTTGAAACCATTCCATAGTGAAACCATAAAGATTGTGACAAATAACTTTCTTGGTAGCTGGCATTGCCATAACCCCACATCACAGACACACACTCCCTTCGTTTCCAATTCGATGTATTCCGTTTCCAACTCGATTACACATGCTTCCCTGGTGAGTAAAATACACTAGTAGCCGTATCCGAGGTCTTTTGCAGCAGAATCATCATGCTCTTGTATTGTTATTGCTGTTGAAGCTGTATCCAGGCTCAAAAACGAATACACATTGTACACAGAAAATCAACCACCCCTCCTCGTGGAAGATACTCCAGTGTTGTTGTTTCAAGATAGACAGATACACTTTCAGAGTCGGGTTGTGTACACATTTCACGATTATTGGTACGCAATTTTGAACTGAATTGCCCTTCGAAGCGGCGGTGTAGATACGATTTGATGTGATGACGACACTGTCGTCAACATACAGAAAAAACGTCTTTGAAATGCAAACGTTGTCGCCCCGAGAAGCAGCATGAGCTGAGAACATTGAGCACATCCCCAACGCAACTCTGCGTGTGTATCTTTTTCTCTGATGTGGGTTTTCCTCTTGTGGACAATGAAAGTTGTGAAAATCCATGGAAAATACACACCAACACGCGCGCAGCCCCGTACACACAGGTGTATAACAATAACAAAAGAGTTGAATGTTTTCTTCTCCTCGCCGTCATCCTCTTGGGCATGGGCTGGTTCCCATTCACTCTCGGCTAGGTAGGCAGCCACATCCCCTCCTAAAAGAATAGAGCTTGCATCAAACATTCATATTGGGAGACGGGAGTTAATGTGCACGGGGACACAAAGGGGATGCAGAACTTGTAAATACAATCACTTACGCGGGTCTTTCGTAAAACAAATTGGAAATCCAAATCAAAGAACAAATAGCACGAAAAAAAAAACACATGAAAAAAACGATGTTTTCTTCTTCGCAACTGACAGAAGGAAAAAAAAACACAACACACTCTCGCACACAATCACATCATCGTTCTCTCACTCGCACCCACACGGTCTGCGCTGCACAGTGTACACCAGCAGCTCCTTCCTCCTCACTCTCTTTTGCTCTTTATTTTTATCTCATGCACTTACACTCGTGTATTATCGCAGTCTCTCTCTGTGCTCCTTCCTTGTTGGTGTTGTTTTTTTCTTCTTCTTCGTTTTTTTGTACCTCGTTCCCCGTCTTCTTATTTTTCTTTGATGAAAAAAATCGACGAACAGAATTCCATTCCAAAATAACTACACACACACAAAAGCGAGAAAAAAACTAACGAAGACACACGAAGAGATGAAAAGAAAAAATGAATTCAAGTAAAAAAAAATAAAAAAAAAGGTTTCAACTTCTTCGTTACGATATTTCTATTAATTTTTTTTTCTTCACAAAATTTTCGATGGATTTTTTGTTGGATTTTTCGGACTGTTTTTCAAGCCCTTTTACGCACAAATTCTCAATTGGGACCGAGCGGAGCTTGTGGCACGGGTACACGCACGGATTTTGGTCGTCGTTCTCGCGGCCGAATGACGGAGGGGGAGATAAAGACGATCTTTATCTCGCGTAAGAGATTGCGATGGATTTTTCGACGAGTTTTCAGTGTTTTTTCTTTTTTTATAGGTTTTTGTTTTTTTTTTCTTTGCTTTTTGCCAAGTCGATTGCAAGTGTTTTGTTGTCCTTTCCTTGCGCTGGGGATGATGATTTAGCTCTCAATGGGATTTGGTACCCATCGGTCGGGTGGTGTATGCTTTGTCCTAGTTTGACTCTATTGACGACGATTAGACGACCGACGACGACGACAGAGACAAATGGGCTGCGAGATTTAGTGCTGTATGCTCAGTGCTGGTTACGCTAAGTTCATTTTTCAATGAACGGGTATCTTCGTTCCGAGTCCGCCGTGTTCTATGGGCCATTGAAGGAAAATCGAAATGTCGTAGGTGGGATGGAGGGGATGTATGTCTGACGTGTAGATGGCGCATATTCAATTTTCAGATGGTTTCTAGTAGTCTGTCACTAGGTGGTAGCACTTACCACAGCAGACATCTGGTGGGGAATGGCAGAAACTGAAGTTCTGTTTGATGGGTGGAACAATGCTTGGGATTCTGGTTGGGTTTCTATTTGAATACATTTTTAATTTTCAAAAGGCAAGTTGATAGAAGTGTGATTGAATTTCTGTGGCGAGGAATGGGAATCATTGTTTGTTGGAGCGATTCGTACGATTCAGCGGGTTCTTCGTTTCTTGTACCCCATCCAGATGCGTAATTGTAAATCCAAATTTTTTTTCCAAAAGGTTAACAGTTTATCTAGTTGAAATGTAGCTGTTAGTTTCTTCGTTAAAATATATAACATCGGCTCAACTTCTTATCTGAAGAGAAACCTACGGATTTTAGTAGAAAAAAAAGTAATGGAAGTGCTATAAAAAATGTCTTAAAACCAGTGAAATATTGACTGCACTGGCTCGGCCACATCGAGCGCATGGACGGACAACAGCGATTCTGCAAAGAGGGTCTTCGAATATCCGAGCCTTCTGTTTCGAGACGAAGAGAAAGACCGAACCTCCGATAGAAGAAGACCAGCTTGGTCTTGATGACTGGGAGCAGAGTGCCCAGGACCGTCAATGAAAAAACGCAGCGATTGCTCAGGCTCTGACCTTCGTTCCACCCACTTGATAGACCCCGCCCGTCAACAATTTACTCTTACTTTTCTAAGTAAAGTCCATGCTTGGTATCAATATATGGACCTTAGTTAATGGTATTAATTAGAGGTCTGCATTCATTTGCCCTGTCTAAATTATGTACACTACTTCAGTGTACTCTATTCATTGCACCCATTCGCCACCGAAAATGAGTACACCTATTTGCGAAACAAACACTGTACAACATTCGATCACCAGATAACGAATTGAGTACTCTGTTTGATTTCTCTCTCACCCATGAATGCTTTACTCAAATGAAACGAGTAGCCATACAACCAGAAATGAAGTATTACAGAGATGCCCGACTTCTACCCCTCTTTGAGAACTGTTTTTTTGACAACTGTTTTTTATAACGTGTTCTTAAAGCAAATTGACCAATCAGAGGACGCCATTTACGTTATTTCGTGAATAACCGTCAAAAATTCAAGAATATCTGTTAAAAGGCCACTCAAATTCGTTGAAGGACTACGGCCCAATCGGCTGTGAAGTCGGCCATCAAACTTCATTTCTGGTCGGGAGTTTAAAGATATGCTTGGAAAAAAACCGTCGGACGGTTTCACACTCTTCAAAGAATTTATAGCCAAACACTTGGTTAGCGTAGCAGAGACATGCATTCGCGGTGAAATTGAACACTTTGAACTTTGAAGCACTGCCGAAGAAAACTTCGCCACATGGCTGGTCTAGCAGTAGCCCCTGCCGGTGCCGAAAACGATATTTTTTCACTTTGAGGTGTTAATCTTTAAATCCCATAGGTTGCAGTAGTTTTACAATTTGTTTATTTGCAGGTGAAGAGTATGTGAAAATAACAAGATTATCAGCATACAAAAGCACCTGGAATTCAACATCACCAACCCTAATAATTTGCAATGTGGTCTACGGAGAGGGCTAGTAAAAGAGGACTAAGTACACAGCCCTGTGTAACCCCAGTTTTAACCTCAAAATAGTCTGACAGAACACTACCATTCCAAACCCTAGCAGAAGTTTGTGTAGTGAGTTCCTCATAAACTCTAATAAAATTGGTAGAGAGTCCCAGAGTCGGTAATTTGTCAGCAAAGAGCTCATATTAACCGTATCGAAGGCAGCTTTAAAATCCACTAAAAAGGCATATAGTTTTTTCCCTCTATCCCTAAATCTTCTAGCAATCGTTGACCTGCTTGAAAAACGCTTACAAGATTGTTGGTCTCCACACAAACTGTCAACCTATGGCATAAGATTTGTGTGATGACTTTTCCACAGATTGTAAAAAAACTTCTGGTATTACTTCTGAATCAAATACTGCTTGGTCCGGACTATAAGGTAATTGAATAAGGACCTCCCAACTAAGCTCCAGGAGCTGATGGCAGCTTCTCATCTATGTGTTGCCATGATGGAATACATTTCCTCTCATATTGTCCAAAGCTGTCCGATTTTGAGCATTTCCCTCAGACGGTCCAATTTTCAACACGGCTCCCGATTAAGAATTTTGTCGTAGAGATCAGCTCATCCACCAAACACACAGTTAGACCTTCCTGATCGTCAATCCTGGCTTGCACATCGTTTGTGCCAACTCACCGCGATTCGAACGCAACCTTTTTCCTTGACGCTGTCGTAAGTGATCCACTTTTCGTCACCACTCATCATCCATCAGCAGTAATTCGCGGATGGAAATACGGTCCATTAGGTTCTTTTGCGTAACTCGTGAGCCACCTCCCCGTGCCGTGAAACCAATATCAGGCATGTTAATTAATTGGATGGGTATACCGGAAATCTCAGTATCTTTTGCCCAATCCACAAGAAAGGAGACCACTTCAACTGCGCTAACTACCGAGTGATAAGTCTCCTCAAAATCGCATACAAGCTCCTCTCTGCCGTTCAGTGAGAGCGCCTGAAACCATTCGTCAACAACCTGATTCTTATCAGTGCAGTTTCAGATCGAAGAAGTCTACCATCGACCAAATCTTCACATTCCGCAGATCCTGGCAAAAACCCAAGAGATGCAGATTGACACCCACCACCTATTCATCGATTTCAAGGCCGCATATATCAGCGTGCATAGAGACGAGCTATACAATGCCAGGTCTAGTTTTGACATTTCTGCCAAGCTCGTCCGGATGATGACGGATGACGATGCAGAATTCTCGCTGCTCCATGAAGTTCGGAAGCGAACTCACCGAGACCTTCAATGCAAAAAAGGTTTTATACAAGGCGACGCGCTGTCGTGTGACTTCTTTAACATCATCCTGGAGAAGATCGTGCAAGACTTACACGCCAACACTAGAGGCACCATCTGGCAGAAGTCCGTACAACTGTTAGCATACGCGGATGACATTGACTTGATTGGCAGAAGACAGCGAGCCGTCAATGAGTTGTTTTTCTGGCATTGAGGCGAGAGCGGGTAAAATTGGTACGAAGTATATGCTGTCACCAAGAAAGGACACACAACATCGTTTTGGATAGAGTGTCACAATGGGCAGCTATAACTTCGAGATAGTCAAGGACTTCGTCTACCTTGGCTCCGCAGTAAATAGTACAAACAACATCAGTACCGAGATTAAACGCAGAGTAACTCTTGCCAACCGCTGTTTCTATTGGTTCAAGAGGATTGAATAGTAGAGCAATCTCTCGAAGGACCAAGCTTACTACAAGACCTTGATCATCCCAGTCCTGCTGTACGGCGAGGGGGCAAGTCCTTGGTCTCATCGAGAGAAAAGCTCTGCGTGCGATCTTTGGTCCTGTTTGCGTTGACGGTTGTTTGACAAGAAGATTCAACCACGAACTGTACGGACTGTACAGCGACATAAGTCTAGTCAGGCGCCTTCGGATCCAACGCCTAAGATGGCCACGTCATGTATAGCGTATGGACAACTCAGCTCCGGATCGAAGAGTCTTCAACTCCGAATCGGTGGGACAACGCAATAGAGAACGCCCACGGAACCGATGGCGCACCCAGGAGGAGCAAGACCTCAACCAACTTGACGTGCGCATTTGGAGACAGGTGGCTAAAGATCGTGCCGGGTGGAGAGGCTTGTTAGTTGAGGTCCAAGGCCACCCCGGATTGTAGCGCCACCAGAAGAAGAAGAAGGGTATACCGAGACTTTTCTGTATCATAAACTATATTAGCAGAGTCTTAATTTTGTTTGCTACATAAAATTGTATTTTCGACGTTTTCATCATCTTGGATATAAAGGAATTTGAAAAAAGGGACACTCTTAGACGATGTCTTTATTTTGGTCTGCACCATCCAATCTAAAAATGATACTGCTTTCCCTCTGTTCAATCGTATCGGGTGTGTTCGCTTCTGACTAATTTTCTCATACAACTTATGAACCAAATAAAATAATCTTCCACTGCCAATCGGCACACAGAACAATTTGCACTCAAAACGATTAATCAGTAAAAACAAAAAAAAAAAAGAACACGAACATTTTTCGTCATAACTCACGAACGCGTCGACCAATTTTTTTGCAAACCTTACATAAACCATCTTCACGACAATACAAACCAATCCTAAAAATCGGAACGAGTTTTGTTTGACCGTTCGTGAGTTATAAAGGCACAACGCATTTTTTATGTACTAAACTACAGTATGAATTGCATTAGCTATTTTTAGTATTTTATTTCTTGAATTCTACATTTGTAATTTAATTTATCATTGCTTTATCCTAAGATTATGAAATAAAACGTCTCAGGGATAATCTGGCTGAGACTGGATCCCTATCGCTCTCAACATCGTCTTTCTTTGAACGGATTATATGTCAGTCACGTGGGTGGTGTATTTATAGAACAGTGTCTCTAAACACTTTTGCAGAAGCTGCATGAATAAATGAGTAAAATACAACTCCTACAAGTCAACCATACGTCTGCAGCATACCCCGACCAGAAGAAGAGAGCCAAACGTGACAACCACGTGGCCACATTCAAGTGAAAGAAACGACATTTTTAATTGCCTTAATCCGCTGAAGAACAAAATTATATGAACTCCCACGTAATCCACTTTTTCTGTCAGTAATCAAAGCTTGTACAGTATTCCCACACCACGCGGTGTTCAAATCGCAAAATCTCCAATCAAACTCACAAGTAGATACGTCGCATTACGTTCGCTCTTCAATTAAACGACACATGGCACGCACTCATCATCCACTTCACTTGAATTGTCTCATTCCCAAAGACCCGATAAGACCCAATTAAATAACCTTTTAGCGGATCTGTCGCTGACACAACAATACCAAGCCAACCGTGTGTAGTCGGTCGGTCGGTCGCATCCTCCTCCACTCCACTATATGCATCGACAGCGTCACCCCTTCTCTCGACAACAATGCCAATTGCCGATACGAGAAATTATTTATACTGCAGTCATAATTAACAAACCGAAACCGGACGGCTGAACGGCCGGCCGGCCGGCGGCGACGGCGCACCGCCCTCAACAGAGAACGAAACGAAAATCCTTAATTAATTGCCTAAGCCCACAATTAATATCCTCTCATCAGGCGGGCATTATCAGTTCTGCTCGATTGTTTCAAGGCAAACACATTAAGGAGTCCGATACGATATGCTACCGATGTCGATGCGAAACCATACACGTCCTCTGTTCGTAGTTTTTGAATAACATTTACAATAAATATTTGATGGCGCTGTAGTGCCTGGCCTATGGCATCCCCAGGCGATGCTGCTGTTTGATTGGGAGCGGGTGGGGGATGATGATGACGTGGGGACCAACCCCTACGATTTGATTATGCGATGGCGGGATCTAGGGATCTAGGGGGGATGGTGGCATTTCCCTCAAGGGCAACTTCATTTAATTATGGAAGAAGCTTTGACAAAACTTTTGTGCGACATTAAAGACGTATCCTTTTTCCACACACACTCACACACGCATGAGGAGCTGGGTGGTGGAGTCGGTGGATGCCTTGTAGGAAGCTGAATACATCGTCATCGACTGGGTGTAGTTAATAATGAATTATACTCTGCATAAAATAAAGGATATTACTTATAACTATTGTCGTCCTTATTTCGTTCTGGTTCTTGTTTATTCATCGAGGAGCTCGTGGAGATGGGTAGAGTCGGGCGACAGGAATAAAATATCAATTTGCAGCAAGAAGGGAAACCATGTCCTAATTTTCTATTGTGTGCTTACAGCCCTGACTGAACGCGCGAACTATGTACACACATGGCCACCCACATGCCTTGTCACATTGCAACTGTAAACTAAAGCAAAAGGACGTGACACAACAAAGATTCAAGTCCAAGTCACCCAAGTGCTGGATGTTGCTGCTGTTGCCCGTCCCCCTCTAAACAGACCTCAATCCAACCGTCCGCCTCGCCCGCCCCGCCCGCTCACTATTCACATCATTGTTATGCTTATCTACGGAAATGGGGGTTATGTAGATATCCGCCCCCTCATCACGACGATCGTCTCTGTCTCTGCAGGACCTTCTGATTCTCGTTGCGGAAACATAACCATAACAATTGTGGCATTGTTAATAACTGTACAGTTCGCAGGAGTTCGCATGTAGGCGGGTTGGGTTGTATGCTTAAAGTAATTTTTTGAAATGGCCACCAGGACACAGGAGATGAAAGTCATTTGGCATCTCCCTCTCGCTTCCTCTCGCTTCGACACTCGGTGGCCGACAGGTCGAATGGTCGCTCGGTACGATACGGTACGGTATCGTGCGGTTGCGTGTCTCTGTCCCCAGGCGCTCATATTAATAATGACAGGGGATATAGTTCAACTACCGTATCATACTAACTACGGACCTGTGGTCCGCCGTTGAAGACCGTCGTCGTCGGCTGGCGCGTCCCGTTGCCGGTGTGGTGTGTGTGTGTTCACGTGTATCCACGATGTGTGCTCCTGTGCAAATCCTTTTTACCGCAAAACACTTCAGTAGTTGTTTTTGTGTGAAATGGCTAGCAGTTTGGGTTTGTTTTTTTTTCCTCTTCATTTTGCGTGTCTGTTGGACTGGCTCACAAGCAGAATGCTTCGGTGGCAGACTTTATCCATCCCGCAGGTATTATGCTGCAGAGAGACCGAGGCAGCATGAGTCTTCTTGTGGAATGACCAAATTATTTCACCTTTGAGCAATTTGACGGGAATCGCAGACCGTATCTAGTCGGGTTATGTGAGCTCGTTGACGAAGCAAATTGGAATTGGGAATTCGCCCGTTGAATGTATGGCAGGGATTAATAATTAGGGTCAGGATCGGTTACTTTTCAGATGATAAATATGACAGAGGGCCTGCCCCCGGCCGATTTGAATCTCGAATTTCTGAATGTGTATCTGCCGGCACTGGGATGGCACTTGCCGTTTGAATTTGTAGTTCTTCGCGGATTACTTTTGTTGCTGTGGGGATTGTGCAACAAATTGGAGAAAGGCCCGTGAAATGATTTGCCCGAGTGCGTATGCAAAGGGAAATGTGAAATATGATTTGAACCCTACTCACTAATCAGATTATACGCTGAACCAGAGTAGAGAGAAATCTGAGACAACTCATGCTGAATGTGTACGTGTGGGAAGGAGAAACTAGGAATTAAGCTCTACAGAGGTAGGTATCCACGTCTGGCGGGTCATTCACTTAGAAGCTTTTTTTTGACAGATCATGAATAGTCGACCACTCTCTAGTGGTTGTCCATTTTAATGCCTGAAACACAATAGTGCGCTGCGCCAGCCGACTTTATGTTACGGAGAGAGTGCGATGACGCACTGCGTTGAAATAAATACTCAATTTATCAGCTGTTCTCCCTCTCCAGATGAAAAATATTGCCGCCTTTCTGCATACATTCACTTGAAATGACTTTTGTCGTTAAATTATTTTAAATGACCTGTTTTCATTTCTCAAATGACAGTTGACGCAAAATACTCTAAATTTGAAAGAACTCTCAATCTGGGAGAAAATATCTCTCACAGTGCACCCCTCGGTCAAAAAATATCCAACATGTTCAACAATGACGTGCGGTGGACTACGTTTTACGTTTTATCATCTCTCTCATTTTTCACTAACGCAGGTCGACGCTATATTTTGTGCTTGGCCATTGAATTGCGTTCGTTGAAAGCCAACGCCAGCGCAAAACGCACTATTGTGTTTCGGGCATTAATATGTCCTGTCTGTCGACATTTAGCTTTATAGTCTCGGAGACTTATTCCCACAATGAACAAGGAAAATAACTCTTGTACGTACTCGTACTTTCATGCATACCCTGTATCGTACAATACTGCTGTAAATCATACAGCGACCGAGATTGCTTTTTGATTTATCTTTATATTGCTCGTTGGTTGAAAGGAAGTTCCTAAGTCCGCCCAATGAGCGGTAAATGTGAATTTGAAGAACTTTACTGCTTTGTAGTGTAGAACTGAATGCATTTCGTGCGTCGGCAAATTTAGTGTCAATTAATCTTGTTAGAAGTGATTGAAAACAAGAGCAGCACAAGAGGAGAACCGGGCTAGAAGGCGGCAGGATAAGTAACTTCTACACGCCTGAAGAAAAGCTCTCTCGCAGTCTGCCAGCTCAAGGATATCGAAGAGTCTATGGACAAGCAAAAACTACGGTCTTCCAAAAAAAGCTAAAAGCCTTGCCGCTGGCTTTCGAAAAGGCACCCAGGCTCTTCGAATCTGTGACGGTAACCTTGTTACTGACTCGAAAGGAATACTGGATGAGTTTAAGAAGTACTTACAACAGAAAAAAGAAGAAATCCCAACTCCACTCGATGAGGTAGTCTTCCTACCTAGCTGAAGTCGGCACAGCCATTACAAGACTGAAGAACAACAAAGCCGCAGGGTCTGATGGCTTGCCATTAGAGCTCTCCAAGGCCGGTGGCGATGTTCTGGTAGGGAGCATGCACCAGATCACCCGTCGAATTTCGGAGGAACGAAGCATGCCCAACGACTGGAACATTAGCTCCATATACCCCATTCACAAAAGAGCCGACCGTACCTCTTGCAACAACTACAGAATATATCCCTGATCAACGTCGCCTACAAGGTCTTGAGTGAACGCCTAAAGCCGTTTTGTTTGCCTGTACATCTTCCGGCCTGGCAAATCGACTATAGACCAAATCTTCACACTAAGGCAGATCCTGGAGAAGATCAGCTAGTTTCAAATCTGTACTCATCGCAAGAAGCTATTCGGTGCGATGGCCGAATTTGGGATGCCGAGGAAATTGAATCGGTTATGTCGCACCAAGCCCACACATACATGATGCACAATGCAACTTGGCTTGCTGGAGAAGATAGTGCGGCGGGCAGCTGTAAACACGGACGGCACTATCGTCTACAAGTGAGTGCAAATGTTGGGATATGCAGATGACATCGACATCGTTGCAAGTTCCCGCGTAATAGAAGCTTTCACGGCGATTGAAGAACTGGCGAAACGAGCTGGTCTTGTAAATGAGGATAAGACGAAATATATTCTGTCGAGCAAGAAATTATCCGCCGAAGACCACCTAGGGCAAAACATCACAATCGATAGCTACAATTTTGAGGTAGTGAAGTAGTTTGTCTACGTGGGGGCAAACGTAAACTTCACGAATGACATCACCGTGGAGATCCGACGTACGATCGCCTTTGGCAACCGGTGTTACTTCGCATACTACTCCTGCCTCGAAGGACCAAGATCATGCTCTACAAAGCCCATATTGTGCCAGTGCTGATACATGGAGGCGAAAGCTGGGAGCTAAGCAAAATTGCTGGTGCCTTCGAAAGAAAAATTCTATGTCGGATATATGGTCCCGTCTGCGAAGAAGGCGAATGGAGGGGAAGACATAACCGCGAACTTTACGAGCTGTACCAGGATGTGGATGTAGTCCGGAAGGCAAAGATCCATCGACTGATTCGAGAAGCAGAGGAAGACCGAACCTCAGGACAACGATGCTCCAGCTAAGAGGGTCTTCAAATCTGAACCTTCTAGTTCGAGGAGGAGAGGAAGACCGAACCTCTGGACAACGATGCTCCAGCTAATAGGGTCTTCGAATCTAAGCCTCCTGGTTCGAGAAGGAGAGGAAGACCGAACCTCAGGACAACGATGCTCCAGCTAAGAGGGTCTTCGAATCTGAACCTTCTAGTTCGAGGAGGAGAGGAAGACCGAACCTCTGGACAACGATGCTCCAGCTAATAGGGTCTTCGAATCTAAGCCTCCTGGTTCGAGAAGGAGAGGAAGACCAAGCCTCCGGTACAAAAACCAAGTTACTTACTACTAGCAACATCATTCGCGTAGACTATCAACTTGCACCTCCAAGAGTGGGGGAGGACACACCGTCCTGTCTGAGGTACACCTCTGTTAGCTGGTCTGAAGATTTTGGTCTTACCGAGCTTGCAGTTTATCGTCCTGATCTTTAGAAGCTGGTGTATAACATGCGCTGTAGACTTTTCGATCCCGAGTCTGTTGTTGAATGCTAAGGTAATTGCCTTAGGTTCGATATTGTTGAAGGCTCCCTCGATATCGCAAAGGTAGTAGGGTGATTTGCTCGTGCTAGAGAGACTTTTCTATTAAGCCTGTCAACGTGGGCTTTTTACACAGATTGGTAAAGCATTTAAAGTTACTGGACGGGAAATTCAAAAAGGCCCTAACTGCGCCTTTCGCCGTGTATCACGTGAGTTCGTGAATTTCATTCGAAATGTGTACTAAATGGAAACGCTGTAAAAATAGGAGTACGCAGTCGGTGTCACAGAAGACGCTGTCTGAAAATTGAATGAATAAAACAAATTCAACAATTATAGTAATCATCATATATTTCTACGTCCATCCTTATGATCGTTAAGAAACATTTTATAACATAACTTAAATCTTTTCTCTTGTATGTATATCGTTTGTTTATTTTCTATATTCTTTTATTCATCAATTGATTGGTAACAAAAACAGAAACAAAGTTGGCAAGGACTGTCTGCGGTCCTCGCCGCAAGTGGAAAATCTAACAAAACAAATGAAACATACTCTCATTATCATCTAGACTATAATATTGTATTATTAACATAATATAATATTCCTTATGTCCTTCGATTCGCTTCTTAAATTTGTATTCTATTTATTTATTTACTTATGCAATCATTCGAAATCATATTCATCTAGAGAAGTACTCGCGTACGTAGTACATGCACGATTTTTATTTATTTTTGTTTTTCTCTTTTCACGGGTTCTCTGTCGATCGTGATTTCTGTTCACTGTTTTGTGGGTTTAAGAATTTACGTTAAGGTTAAATTTAAATTTGTTGCTATATAATTATAGTATCTCTTATTGGCTAACTGTTATGATTATATACATTAAAAACTCTTAAATGTTGCTTCTTCTGTTTTGCTCTTAAGAATGAATTTTTGTTTTTTGTTTTCTTATTTTATATGTTTACACTTTTAAAGTAGTACCACATTTCGTTAAAATTTACGTGTTTTGTTTTTTTTTCTTTCGGTTTTCTTTCTTTTTCTTCTGGTTTATTAAATAATTATGCTAAATTTAAAATTAATATCTATAAGTCGATTGGAATTTGTTTAAAATACATACTTCATTTATTTTTTTTTTTTTTGCATTTATCGATCAATGTTTTATTTTTATCTTTTTTTTTTCAATGAAACACCGTATTGTTGCTGAATATGTCTTATTGTGGATTTTTGTTTTTGTATTTCTTAGGGACTTTCAGAGGAAATTGGAAATTGGCTATAAATTGTTCACGTCACCATCAATTTAAATCTATTAGAGATTTTTTTGTTTTGTATTTATTTTGATATAATTAATTTAATGGAAAAAAAGGAAAAGAAAGGGCATTTGTCTATTCGATGATAGGTTTGTTTGTTCAGTTTTAGGAAATCCTTCTGTTTATGCTAAGATGAATAATTATTTACACATACATTTATATATATATTCATATACTCTCTAATTGGATATTTACAAAATTGTTATTTATTTATATTTATTTTCCACTTTTTTTTCTTGTGGTTTAACTAAGTGCAGTCTAAGATTTGAAGTTTTGTTTGACATTTCATTTGGTTTATGCACTGGTTCGGGTGTACAGACTGGTATGGAGGGAGCAACGAGGTCTGGACTGCTGCAGGATTGAGTGATGACACATTTTCAAGATCAGAACTAATCCTGTGGCCTTTGTAGCAATAATATCCGATCCGAGTCGAAGTGGCCAGGGCCTACTTTGTAAAAGGTCGTCTAAGCAGGACTTCGAGAACGTTGACAGATGATAGATTGTTGACTTTTGAACATTGACCGTTGATAGCGGCCATATTGTTGAAGCTAAATCTGTCAAATTGGCTGTCATTTATTCAGTCTGTTTTGCCAAATCAATTTGGGTGGATATAGCGTTCAACAACCGATGGGTGTTCTGTTCGGGCAATGTTCCTCACGCTTCGCCCTTTTTACAGTCGCCAGAATCGTCACACCGATCAGACCGTCAACAAATAAAATTGTCTTATTTGGGACGATACAAATCCACATGAGATCCAAGAGATCCAAGACTGTTTGGTGTGGATTTTGGGCTGACCGATGTCGGCGGTCCATATTTTTCTGAAGACGACGCTGGCTGGGCCATCACTGTCAATGGCAAGCGCTATAAGTCGATGATTCCCAACTCTTTTTGACCTGCATTGGATGATATGGACAGGACATGCTGTATCAACAGGACCGCGTGGAGCTACATGCCGCACAGCTCACGCCACATTGACAGTTCTACAGAAGCGATTCCAGGGAATGTTTATCTCACGTGGAAGTCATGTGAACTGGACACAAAGATTTTGTGATTTGATGTTAGATATTTCCTTTTCTGAAGTCACAGATCCATGCATAAGAGCCATAGCTCAAATTCAGCCTTATTTATGGTCCTATAGGTCATAACGGGCGTAGGTTAGGTCAGGCTAGGTAGAAGGGCTGCTAGTGAATGCACCAGTCAGGCTACTACCACAGATTGACCACTTAACGGCACTTGTCATTTGATCCCAAAGGCAAATGGTGACTGGACCTGATTTGAAAATCAGATAAAAGCGTATTAACTTTGCTTTCACTGGGATTCGAACCCCGCTAACCAGGGGCAGGCACTCAACCAACTGTTATTTGATCCCAACGGCAAATGGTGACTGGACCTGATTTGAAAACCAGATAAGAGCGTATTAACTTTGCTTTCACTGGGATTCGAACCGGGGACCCCGCTAACCAGGGGCAGGCACTCAAACAACTGTACCATCCAGTCGTTCACAACGGGCCTACTTTGGCTTGAGTGTGAATGGCATCTGCTGCCAGCCACTACAACCAACCCTATGAGCCAGGGTCATGGACATTCGGATGCACACCGTTCAGGAAAGCCGCGGTGGGTATGAGAACGATGCTCTATTCCATACATAAGGCATCAATAGGCCTTTCAAACAAATAAAAAATGTCGACGATTGTTTGCACAGAATTTGCTTGAATTTTAAAGATACGAAGCGCTGAATGATGGTCCTATTGCATCAACAGCTCGAGTTGTCTGTGGTCCAGAGATAAGGGATAATAGATATAGCCAACTTCGTCCATTTTTTTTCTCTAGTCCACACAGGAGAAGATTCACCAGAAAGGAGACCCCTTTGACTGCGCCATCTATAGAGGGATAAGTCTCCTGAACATCGCATACAAGATCTTCTCTGCCGTTTTGTGTACTCGCCTGAAGGCCTTTATAAATAACCTGATAGGGTTCATATCAGTGTGGCTTCAGGGCAAAGAAGTCCACCATCTACCAGATTTTCATACTACGGCAGATCCTGTAAAAGACTCAAGAAATTCAGATTGACACCCACCACCTTTTTGTCGATTTCAAGGACGCATATGACAGCGTGCATAGGGACGAGCTATAAAGCGTCATGTCTAGTTTTGACATTCTGCCAAACTCGTCAGGTTGACGATGAAAATTCTAGCTGCTCCATCAAGGTCGGTACTTACCGAGACCTTCAACGTTAAAAGAGGTTTTAGATAAAGCGACGCGCTGTCATGTGACTTCTTTAACATCATCCTGGAGAAGATCGAGCAAGATTCACATGCCAACACTAGAGGCACGATCTTCCAGAAGTCCGTATAACTGTTGGCATACGCGGATGACATTGACGTGATTGGTCGAACACAGTGAACCGTCAATGAGGTGTATGCTGGCATTGAGGCAGAAGCGGCTAAAATGGGTTTAGCGATGAATGAGGGCAAAACGAAGTATATGCTGTTATCAAGAAAGGACACACAACATCGACGTCTTGGACAGAGCGTCACAATGGGCAGCTATAACTTCGAGGTAGTCAAGGACTTCGTCTACCTCGCCTCCGCAGTAAATAGTACGAACAACATCAGTACCGAGATCAAACGCAGAGTAACTCTTGCCAACCGCTGTTTCTATGGTCTCAAGAGGATTGAATAGTAGAGCCATCTCTCGAGGGACCAAGCTTACTGCAATACCTTAATCATCCCAGTCCTGTTGTACGGCGCGAAGACATGGACAATCTCAAAGGCGGATGAGGAAGTCCTTGGTCTCTTCGAGAGATTTCTGGAGGAGAAGATTCAACCACAAACTGTACGGGCTGTACAGCGACATAAGTCTAGTCAAGCGTCTTCGGATCCAACGCCTAAGATGGCTGGGCGATGCAGAGCGTATGGACAACTCAGGTCCGACCCGAAGAGTCTTCGACCCGTGGGACAACGTAACGGAGGATGTCCGCGTTTAAGGTGGCGCACCCAGGTGGAGAAGAACTTCAAACAACTTGGCGTGCGACACAGGAGGCAGCTAGCCAGAGACCGTGCATGTTGGAGAGGCTTGTTGGTTGAGGCCCAGGTCCACCCCGGACTGTAGCGCGAAATAAAGAGAAAACAGGCTACGTGGCCAAACCATAGAAGCATAGCTCTAGCACGAATGTCCCCACCATCACGACTTTCGAAGCGGGCCCTGAATGCGATTCTATCAGGTAGACGACCACTTGGCAGACCCAGGACGAGGTGGTTGGATAAAGGAAAAAGTCGGGTTACGCTTGGGCATAATTTCTGATGAGTTAGATTCGATGGCGGAGGATCGAGTTACCTGGAGATTTCTCGTGCGTGGTTTACCCCCGCGACCCCTTTAGTGGATCATGCGGGTCAGAAGATGATGATGTGAAAAAGAAGCAGTTAGTGATTTTTCGCTCAAGTCTAGCACATGGTTCTTGAGTCATGGCAAAGCTTTCCTTATCACTACAGTTTCCGTCTGAAAGACAGAGAGTTGAATTTTTAGATCATTGGAATAGACTTCTTCTCGCTAATCTTCGGTCATCATCCGTACATTTGTGAACATTTTTGAAGGTATGCACAGAGTCTGGTAGTTAGATATTCTGTATGCTAGATGCTGGTCGAGAATTTCCTCTCGAAGAGGTATTTAGATACCAGGGGTTCGTACCTTCAGGTATAAGACTGAACTTGTTAAGGATGGATGAATGTTCAGAACGAAGTTTTCTTTATATTTGCATTCAGTTCTGTCTAGACGATGTACTGGATGCTGCCTATCAGAAAAAGCGAGGAGTATGTGCGGCAGAAGGCGCTGTCCTTGCCATCCGTTGTAGACGATTGAGAAGGCTCCAGTTGATATATTTTTGAAGCCTACATTGCAACTCCTTAGAATAGAATGACTACTAATACGAAGAGTCGGTGTACCATGCGAGGCTATCATTCCCACTTACTTCCGATAGCTCTCATGCTGGAATACAAATCGTTCACTCTGACACTCTTTTCATTTGCCATCGGTGATAAGAGCCAAGACTTTGGACAGGGAATGCAGCTTCCTTATTAAAGAGTACTAGATCTGTTGTGTGCGGGGCGACACTTAACCGCACTGGATGCCTATGACGTGGATATGGGAGGGACGTCTTCCGCATAGGCAGCGACGACACATGTATTCATTATCTGAGGAGATAACATACCACCCTGACTACTTGGCTAATTCTTGCACCACCGTACCGAGCATAGAGCTGGTGTGGTGTTGGTGGATAAATGTCACCATTGACTCTTCCATCCCGGGCCTGATAAGTGCCGAGCCTGAGTTCCAGGTATTGCGAGGATTTTTCTCTTGTAGCTATCAACCGGTGAAGGGAGGTCTCTATGGATTAACCCTTGTTGTAAGAGTACTGGGAGGTCGAGGGTCCCTAGCTACGAGTCCTATTTGATGTCATTGTGTGCCTAGTGTTATGGTTGATCAGCTTCTCTCGGAGAAATGAAGAGTCTCCTCTTCAGAGTCTGTAGCAGAGGACGCCCTCGTCAATGAATGTGGAGAATGACCTTATCTAACTTGGTGCTGGAAAGGCTTATTGGCTCACGCCAAGATCCGCTCTAAAATGAAGCGCCACGTACAGTCATCAAACAGGTGCAATTAATATCCTCTTCATGATTTCACCGCTCTCCCGCTGGGATTGATTTAACCAGTTAACCTAGTTCATTTCCACTCACCGCGCAGTTTTAAAATCTCGCCCATATTCCACGCAGCCCCAAAGGAGCAGCCACATTGTATGTATGATTCAAAGTCTCGTTTTCGCTTCGGGTACCTGTCAAAGTTTACCGAATTACCATCAACTTTCACGCTCCCTGCGGCATGTACTCATATCATTAGCCTTGAAATGTGCCATGAGAACGAAGCGAAAAAGGAACAAAAAAAGAGAAAAAAAGAAACGAGAAACTGTTCCCAACAAGGTCCTGCGGCAATCAACTCCGTAATGGCCGCACAGATTGTGAGTTAATGTAAATGTGCAGCACACGCATCCCCGAGTACGTAAACTCTCTCTCTCGTGTGTGTGTGTGCGAGTAAATCTCGATTAATTCGTGTTTTTTTCCTCGATTTTTGTTTCACTCGTTTTGCGTTCGCCACTCGTCTCCTGCCGCAGAGGGAATAGGTGTGCTGGAGGGAGTGGGGTGGGATGGGGGAAATTTAATTTTGCTAAAATGTATGCCTTGGGTACTTGTAAAACGTTGTCTGCTGCTGGTTTAGTCTGTTTTGAGCAAATGCTTCGGAATCATTTACATTTTGCATATGTATTGAGTATCCTTATTTTGAACACATTCTAGTTGTTGCTGTGGGGTTTCGGGGTTTGTTTCTCATATTACTTGAGTTTGAGCAAAGAGTTTCGCGAGGACGTTTATCTATTAAATGCAGTGGTCTGTTGCCGTTTTCGGTTTGAGTTTGAATTCTGTTGGTGTTCGCTTCTAGAAGTTGTTTCTTGTTGCATTGGTGACGATTGCTGTTGGTGTTGACGATGGCCACCAGGTCCGCCACCACCCGAGGACGTCTGGGACGATGACTGTGACGGAGTGTCAGTTAGGTTGTCTTCGGCACTGTATTCGTCTTGGAAACGCACATGATGCTGCTGACGTCGCCGTTCCATTGGAGACGTATGCTGATGCTGTTGCTGCTGATGTTCCTGTTGTTTGTGAGTTTTCGGATGCCTCTGCGAGTTGCTGCGCTCCAGTTGATGATGCGGCTGCGACTCTTGCGACGAGGAGAACTCAATGCAGGAACAGTCGGACATTACTGATTGATCTTCGGGTGTTGGCGATCGAAATGATGTTTCGGGACTAAAATGAAAAAAGGAAAGAAAATTAAGCTAAACTTGTAAAAAAAAAACTTATAAAAACCCATTTAATTCTCGCTTCTCCCATAGATGTGACAGATGCATGGCTAAGCCAATGAAGTCAGTAAGCGGAATTTGGTTCGTATACCGACAGTCAATAACAACTTTGTACTTCAACCAAAAAAGGAGTCTTTAACTCTATTTAATTTAAAAAGTCTGGTCACAATAACGAGACACTTTTTGGTGAATAGAATTAGAATTAGAATTGTTTTATTATATTATATAAAAATATAAATATTATATAAAATCAATTAGGCATTGCCGTCTGCCAGATTGACATTTATTACGTAACTAAACATTGCATCTAATTTCTTTAATTAAGGTATATACAATTTAAGTGTATTACTCTATCAATTTAGCAATTTTAAAAAGATTCTGTTAATATAATAATAATAATAATAATATGGGTGGCGCGACAGTCCGAGGCGGACCTGGGCCTAGCTTCTCAGCAACCACTCGTGTTGTGCGTGCTATTGTTCTTTCACGAGTGGAAGGGACCTACAGTTTAATGCCGACTCCGAACGGCGAAGTTGAGAAGCTCTTTCTAGACCGGAATACTCTTTGAGCATTGTCAGCGACTCGAAAGAGGTAGATTCGTGAAATATGAAACGTGGTAAATTCGGGTATCGAACCTGGCACCCTCTGCGTAGGAGTCGACACACTAACACACTACGCCATATATATAGCTTTATTACATTCATTTCATTGAGCAGTGATACTATTTCAATTTCAGATAAGTAGTCTTTCTCAAAAACTTCTAGTCTCATTCAAAATTGGACACCTGCCTATGAAGTGCATGACATCTTCTCTTTCATTTAGATTACACATATAATAAATATAAATATATAATAAATAATAAATAAAATTAAGTTTTAGTAGTTCTCCACGCAGATTGAACATTGTTGATATTTCGCGGATACTATTCGAATCTTTGAAATAATTTCTACTCCTCAGGATGCTGCTGTCTCCAGAAATTTCTTTCTCGGCTCCTCATCGACTTGTTTTATTAATAGGTACAGTGAATCTTCCCAGTCCAGGCTTTTCACGTTCAACTGTTTACCACATGTATGCGCTAATTCCAACCATTCTTGATACCACGCTGTTTTTCTCCGAATTGTTCGCAAAGCCACTATTTTCGGAAGTCGGTTATCTGGCATTTTCATTACCCGCAGTATGTAATTGACTTGCATCTTTTAATGTTTTTACTAATAGAGGAGAGCATGGCATGTAGTTTGGCGCCATTGTAGGCAAATGGAAAATCCTTTTAATAAGAAAAAAACGTTGCAACCTCTCCACTTCCTCATAGGCTTTATGACCCCACACTTGCGCCGCGTATAACATTACCGTCTCCGAAATTGCTTCAAATACCCTGAATTTACTGCTATGGTTGATGTTGGGATTATTGAAGCACCTCTTCCTGTTGAGCTTTTCCTGGTTTTCCAAGATATTTATACTCTTTGACAACTTCTATATTTATCCTATTATAATGCCATTTCTCTTTACGCGCTGTTCTACCGCCTCCTCTTTTGAATATTATTATCTTTGATTTTTGTAAGTTCACGTATAGACTCCATAGTTTGCAGTACTCATACAGTTTATTAATCATCAATTGAAGAGACTCTGGTGATTTTGCCAACAGCACAATGTCGTCTGCAAATAGAAGCGCTTTGAAGAGAATTCCCGCATATCATCCACCAGGAAGCAGGTCCACAATATCATCTATGAAGAGGGCAAACATGCTAGGGCTTAGCGAACATCCTTGTCTTAACCCCGAATAAGTACGGGTATAGTTCCTGATAGTTCCTCCCCCTTCCACACAGCTGCCATCGTGCTTCCGTAGAGATTCTGCAAGACTTTCCCGAATTTCGATGACATCCCCAATCCATACAGTTTATAAAACAAAGCGTTTCTGTTCACTGAATCGAACGCTACTTGAAAATCTACGAAGAATGCATACAGCTTCTTATTCCGATTTATGTATGAACTGGCTATGCTGTTCAACACAAAGATGTGGTCGGTAGTTGAATAGCCGGATCTGAATCCTGCTTGAAACTCCTTTACTAAGTGGTTGCCTTCTATCCAAGTGTTTAGCCGCTTTTGCAGTATTGAAGTGAAAATTTTATACGATGCGTTTAAGAAAGATATACCTCGATAGTTTGCAGGCTCCGCAGTATCACCTTTTTTATGGATTGGGAATATCAGTGCTTCTCTGAACCGCTGCGGTACTACTCCCAAATTTAAAATGTTGTTATACAACCTTATGAGGGTTTCTCTCAGATTGTTGGTACTGTATTTGTAGAATTCAGTTGGTATACCATCCGATCCAGCTGCTTTTTTATCTTTCAGTTCAAATAGCACTCTTCTGAGTCATCATTGGTTATCGGCCCATCTAGGATGTTATTTAGAATGTTTGGTGTTATGACGGGGTTCAATAGAGTTTTGAAGTGGTCATGTAACTCGTTTTTAGCAATACTTCTGTTAATAATATAACTATTTCCATTCAACCTTTTCATTAGACTCCAGAACTCCAATGGTGTTTTACAGCATCGCAACCTCTGCGCCTCGCTTTCGTAGTAAGCTCGTCTTCTTTGCATGCATATTATTTTGAATTCTCTATTGGCTTCTACGTACGGGTTTTTTTTTAGAGAATCTGTGTTATATAAACGGAACATTTTTAACCATGCGAGTTAAAGAGAGCATTCACTACACTTATCTTCTCTCATTTTATGTTCCAAATTTAAATAGCCTTTGGTAATATATTTCGATCCTTCGTAGAGACGAAATATGAATACAAATTTTAATGTTCATCCATGACCTACCTTTTTAGATATATCTTTTCATCCCTTTGAAGTGGTCATCAACATTCTTAGTAGATAAGATAGGGACGATCGATGACAAGTATTGCATCGACGCTTCATCCTTGGGTTAAGTGTTTGAAAATAATTTTATGTGTAGGCAGTTCGAAAATAAAGTTGAACGAGAGCGGACGTGTTCCGTTACTCACAACCCAGCGAACTCAACTGTGTTTTAATTTGCGAACGATATTTGTCTTGCTCTCTTTTATCAAACCATGGTTCTTTGCTTCTCTTATTTGTATCTTTGTAAGGCTTGGGGAAGGGGCACGCCTCTTTTATAGCATTTTCCAATTCAGCAACGTTCGAAATAGGTTGGCCCTGCAGTTTTTCTTCATTCTTCCTTTTTGGTTAATATGTCTGTCGTTCAATCCAAGATGTTGAACGAATTTATAATATATAATATACTATTAGTCAGTGACTCGAAAAAGGTGGAAGCCGTGAATTATGAAAATTGGTAGATTAGGAATTCGAACCTGGCACCCGTGGGAGTAGGACGTAGGAGTCGACGCACTAATCCAATACGCCACGGCGACTCACCGAATTTGAACGAATTTATTACTTTTTAAGTCATTCGATATATCTGATTCTGCAGTCAGTCAAGTTTAAATTCGTTTATTACTAATGGCCGTAGAATTTCATTTGATTTAATTTTTTTCTCTCAAATCGTAGTGTTTTGGAATTTTTGGTAGTAGCGTAGTGAAAATCTCAAAAGTAGAGAAAGTGAAGTGAAACACTTCAATTGCAGTGTAACTGTAACAAATATTTGAAAATGTTAAATTCGTAGAAAGTGGGTCGCCGTGGCGTAGTGGGTTAGTGCGTCGACTCCTACGCAGAGGGTGCCAGGTTCGGTACCCGAATTTGCCACCTTTCATATTTCACGAATCTACCTCTTTCGAGTCACTGACAATGCTCAAAGAGTATTCCGGTCTAGAAAGAGCTTCTCAACTTCGCCGTTCGGAGTCGGCATTAAACTGTAGGTCCCTTCCACTCGTGAAAGAACAATAGCACGCACAACACGAGTGGTTGCTGAGAAGCTAGGCCCAGGTCCGCCTCGGACTGTAGAGCCACCCATATTATATTATTATTATAAATTCGTAGAAATTAGAAACACAACTAATGCCTCATTGGTTTCTTTTCGTTGTGTCACGACGCTCGGGTTATTCAACATGATGTTTGTTGAGGTCTATCTCTTCAGCAACTTTAAGGATTCGGACGAAGCTTGGTTTGTGGATTAATTATGTTCTGGATTACGTCATAGGCTACTTTAGAGACAGATTTCAAATCGTTAAAAGTAGGACATACACACAAAAAGAGATGGACCTTGGAGTAGGGCAGGAGTCTCGAGTTGTCTGAAACTTGCACCGGACTTCGGGAAGAAGATGCGCTATCGCGTGAGCTGTAAACACAGAGATATATCTCTTACATGTCAGTCCAACTGGGTAATTCCGATAGCATCAACTTCGTGGTTGCGTTCCACACTCGGCTGTGAAAGACGATTGAAGACCAGGGGAAACGAGCTTGTCGATGAGTCGCTAACCACCTAGGACAAGCCGTCAGTATCGACAGCCTACATTTTCAGCTTGATAAGAATTTTGTCTTCCTCATTTGTCATGACATCTAAGTTGAGATCAGACGATCAGAAAAGCTCTTGCCCAAACAACTGGCGTCAAAATGAATGACTCGAAGGACCAAGTTCTTGCTTTACAAAACTCTTATCCTGCCACTCCTGCTATACAGGCAACCGAAAGCTGGATGACAATGATCACAGCACAGTTGAGTCCGGAAATGGAGGAGAACACTTAATCGCCAACTCAAGGATCTGTGCCAAGATGTGGATATCTGGAAGGCAGTGATCTGTTGACTGCAATAGCTCCGGCGTATGGACACCAGTGCTCCACCTAAGAGGTTCTTTGAATCCGAGCCTACAGATTGAGGAAGTCCGAATCTCCGGTATAAATACCAAGTCATCGCGGATGCACAGTTTGGTTAAGGCGACTGGAAGCAGGACCGTCCCAATGGCTAGGACCGGAGACCAGATAAGTAAGACCTTATCAGGAGAACTCCAGAAATACGCAAAGCAGACCTTGAACAATGAATTCGTCACTGGGAGCATCATTAGCCACGATGTTGTCCTCAATTTGTACCCTCACATTCATCACAATACGCCGCGCCATCCTTCCAATTCAGAACAGAACTATTCTTCAGGCGCTTGCACTCAACCTGGTTAAAGATCTGCCAAGGAGCTCGCAGCGTTCAAGCGCCCCAATAAATCTCACTGCTCCAAATCGTACAAGTTTGATGATCTGATACGGACTCAACAGTCCTCGAGAATTATTCACAAGCACGCCACCTCCCATCGCATCGCATCGCTCTAAAGACATCTGTGGAATCTGAATTTGTTAATGCGTCTTCGAAAGAAGACCCATTTTCCACACCCTAACCACCCTGACATTGACTTAAGCATTCCTTGTGGAATATTTACCCCCCCCCCCCCCACGAGACACCATATTCTCACGCTATCGCCTCGTCCACTTGAAATCCGAGAGATACTTGTCAAACGTGAATCTGCACACGTTGCGATAAAAGTGAAAAAAAAAAACAAGAATAACAAAAAAACACACACACACTCACCACAGTTGAATATACGCACTCAACCATTCGTTCGTTCCATCGGATCAAGTTTATTCGAAACTTGTGATATGGAATAAAGTTGGAAGAGTTGGTTTGTGTTTGGGCGCCCAGCTGGGGTGGGCAAAAAGGACCAAAGGCTTACGTAAGGAACCTGGTTTCGGTTCGGTTTTTTTTGTGTTTTTTTTTTGTAAAAAATATTAGTTCGAGGCGCAAAACGAAAAAAAAACGAAAGCAGAGAAAAAAATCTCTTGGCATAATTTGTTTTCCGTTTCACTTTGTATACGCTTGGGTTTCCTTTTTTTTTTGCTCTGTTCTCGCTCAGATCGTCCTCTTTCACCTGATATTCATTTAATGTGGTTGATGCCCGACGATGGGGTTGAGCTCTGGTGGCGTGGCATGGCGTAGCGTAGGGTGGGTGCTGATGTGCTGGTGAGGAGCCGGAATGGAATGTGTGCAGTCGGAGAACGTATGGAATAATGAAAGCAATTCAGCTGAAAAGAGAACTTTGTAAAATAATACACATTTTTTTTGGTTTGTGTTTTTCTATCCAAAACCCCGTCGTCTCATTGGGTGGAGGGGAGGGGGAGGGGTTGCTGTGTCATAGATACTCGCTCGGTTTTGCCGTTGGTTAGGGATGTGATGGGGACGGTGTGAGCGTGTGGATGGCAAAGGTAAAACAGATTGCCATGCCGCCAGTTAAAAATTAGTGCGAGGCAAAAATTTTATGAAATTAAAAAAGTTTCGAAAACATTTAACGCAATTGAAATTCACATGAATTTTAGGTTTTTTTTTTCTCCACTCTATCTCTCTCACTCTCGGTGTTTTGCTTCTTTTCGGTTTTCCACGAGTATTTTATGATTTTTTCTTGTTTTTTTTGAAATAGTTCTGTGGGGGCGTTTTAATTAAAAACGTTTGATATATTGCGATCGCATGGTAAACTATTTATTTTCCAACAATTGCAGGTATTCTCCATCAAATGGAAGTCTGTGTTTTTTTTGAAAGAATGCGAGGAGTGGCGGGACGGGGCTGGGGTGGGAGGGAGGTGAAAGTGCAAATGTTTTGTGGACAGAGGACGGATTCAATAATTTGAGAATTAATTGCCAGCTGAACCGGTGTTGGACCCAAATATGAGCTTTGGGATTATGAGCAGGTGGGGAGATGCGAAGCAAAAAAAAAAGACCAAACGGGGTTAGATTGGGGGCGCTTTTTTTTCTGTTTTGTGTAAATTCATGCATGGATTGAGATACGACATAATTGGATGATTTATGCCGAGTCAGGGGGCGATGGTCAACACGCAATTAGTGTTCACCGGCGTGGCGCCGGTTGATGTGTTAAATAGATTGGTGTGAATCTCGACGCCATATATAGCAGGATATCGCACATTTGTGGCGCATAGTTTGAAAAGTTTCCGGCTTAGCGCACGGATGGCGTCACTAATGCAGCGGACTAGGAACAACCCGAACGACAACGCAGTTACTTTTGCGCACAAATCACCTAATAGAGATGCCCAACTTTCTCGTCTCTTCCCCCTGCAATTATTTTGACAACTTGTTGTTTTTGTAGCGTCTATGAATACAAGAAAGGGGTTTCAAGAGCTGAAAGTCTTCCCCTCCCACAAAATGAGATGATGTAGTGCATTTATTTGAAAGAAAAACGATCGCTATTTGAGCGTTAATTTAAAGCTTAATGTTTCACCAAGCTGTTCCAAATAAACAATGCTTGACAAAGTCATAAGCGAATAATTCGAGATGATTAAAAAAATTAAACAAAAATACGCATTTTGTTAGAAAACGTTGCAATTTGCAGTTCAGTTAGAAATTGCCAACTTCGGTACCAGTACTTCGTGTAAGAATTATTTATCTTGTATCTATATTTTCTTAAAATAAACATTTTTTAAAATCTGCTCTCCGGATATAAGAAAGTCTTAGTTTATTTTAAGCGTAGTGTACTGTTTTAATTGATTTGTGCTTCTGCGTCCTTACCACCAGCTATCCAAACGTCATTGCCATTTCCCGCGACGACAAAACACCACAGAAACAACAAGGAGGCTTGCCGTTCATGAGAACCCATGACACGATGGCAATGCCAACTTCCGGCTGCAAGACCACCTGTTTCCAAACAAGTGTATATACTTATAAATGGTTTTTCCAACAGGGACTTGACAACTTTGAGTTCAAATTGTGAGCGCACTCTTTCACTAATCATCAAACTGTCACTGTCAATTTATTCACCAAACTCAACATTTTTATCATGGTAAGGTACACGAAGGAGCAACGTCTGCAAATTATAAAAATTTTCTACCGAATTTCGGAGTTAACTCTAATTTTCGAAGAAGCTCATTTTTGGCTCATTGGGTTCGACAATAAGCAAAACGTGCGTTATTGCTTCATGATTCACCACTTCATCCGCAAAAAGTAATTGTTTGGTGCGGTTTGCTTGCCGACGGCGTTATTAGACCATATTTTTTCGTCGACGATAACGATCGTCATCTTACTGTGAATGGTGATTACCGATTATTTTTAGCTCAAACTGTTAGGCTTGAACTTTGTGGAGCATTACTTCTATTTATTGTGCATCAAGAGGAGTAGCCGTGGAAGCTTATAGAGCATGTTCTTTGGAATGGCCTCGAATGGCTATTTCAACAAATAGTTATCGACATTGATGACCAAAATCTGAAAACAGAGTTAGAGGCAAGAACGAATGAAAAGCAGAATTTCTTGGAACAATTAATATCGCAATACAGCTCATTAAAGCGTCTCGCAAGACTTCCGGCATACTGTAAGCGATTTATCATAAGCTTGCAACGCCAATACCAAAACAAATATTCGGGATGCTTTACAAGCGAAGAAATATGAAGCGCAACTAAACTTCTGATAAAAAGCGTACTAGAGCATTTGCATCAGAAATCAAAGACTTAAAAGCTGAAAAAGAGATCGGGAAGAAGAGCAAATTACGGTGCCTCACGCCCTTCATTGATAACGATGGAATCACACGAGTGACTGGAAGGCTATCAGAATCAGATCTTTCTGATCAGCAAAAGCATCCTGTCGTAGTTCCACGTAGAAGCAGACTTTGTTAATAGATGACGCTCACAAGGCAACACTGCTCATTCTCATCTACGACAGAAATACTGGAGAGTAAACGGACTAAGTGCATTAAAACAAAAATTACTTGTGTAAGCATTGAGCTAGCAAGACAAATCAATTAATGGGAAATTTGCCACATCCGAGAGTCAAAAGAAGCAAGCCCTTCCAGCACTCAGGAGTTGACTATGCCGGACCAATAGATCTCAGGATGTCTAAAGAAAGAGGTAACAAATCTTACAAAGGCTACATATCGTCGTTAGTGATCTTACTGCGAAAGCCTTCATCGCAACCTATAAGAGATTATGCGGACGACGAGGTCATATTGCTCATCTCAATGGTACAAGCTTCGTTTCTGCCAACAAAATACTGCAACAAACGCTAAGTTCCAAGAAAATTACAACGAAGAGGTATGTAATATGATGTCCACTTGCAATACAGAGTGGCACTTCATACCACCAGGAGCTCCGCACTTTGGGGGACATTGGGAAGCTGGTGTAGACTCCATAAAATATTATATAAAAGGAACTGCCGGTGAATATAAGTTGGCATATGAAGAACTGTCAACGTTGCTTATTCAAATAGACGCATGCCTCAACGCGAGAGCACTCTATCCTCTCTCGAACGACCTGAACGATCCAGATGCAACTACACCAGGACATTTCTTGAGCGAAACATCAATGTTAGCGCCGCCCGTACAGAATTCATGAAAACGAAGGATTGCTTACCCGGTGGCAGTTGTTGGAACGTATGCAACAAGTTTTTTTTAGAAAAAATGGAGTCAAAGCTACTAGACAACACTCCAACAACGGCAGAAATGGACACGGAAAGCACCCAATTTAAGAACTGGTAACATTGTCTTGATAAAAGATGAAAACTTCCCTTCAACACCTTGGTTCATGCCGGTGACGACGGACTAGTGCGGGTCAAAAACAAAATATACAAAAGACCAATGCAAAAACTGTGTCTACTGCCGATAGAGGACAATACGTAGACAATAAAAATAAGACGAAAACAAAGCCAGACCATCGAAATAAGGTTGTAAACACATCATTAAATTGCAATACCCGCCTTGCCATGAGTGCCCATCAGTATACCCTTAAGACTACATTCGGACGCCGAGTTAAATTCAGAGACTCGTTCTCCAGCCGCACTACACGAGTAAGGAAAGCTCTTCCCACACGTACCTCCTCTCTTTTTATCCCTCTATACCTTCGGCCCGTGCTTTGTGCTTGACCTCGGACACATAAGATATAAACAATCCCTTAAGCACGCGTAAATTAAAAAAAAGAAGACTTGCTCAGAATGACAGATGACACGACGCAATGGCAATGCCAACTTCCGGCAGCAATACCACTATTTCCAAACAAGTGTATATATTTATTGATCCATCTTCGGGTGCGACTGACATTCTGTTGCATCCTTCTCCTTCCCTGCTGGTAGGGAAGTGGGTAGCAGTGGCATGGCGTCCATATAACCCGAGATACCTTTTTAAAATGCTGCCTTTCAGCAAAGTATCAATATAACAAGCAACATGAATCTGAATACAGTACAAACTCGATTTAAGCAACCCTCGATTCGCGTAACTCCTCAATTTTGGCAACACTAAAATATTCAATGTCATGAGAGAAAAACGCTTGTTTTTGTATGTATTACATAATATTTGTGTTTCCTACACACGCAATCAACAAATTCTACCAACCCACAAGCCAACAACCTGGCAGTCATCTGCTTTCATATTGTTCTACTGCTCTACGCACACACTTACACAGCATAGTAACCCGAAAAATGTCGAGTTTCATATCGTTCTAATGTAGTACAACAGCAAAATTTATTCATTCGTTACTTAGTAACGACTATTCAATAAAGTACCATACAACGTTCGAGACAGACTTAGGCAAAAAGTCTTAAGCTTTGTCTGTAAAAGCGAGCTCGGGAACATCAGCCTGATCTGCACCCACGCCTGCAACGGAGGACAAAGATGACAACAGCAAAGATGTCTTCTATGATCCCCCAGAAAGGACATACGATCAATGTCCCAGCTTCAACAGCAATATCATTGTTAGGGAGATTTCAACGCAAAGGAAGGCATCTTTGCTAGAGTCAGCGGGAAGCACAGCCTGCACGACAACAAGTCCGAGAACGGACTAAGGTTGTTGGACTTCGTAACGGTTTGAAACCTCTCAGAAGCCAGTACGCGGTTAAATCACCTCAACATCCACAAGGGAACCTGGCGGTCTCCTGATCAATCAACCATCAACCAGATTGATCACGTCAGACACACCTCCTTCCTCCCTCCTACTCTCGATGTCCGAACATTCTGAGGAGCCATCGACTTGGATCATTTCCTCCTGGTAGCTGAGGTAAGAACACAGAAAGCCTACCAGGCGAAACAATCGACGAAGAATGGAACCGTTGTTAAAACGCCATCAGAGAAACTGCCTCTGTTGTGCCTAAAAAAAACCCCTTGGTTGGACAACGAGTGCAGGCTGGCATATTCAGTTGGACCCCTACAAACCAACGCTGCAACGAACAACGAGGGCTGGTCGTGAGCTCTACGAACTGGGACGAAGGGACGAGACCCGGCTTCTCAGGAGAAAGAAGAAAGAGCACGAGAAGCGCGCGGTCGAGGAGATGGAGAGGTGCTACGGCAATAACGATGTCCGAAAGTTTTAACAGAGGGTGGGACAGTTATCCAGTGGATATAAGGTTCGGACAGAAGCCTTCCGAGACGAGAATGGACAACTAGTAGTAGAGTCGCAGTCGATACTGAAAATTTGGAAGAACCACTGCTGAAAGGCGATGGGGTCACCAATAGAAGAACAACAGAATTCAGTCCCCCCGACTTAGACGAGGTCAAGATAGCGATATCGAATCAAGCTGCTGGCGCAGAGGACTCTCTACGGAAATGTTTAAGGCAACTAGAGATGAGGTAGAAGGATACATGCACCAACTCATCTATAAGATTTGGTCGGTGGAAAGCATGCCCGACGAGTGGAATCTCAGTATCGTTGTCCGATCCACAAGAAAGGAGACCCCTTTGACTGCGCCAACTACCGAGGGATAAGTCTCCTGAACATCGCTTACAATATTTTATCTGCCGTTTTGTGCACTTGCCTGAAGCCGTTTATAAATAACCTGATAGGTCCATATCAGTGTCGATTCAGGCCAGGGAAGTCCACCATCGACCAGATTTTCACACTACGGCAGAACCTGAAAAAGACCCAAGAGATGTAGATCGACACCCACCACCTTTTTGTCGATTTCAAGGCCGCAAATGACAGCGTGCATAGAGACGAGCTATATAGCGCCATGTCTAGTTTTGACATTCCTGCCAAGCTCGTCAGGTTGTGCAGGATAAGGATTTAGAATTCTCGCTGCTCCATCAAGGTCGGTAACGAACTTACCGAGACCTTCAATGTCAAAAAAGGTTTTAGATAAGGCGACGCGCTGTCATATGACTTCTTTAACATTATCCTGGAGAAGATTGTGCAAGACTCACGCGCCAACACAAGTGACATGATCTTCCAGAAGTCTTTACAATTGCTGGCATACGCGGATGACATTGACGTGATTGATCGAACACAGCGTCTCGGCAATGACGCGATTGCTGGTGACGCGGATGCGCCCAAAATTGGTTTAGCGGTGAACGAGGGCAAAACAAAATATGTGCTATCATCGAGAAAGGACTCACAACATCGACAACTCGGCCACTGTAATCGAGGTAGTAAAGTACTTTGTCTACCTCGGGTCCGCGGTAAACAGTACAAGCAACATCAGTACCGAGATCAAACGCAGAATAACTCTTGCCAAACGCTGTTTCTATTGGTTCAAGAGGCAACTGAGTAATAGAGCCCTCTCTCGGCAGACTAAGTTAACTCTGCATAAGACCTTGATCATCCCTGTCCTGCTGTACGGCACGGGGGCATGAACGATCTCAAAAGGAAATGAATAAGCCCTTGGTCTTTTCGAGGGAAAAAATTATGCGTTCGGTATTTGGTCCTGCTGACAGCGACATGATCCTAGCCTGGCGTCTACGATTTTAACGCCTAGGATAGTTAGGCGCATGGACAACACTGCTCTAGCCCGAAGAGTCCTCGACTCCGAACCAATGGCACAGCTCAATAGAGGACGTCTACGAAACTAGTGGCGAACACAAGCGGAGAAGAACCTCAACCAACGTGGTGTGCGCAATTGCAGACAGCTGGATCGTGCCAGCAGCTTGTTGGCTGAGGGCCAGGTCCATCCCCGAACTGTAGCAGCAGCAGTAGAATAACACAAGGACAAGGTTGTGATAAATTCAATTATTCTTGGAAGCATAGGCATGCACGGCAAAGAAATGTTTGTGCAGACCACGAATTTTACACAAAATTCACATGAAAGTTCCCCGAGGGCCAATAGTTTCAGAAGCGAGAACAAAACCAAAACCGAATGTTTTGAGGCCCCCTTTGGATGGGTGGGTAATGATGGGCTTGTTTCTCTCTCCATTGAATCAATGCATCAGTTATCCGCCCCATTGTTTCCCGATAATTTGATCAAACACAATCACACTCATCTACATGGCCGATTAAAAAAAGCTGAGACCACAAAACACCCGGATCCTCCGATTAATACTCAGATTTATGTCGAACAGAGTCCCGGCGCGTTGTCGTAATGAATGAAATCAAGCCCACCTTGTCATCGTGCGTCACACTTGTCGGCCATTTGCGACCACAGGAGCGCCCATTACATTTCGAAAGTAATTTTTCACCGGAAATTCCAGATCACGTTACAATTTTTTTTTTGTTCGCCTTGATTAATTCCCTTATTGAAACAATACCCAGTTCTTTTGTAAGCTGAATTATTCGATTGAAAAGCGAAAATAAATACGATCCGGGTGAAGCGATATCGCTTTCCACTGATTTATTAATTTCGCTACCCTACAGACATGCGATACATAGATTCTTACTCGAATTTGCGTTGGACGTGTGCACAACATTCCCGGCCCGGCAATCAATTAAAACACTTTGTATCGCAGTGGATACAATTGACTGCAGGGCATTTCAATTTGTTGAAACCGCACACACGCCCGAAGCTCGTGCGAAGAGCTGGAGTTTCGTACTTGAGTTTGATGTGTTATGGCTATGATAAAGTCGAACGGGATGCGAAGGCTTTCAATGACAGAATTCTTCGTGAGAAGCTGGATTGCCAGGACTTGTATTTGGTTAATTCACCTCCAGCGAGTCGAGGATGAGGCTGAACAGTGTGCCAACGATACCCGCGATCGATTTGGGATTGCGACGAAATGTTGGCTTTAGTGGGCCTACTCAACAGATTGGGGAAATATTTCGTCGAAATTCATGGAATTCGAGTAATTAAAACCGTTTGCACAGCACTCTGTCTCACGATTCGCGGAAATTACATTGTTGCTTCGAAACTAGTTTTGTGATTTTGACACGTACCCCGTAGTGGGGTAAGGAAAACAATGTGTGCATGAATTTTATCGGAGTTATTCCGTTTTCTGAAAACCAGGCAAGCCCTTGCTTGTGGTTAACCGATTTTCCTCATTCTAGTGGGTCCACATAATCAATCATGCCAGAGGGTTTGTCACATTCCAAAGTACTCATAACGGATCTAGGAAATTAGGCAAAAATCCTTAATGTGGAATTACCTACGTTAAGACCGTGAGTAATCAAAATTGAACGAAACTTATCGAAACTGAGCGAAGTGGTTACTAACTATGGTCAGTGTAGCACGTCTGTGGTGGATTTAGATAGATAGATAAACAGATTTATTTCGTATTAAATTTTGCAATGATTTAGTTATCGCACAATATAATTTCCAGAGATTTCATATGTTGTATCTATATCTTTCTTCTGAGGAAATTTTAAAATTTTATTAAACAAAAGAGAATGACTAAGTAATATTTTGAAGGAAACACTATAAAAACCTTTAACATAAGAAAAAGAAGAATAACAAGTAACAAGTCACAAAAAAGGCAAAGAGTAATTATAAATAAATAATAAATAAATAAATAAATAGTAAATAAATAATATTAGAAATAAATAAATAAATAAATGAATAAATTAATAAATTGATGGTAAATAAATAACACAAATAATAAATTTATAGGGTACATATGTTCAAGCTGAAGAGCGAAACAATAAAATACAAATCATACATGTTAAGTAGGTGCAGCATATAAGTCATTAACTAGGTAATTGTCGGCAAAAGCGCGGGAATTCATAAACTTTCTAGTTATCTTCAAAAGTCTTTCAGACACCAGCTCAACACCCACTCTTTTATGTAGGTGTAAGGTAAGATAATCCCGTGGTAGGTTCAGCATCAGCTTAAGGACCTTGTTCTGGGCTACTTCCACTTTATTGATGTGTCAACGAGCGGACTTTCCCCATACTGGACGAAGAATAGCTTGAAATATTACTTTGAATACAATAATTTTGTTTGATCGTGACAGTAATGATTTTCTGTTGATAAATGGGTAAAGAATATTCGTTCCAATTTTTACTTTATTAATAGTCTGTGAGATATGATGATGAAATGTTAATTTGGAACAGAATCCTGTTATGGATTTAATTTTTTTTCATGCTCCGCTCTTTAGCTTTGCTTTAATAGAGATGTGCAGCCAATTACAGTTGAACCCGCATAATAGCACAAACCGTTTAATGTCACACTGTCGTAATGACAGTTGTCTGTTTTGTACAATTTGTACTGGCGGAACCCACCATTGTTTGTGTACATATACAGTTTGTCAATAAAATGTTTGCAAGGCCAAAAACACACGAGAACAGACTTCAGAAAATATGAAACATATCTTCTTCTTTATTTGGCGCTACAGTCCGAGGTGGACCTTGGCCTCAACCAACAAGCCTCTCCAACTAGCACGGTCTCTGGCTAGCTGCCTCCTGTGTCGCACGCCAAGTTGTTTGAAGTTCTTCTCCACCTGGGTGCGCCACCTTAAACGCGGACATCCTCCGTTACGTTGTCCCACGGGTTCGGAGTCGAAGACTCTTCGGGCCGGAGCTGAGTTGTCCATACGCTATACATGGCCTAGCCATCTTAGGCGTTGGATCCGAAGGCGCCTGACTAGACTTATGTCTAGAAGATCGCACGCAGAGCTTTTCTCTCGAAGAGACCAAGGACTTTCACATCCGCGCCATACAACAGGACTGGGATCATCAAGGTCTTGTATAAAGTCAACTTGGTCCTTCGAGAGTTGGCTCTAGTACTCAATTGCCTCTTGAGCCCCTAGAAACAGCGGTTGGCAAGAGTTAATTGCGTTTGATCTCGGTACTGATGTTGTTTGTACTGTTTACTGCGGAGCCGAGGTAGATGAAGTACTTGACTACCCCGAAGTTATAGCCCCTTGTGACGCTCTGTCAAAGACGTCGATGTTGTGTGTCCTTTCTTGATGACAGCATATACTTCGTTTTGCCCTCATTCACCGCTAGACCCATTTTAGCCGCCTCCGCCTCAATGGCAGCAAACGCCTCATTGACGGTTCACTGTGTTCGACCAATCACGTCAATGTTATCCGCGTATGCTAACAGTTGTACGGACCTCTGGAAGATCGTGGCTCTAGTGTTGGCGTGTGAGTCTTGCACGATCTTATCCAGGATAATGTTAAAGAAGTCATATGACAGCGCGTCGCCTTATCTAAAACCTTTTTTGACATTGAAGGTCTCGGTAAGTTAGTTACCGACCTTGATGGAGCAGCGAGAATTCTAAATCCTTATCCTGCACAACCTGACGAGCTTGGCAGGAATGTCAAAACTAGACATGGCGCTGTATAGCTCGTCTCTATGCACGCTGTCATATGCGGCCTTGAAATCGACAAAAAATATGGTGAGAGTCAATCTGCATATCTTGGGTCTTTTCCAGGATCTGCCGTAGTATGAAAATCTGGTAGATGGTGGACTTCTTTGCCCTGAAGCCACACTGATAGGTTATTTATAAACGACTTCAGGCGAGTTCACAAAACGGCAGAGAAGGTCTTGTATGCGATGTTCAGGAGACTTATCTCTCTATAGTTGGCGCAGTCAAAAGGATATCCTTTCTTGTGGATCGGGTAAACGATCCTGAGATTTCACTCGTCGGGCACGCTTTCCTCCGACCATATCTTACAGATGAGTTGGTGCATGTATCCTACTACCTCATCTCTAGTTGCCTTAAACATTTCCGTAGAGAGTCCTCTGCACCAGCAGCCTTAATCGATATCGCTATCTTGACCTCGTCTAGGTTGGAAAGACGGAATTATGTTCTTGGTGTCCTCCTGATCGCCTTTCAGCGGTCTGCGGAAATGGTTCTTCCAAATTCTCAGTATCGACTGCGACTCTACTACTAGTTGTCCATTCTCGTCCCGGCAGGCTTCTGTCCCAACCTGGATCGCGCGCTTCTCGTGCTCTTTCTTCTTTCTCCTGAGTAGCCGGGTCTCGTCCCTTCGTCCCAGTTCGTAGAGCTCACGACCAGCCCTCGTTGTTCGTTGCAGCGTTGCTTTGTAGGGGTCCAACTGAATATGCCAGCCTGCACTCGCTTTTACAGGCAATGCTTAAGACTGTTTTTCCAAAGTCTGCCTCGAACAACAAATCCACATCCAAATAAGCGACTCTCTCTGTAGTTCTCATCCTCTTTTTGCCCCATTCCACCGCACTTCCTGGATTGTGGTAATGTCTGCAGTCCAGGGCCTCCGCGAGTTCTTCAGCTCCACGTGGTCTGTTAAGGGACCTAACATTTCACTTGCAGAACCGAAAATCGTTGGCTTTGTGAAATATATGATAAATTTATTTTCACATGAATTCTTTGCCGTAATGTGAAAACAAAAATTGAAAATTCAACTGAAAATAAAAATAATTTTAACAATACACATTCAACGGTATTTTTTCCAGTGTCAAATAATTCATTGCAAATACAGTACGTTCTCGATAAAACTCAACTCCTCGGTTTTCGCAACAGCAGAATTTACAACATTGTTGACGCGGTAATCGCAACTTTGGAAAAAAAAGTTACTCGATAAGTGCAACTTTTGTTCTTTTAGGCATATTTTTTTTACCCAGTTTCTTAGCAATCTGTTTTTGTTTTCTTTTCCGTTACATTTTCTCTCGGCTGTTACTTTACCTCTACTTCTGAGTAAGAGAACGTTGAATGCGTGTTTGTTGGTTTTATGAATTCAGTGTGATCAGTCGCTATTGAGTTTTAAAAATTAGTGTCATTAAAAAAAAATCTTAAATTGTCAATTAAAAACAAAAGTGAAATTTTAGAAAAGATTAAGAATGGAGCATAAATCTACAATTTGCAGAACAAAAGGAAGAGAGGGCGAAATAAGAGAGTTTGTTCCCTATACCGAATGTGGACCCGGCAAGAGGTTAACTTTAAAGGCTGGTGAATACCCGAATATGGAGAAACCACTGTACAAGTGGTTCCTAAAACAAAGACAGCCAAATGTGGCAATATCCAGCGAGGTCCTCAAGACAACGGCTTCCTCATTGCATGCGAAGATAAAGAAAAGGCCAGGATCTTTTAATGCGAGCAATGGTTGGGTGACAAATTTTAATAAGAGACACGGAATGCGTTAACTTTCGTTAAGTTTAAATTTATTAAAAAAATCCGTACAAAGTTGCCCGTAATGAAATATAATTTGTATTGTGTAATGTAATTTGTATTGTTTAATTTATATTGCGTACTGCGCTCAAAACAACAAAAACACAGTTAACGTTCGTTAAGTTTCATTGAATTCGGTAAGTTTCGTTAAGTTCAATTTATCAATAAAATCCGTACAAAGTTGCCCGTAATGAAATGTAATTTGTATTGTTTAATGTATATTGCGTACTGCGCTCAAAACAACAAAAACACAGTTAACGTTCGTTAAGTTTCATTGAGTTTCGTTAAGTTTCGTTAAGTTCAATTTATCAATAAAATCCGTACAAAGTTGCCCGTAATGAAATGTAATGTATTGTACATTGCGTACAACGCTCAACTCTTCGTTCTTCTCCACTGACGTAACTCGATTCACGCCAGCACAATTTCCCACGCCAAACAATAGGATCCATCGCGGTATTGAAAATTTCCTCATTAATTCCCGTGCACTAAAAATCGCCTCTCACCATCCCCAGCTAGTCCCACAGCGACAGCACAACCCCCATTCCCCCGTGTGGGTGGCAACCAGATTAAAGATTAAAATCAAGGTAATTAGCCCTGGATCCCCAGAATCCATTCAAAACGACCGACCTCACATTTCGCGGCAGCACAGCCATTCGATCGATCGATTACGAAATTGGAAACTTCTTGTCATATTTCAAGCTCGACATGATTCATGAGCACTCAGCTAATTTATCTGTTTGCTGACATTTTACAAATTTCCCTGAGACTGCAGTTACACGAGTGCATACGTTTTTTTTCTTTTTATTTTTTGTTGCTTCGCTCTCTCCCCCAGTAGTGCAGTACAAAATGTAATTATTGGATAATATTTACTTATGCCAGTCGAAGCAGGCAGTCCACCGTCATAATTGGTATTGCAAATTGAACCTTCTGCTTGCCGTGAATTTGCAGCACGATCGATCGATCGATGGGGGGAGGGGAAGGGCATTCTCTTTTCTCTGTGTCACACCCGCCATCCCCACCCCCCCTTTGGGAACAAGTGCCCTTCAATTGATGCCGGTGCAGTGTTACGACGACGCTCTCCGGCGAACCGTCATCCTTCGTTAGGTTCCAATCTAAATATTTTTTGCATCATTGAACACTTCTTAGGAGCGTAATAAATTTCATTTATTCCCTGCCCTGCCACTCTTCGCTTGCCGAACGGTTTTTTGTTCGCCAAGTTCGAGCGCTCTCCTCCTGTCGGTTTCATTTTATTTTTTTTTTTCCTGTTTTCTTTCCCTTTTTTTTTGCATCTCCTTTCTCTGCCCCGTCGTCGTTGTGATTAAATGAACAAAGTTTAATTTGAAATTCAGTTTTATCTCGTAGAATTATGCATAAAGCAGCAGCGGCGGCAGAAGGAGAAAGCAAGTCGTAGACAGTCGAGAGCTGCTCGTACAACTCTGTTACAGCGGCGCTGTGTTTTCATCCAATGCCGGCCGCCCGCACGCCCCGTACTTGGACGCGAATCGGGTCAAACACATTCCTCCTCCACTTCGGTGGAGAGGGGGCATTTCTTGTGCCTCCCACTGCGCCGTTGTATCTCTCTCTCATCAGGCAAATGCACAATCCGGAAATAGGATGCAAAGGAGGATGGGGCACGAGGCAGCAAGTATCTATTTGAATATTCATTATCCTGTGTCTGCGTTGATTAGCTGCGGATTTTTTTTCTCTGTGTTCGCCCTTTTTTTCGCTTGTGCCCTGCGTTCGTCCCTTAATTTTGTGTGCTTCTCCTTTGAAATCATCATCGTGCTCTTACAGTTGTTCCATTTTGTGTATCCTTTGAATGGCAATTAAAAGCCCCCCTCCCCCCAGCGTCCCCTCAAAAGGAATATCTTTGATCCAGGCGACAGGGTATGATGATGAATTATGACGGAATGGTGGGTGCGCGCACGACAAAGCACACCTGGCAATAAAATTATTCAAGAAAATCTCTTAATTCCGGCAGGGGAACACCTGGAGAGCACTAAGCAGAATCAGATTCCCTTCAAGCACCACTGTGCGCCAGGGAGTGGGGTGCGGGTGGGCGGATGGTTGGTGTGGTGCGTGTTTAATGCGTCACATCATGTGTCTCCGTTCGCAATATGTGGGTGATAATGGATTGTGAGCACTCGTCGGCTTGTTTTGGGGTGGAGACTTGTGCGAGAGAGCACGTTAAAAATAGAAAATATTTGCACATGGAAAAGCAATTTTTTGTTTCCGTGTGTGCGCGTGTGTTTGTGTGCTCTTTGACAGGATAACACTCATCGTCGCGTCTTCACTTTCCCGCGGAACATGGGGTGTATTGATAAAATTGCGAACGTAAACAAAATTCGCTGCAATTGCGAATATCTTGGAATTACAATCGCGACTGGCAGCCACAGTGATGACGTACTCCTATAAGCTGCTTATCTGTGAGGGATGATGGCAGCCAGCTGGGCGAACATATGTGTTGCCTTAAGAGTTGCTGGAAGTGGCTCGGTGGGGATTCTTAAGTGCATGTGTAAAGCTGCTTCCTGTTGGTGCTTCCGATGCATTTGCACTCATGTCAAAGTGTCGGGCGCCACTTTTTAGATGACTGCTACACTGAGCAGGGTCTGAGCTTCAACCCTTTTTTTTGTGTGGCTTAATTCGGAAATGGATGGGGCCAAAAACCATCAAAATGAAGTGACTTTTGCTGGACTTGCGAGTTGAGTTTACAGCAACCACTTGTGTAATGCGTCTTATTGCTCCCCATTGGGTGAAGGCGACCCGCAGTTTAAAGTTGACTTTGAATGGCGAATTTGGAGAAGATTTTCTTGAGAGTTATGCATTCGAGACTGAGAAAGATTTTTGCCATCGACAGGTGGTATTTAAACGTCATCAACCTACGTGAACTAGTATGTATCGTACTTTCGTTCCGGTGCGTTATTTTCATTGCATTACATTTTTTTCTACTAGAACTCGGGTATCAACCGCATACAGGGTTGCCGCTATGCGACTTCAATCGCAATTTTACCATTATTTGAGGCCAGAGACCGTTTGACACTTTTTGTATTTTCTGGCGATTTTTGGAGACTATTTTAGAAGAGACATTTTTTCCATATAAAGTTGGTCATTTCAGAGAGTTAAGTGGAACAATGTCCCAAATCATCTGGGGTTTCAAATTTGTCACATAAGCGTAATTTCCATAGGCCTCTATTTGCATGACGTTGCAAGTGTTGCCACAAATTTGAATGAATGAATGAATTGAAAAATGTAAATAATTTTGGATTATTTTATTTACACGAAAAATTTCCAGTTAAAACACAAGGCAATAAATTTTCCTTGTATCTTTTATCCCCACAATTGTATTGTAGTAGTCAGTAGTCACTGTCACTGAAATAGTCACTGTAGTCACTGAAAATTAATCAGCACACACTTTTTGCTGATGCTGCTTCTAAAACTACTTGAAGGGACAAAGTATCTTGAGTATGATAAAAATGGAAGTGGGACAAATATTTTTTTTTTTGAGACGTGACATTTCTGTAGTGGTGTATGGGACATTTCTAGTGAATCTTGTTTGAGTAACACAACACTAGTCAGAATCAGATCAGTATCCTTTGTAGATTCTTTTTGAGAATTTTGTAGATGGTTCTGTAGAAAATGAATTACTTCAAAGGATGGGATTATAATTTCCATGGTCAAGTCGAGAACTGGACACAAAGCGACCATTACTTAATGTCTGTTAACAATTATTTTCGAGCCTAAGGAACCACTTAAAGCACAAAAAACATTTGGACATAATGAAATTTGTCCAAGAAAATAAGACGACATTACTACTCCTAAGCTTGATGAAACGTCGGAAATGCAGAAGTTTGTATCCTCTGGAAACCCCTATTTTTAATTTGAATGTCAAAGCTGGCAAAGCCACATGCAACCATAATTTACTCAACCTGTTCGTATGGTCGACTTATACTTCAAACATATCGGTGAAGTTTGGGGTTAGAATTCTGAAACTCTTCATTTACCATTTAAGTTTGAGAAGATCTGTTAGGACGATTTTTCTTGCCTTAGGTAACCATGGAAAGACCAGGGCATTGAAAATTACATTCTTTCTTTGATAATGGTTCTGCTCACTTTTTTGCGACTTTTTCAGCGGCAACCCTGCCCGCATACCCGTGAACCCCGAATTTTCGGATATTATTACGCGATACCCTGAGGTGAACCTGGGTCTAGCTTCTCAGCAACCACTCGTCTTCTACGTGCTGTAGTTCTTTCACGGGCATTGCTGTGTGATTGTGAGTACCCTCACAGTTTCGGGTACCCGTGAATTTAGACGAAATTAATCTGCAACTTCCACGCGTGAGAGAACAAAAGCTCGCACAAACCGAGTGGTTGCTGAGAAGCTAGGCCCTGGCCCTCTACAGGCTGCAGCGCCACCCATATTATTATTATTGTCTGCCACTTAAAATGAATTCAAATGCAGCTCGTACTCAATGCGTCCTAAATAAAGACATTATACCACAATAATTCTTGCTGCCCACCAAATAATGACTTTTATATTCCAGCTGATTTCCCTTTGCTCGCGCTGGTATAGTAATTACCAATTAGGTCATAATTTATTCATTTTTATTTTATTGTTTTCTTAGTCATTTTATTTATCTTCAATTTGGGAAGTAGCAGCATTTCCCGGGTACCCAGGTATTCGTGTAATTTATGAAACATGTATTACGCGGGTAATATCAAGAGCACTAGTTTCTACTTATGTATAGTAGAATCTCGGAAACACGCAGGGTTCTATAAGATGAACGGATTTGTAAGACAACCTTCTTCCGGTCGACAATCTACCATAGATCATGTTTTAGGAAAAAGTCTAAATAATCCGTTCTTATGCCTTTTATAAGCGAAGTTTTTTTTTGTTTGTTTAAAATAAAATTAAATGTTTTTTGGTGGATATACATGTCTTTAAATATGATTCCCGGAGAGATGAACGGAGCATGTTCTATATCTGTTCATCTTTCTAAGATTCTACTGTATACAGAAAAAGAGTTCAGCTGTGACTTATTTATACTACAATATTATGAGCTTTTGAGAAGGACAATAAATCTGGGAGAAACTTTCGAATATGTAGTTGATCATGTAAGTGTGACTGCATATATAAGACTAATGTCGTCCCACTGCGCTGCCACTCAGACTTACTTACTCCTAAACTTGGAAAGAGTCGGTGGTCGTGACGCACATAGAGTGTATAATAAAATGAAGGATGTCTTTGAATTATCCAGGAATTTAATTGAAGTCGGGCTAACTGAACAGATAGCGACATACCTTTTGGAGCCAGGGTAGTGCCTCTTTTATCGTATATAAGACATACCCTACAGTGTACTGAGGGTTTTAACACTGGTAGTTTGTTTTACCTAAAATTAAACGCAATACCCTTCATCTATCTCCCGCATTCTAATTAAGCTATCCTGTACTCTATTTTATACGTTTATATTTTTTTAATAATTTAATCTTAAACATTGGTGTCAGTTTACATCTGTTTGCCCATATTTTTCCTGCGGCTAAGTTTAAACTCTTTTAATTGAAATAAACGGAAATGTTTAGATTCACACTAGGAGCTTAAGCAATTTACCAATTTTTTAAATCCATGGCTCAACATCGTTCTAGTCACTGACAGACTTCAAAGAGTATTCCCTTATTTTAGATAAAGCTTCACAAACTTCACTGTTCGGTGTCGACATAAAACTTTGGCTACCATCCACATCCACCATGCACGCAAAACACAGGTAGTTGCTGCAGAAGCTAGGTACAGTGGGTTTAAAAATGATAGAAGCTTACTATTTGACACATCTTTCTTAACCCGGATCTGGGAGGAGTAATTATTGTAAATATATCAAAAAATATAGGTACTGTCAGTAATTTGCCCTTCTCGGGAAGCATAAAGCAGAGTTAATTCAAGACAATGATCATCCCAATCTTGTTCTCGTGTAGGAAGTCATTGTTGTCTTCGAGTGAAAAGTCCTATTTGCGGTCTTAGGTCTTCTTGCATTGATGGCATCTGGATGAGCTGATACCAAGAACTGTACGGGCGACATGAGCGTCGCGAATCCAATGTCTAAGGTAGCTGTGCCATGTAGAGCATATAGTTTTATTTAGAGTATCGTCTAAATAATTAATTAACACATATTTAATCGTTAATATAATAATAATATGGGTGGCGCGAAAGTCCGAGGCGGACCTGGGTCTAGCTTCTCAGCAACCACTTGTGTTGTGCGTGCTATTGTTCTTTCACGCGTGGAAGGGACCTACAGTTTAATGCCGACTCCGAACGGCGAAGTTGAGAAGCTCTTTCTAGACAGGAATACTCTTTGAGCATTGTCAGTGACTCGAAAGAGTCGGAGCCGTGAATTATCAAAAGTGGTAAATTCGGGTATCGAACCTGGCACCCTCTGCGTAGGAGTCGACGCACTTACCCACTACGCCACGGCGACCCACAAAAAAATCGTTAATATAACTTTGTTTATTAAATTCGAACAACCCGTATCACTGGCTCACTATGTCAACTCTAAAACTCGACTGAGTTGCAAGACTTCCAAGCTAACTTACGATCTAACCAACTCTCCAACCTTATCCGCTCAAGAGGACAATGGTGGAAAGAGAAATTAGATCGGGACAAGTTCTATAGCACGCTTGATGTTTAATTACCAAACGACAAGCGTAGAGAAGAGTCTTCTGCGTTCACTGGGTGGAGGTCACATACCTAGGGGAACACGTAATAGCATTTTATCATGTGACAATATGGACAACCGACATGTAGTGAATGACGCCCCCTCTAGTGTGGTACTCTCAATCCACGAATTATCTCAACAAACTGGGTGTGCTCAACTGCTTGCACAGACATCTCGCGAGCTGGAGGAAAGAGTCCCAGGTTTGACCCTGAATATAGCACCAATGAAATGTTAAGAGGTACTCAAATGATTTGCTTGACGTTGAAGTCAAGAAAAGGACAGTATTTTTGCCAATTAAAAATAAGACGGTGCTGCATTCTTACTAGCTTTGCTGCAACCAATCTGCATGAACTCCACGAAATCGGATTCACCTCTTGAAGTTTGCACATGGAAGCGTATGGACCACTCCCCATTCCCGTCCGAGAACGGCAGCTGCAGTTCGAACATTTCCAAAGACGTAGACAAAACAAGCAGTCTAGCGAAAGTCATGAGCGCTCTGAAAGTTTCAAACGTTCCCAAGATCTCTGCCGCTCCCAGCGACTCACTGAAAAGTCAACAAATCAAGGAATTCCTCTCTCAGAAGTGGTTTCCATGACATCTTGACTTGTGAACACGTACCATAAGTGGGGATTTAACTTTTCTCCAATTTGATTGGGTTTCCTTCGTAAATACTCGAGTCCACGCCAGACTCAAGCACACACCCACCCCCACACATTCCTGCTGTTCATATCGATTTTCGAGGATTAAACTTTAAATTGAACCACGAAGCAGCCCTTTTCTTGCCATTCATGCGTCCCATTTCATTTCATTAGTCATATTCTGATTCGGTTCGTTTCTGACGAATGTGTGCGTGTGACCGAGAGGACACACTGGCCATCAGTTCCAGAGACCAAAGTATTTAATCAGCTTTTTACGCTTCAGCTCCCCCACCCTCGTCTTGCAGACGAAAAGGGTCGAGAATGGATTCATCGTGTGGCCGTGCGTCGGTGGTGTGGGTCTTTTCTTCGAATCAAAGATCCCCACCCAAACCGAAGTCTCTATGAAAAATCAAAGTCCTTATATTTTCAATTGGCTTGGTGTCCTTTCGCTCCATTCGCAGCACACCCCGGGAGGAGGTCACACAAAAGTTCATCTTGAATTTTAATTTCAATTCGCAACCTTAAAGTTTCGATGGATGTCGCTGAAGAGTTCGGGTTTTTGAAAGGATGTCGTAACTTAGGGAAAATTGCCTTCTCTCGAAGGGCTTACGGACTGAGTGTGTGTGCGGAGTGGGTTGCGGGGACGGGGGCGAGGCAGAAAAGTTCAGCGCAAGAACTTAACAGAATAAATATTATCCTCATCTCGTAAGACAACAGACAGAAAAAAGAAACAGCAGAAAAACATCTTTAATGGGTTCCACTGATACTTTAAGACTTTTGACATATGCGAGGAAACAAACAGAATTCTCCACCCAAAGTGCTCCGGGCAAGTGGTACCCAAGAAAAATAACACTTTTCCGGTTGTGACTCTGTCTAGAGCGTACAGACTGGGTGTTCACCGACCCTTCACCAAACATCAGGACCAATTGACTGCAATCATGTTTACCTTTGAGGCCTAGACAGGGAACGAGGCTACTTGCTTGGAAATGCGGGGGTTTTCAGATGACGCACACGATATTTTCCATCGTCTTCGAGGATAGATGGCGGGTTTAGTGACGGCCCCCATTTCGTTATCGTCTGTTTTTTCGTTGAGTTGATTCTGTTGACTCAAGTTGTGAAGCGAAAAATGTGTTCATTGTCAAAACTGAATGCGGCGAAAAATGTGCGGCAACTAACCCCCACTTAGTGGCTCCGACGAAATTATTTCATTGGGCCCAAACCTGGATAACGAAGGGCAACCTCCTCATGACAGCTTCGGATACCGCCTACCCTGGTGCCCCAGGGCCCCATTTGGAGCAAGGCGTGAATGGTGGCAGTATGCGAGCGTCTGGCGGCCGGCCTGTCCCGCTTGGCAGACGGTTGGGCTTGGAGTAACGAAAGGCAGCGGACAACGGCATCGACTTGGGATAGACACACAGAACGTCTCATCGCTCACAGAAAAGATCTCGAGCTAGTTGAGAGCTGCGTGGTATAGTTTGGATATCTCTTCGACTGCAGAGGGGAAGTAGAACTGTGGACCTTTTGGACGGGAGGTAACTCTTCGTGTCGAGAGTTGGATCTCAAATGTCTGCACAGGAGGGAGTTTTCATACTCACAAGTCCCAGGCTGGCAGGCAGGGTACTGGAGTGCATACCATTAGGAGGGAGAGTCGGGATCTTAAAGTGCAAGCTAAAAAGGTCAACTTTGGCCCTAGTGCAAGTGTAAGTACCAAATTTATAGGCAGAGTACTACTTACATGGATGAAGTCGACTCTGCCCTTGATACGGTAGCAGAGATGGATTCCTCAGATGGCCGAAAGAATAAGATCGCGAATACAAGCTGCTGAGATGAGATTTCTTCGTGTTGTTGTGGGAATTAGTCGCAGGGATAGGATGAGAAACAGGTTGAGCAGCTGCTTCTTCGATGGTTTGGTCACGTAGCACGAATGTCTCCAGCATCACTTCCGGGGCGGGCCTTGAATGCGATTCCATCAGGTAGGCGACAACCTGGCAAACCAAGGATGAGGTGGTTGGACCAAGTCCATAAGCTCGCCTGGTTACCCTTGGGTCGATGGCGGAGGATCAAGTTGCCTAAAGATCTCTCGTGCCTGCTTTACGAAAGATGATGATGATGAATTAGCGAGCCTCCAAAATTTGTTAACTAATGTTTTTCTCCACTGTGGGAGCAGCAAATCTCATTTATATTAAGTCTACGTTGAGGACCTAATATTTTCCAAAAACAATTTTATACTTAACTCGCGTCTTGCACATTATTAAGGAATGCTTGCACTATCATATCCCTAGCACCTTAACTCTTCCACAATCTTCAGGCCTTCATCCGTGACCATCCATCGGAAGTTTTGGACGTAAGTATCAGGCAAAGTTCGATTGGGGAGACGTCTCCTGAGAGGTCACAAAAACCTTTGTATCATCGGATATTAAATGTTATTTAACGCATATTAAAAAAATGTGTTGTTAGCTTCATTTATTGCTTTCAATTATATTTACTTGGGATAGCAGCTAGTAACACACAGATGTACACACATTTTGATTCAGACTGTACGGCAGTGGACCTGCGGTGCAGAAACCATATTGGTCATTAAGAAGCTTCCGCGATTCAAGATATTCCATAAGCTGACGATTTATCAGCGTTTCCATGACCTTAGGAAGAAGGGACGTAAGTGCTATGGGTCGGTACGAGGTGGGTGACGAAAATTCGCCCTTTTTAGGGACGGACTGGACAAATGCTGTTTTCCATCTGCTCGGAAATAGACCTAAAGAGTAGGATAGATACCATTCGGGCCAGCGGATTTGTGCACATCGAGATCTTTAAGTACTTTTGCAACTGTACGAGTGTGAAAGTGGATTTGTCCGATGGTGAAATGAACGCCCTCAACTACAGGCGGAGACATATTAGACTCTGGCAGTGTTGAACTGGCTGCGAAATGAGCCGCAAGTAGAGTAGCTTTGTCTAAGGAACTGACAGCTGGAATTTCAAGCGCCTGTATTACGTCTGCATTCATTTTATCTCGGTATCTAGGTTAGGTTCATGTCTGGATCACCTCAACACGATTCCTATGATCATCGAGCACCCGGTTAAATGAAGGTCCTTCATATCTTTTTTTATTCGTCGACTTTGAGAGAGCCTTCCGACGAGAAGCCATCTGGAAAGCCCTGGAGAACATTGGAATACCACCGTCTATTATCGAACTCATCCAGGAGTTTTAAAGGCAAGCGTCTTGCAGGGTGCAATTCAAGGGTAAGAACATCATCTCATTTCCAGCACCATATCATCACCATTGCTTCTCATCATCGTCCTTGCCCTCGTCAAAGATAGCACAAACAGCGCCTCCTGTAAAGGAATCCAATGGCAGCTGATGGGGGAACTCTACTACCTGGACTACGCCGATAACATCTGTCTGCTATCCAACTCCTAAGCCGGCGTTCAAAAAAACTGCAAGCTCTGCACCTCAACACCAGAAGGGCGGATCTGAATATATATGTAGCCGTAAATTCTGTTACCTCGTCAGCACTTTATGCATAGGTCGAGGGGCAGAAAGCGAAATAAAGCCCGCCACGCTTACTTCTCGCTCGGCAGCTTCTAGAGATCCACCCAGCTCTCCACCATGCTAAAGCTGGGGATATTCAATTTCAACGTGAAATCCCTACTGCTATAGAGATGCGAGACTTGGAAGACAACCATTATCATTGTTCGCAAGCTTCAGGCCTTCCTCAATTTGATACGAATCCTGAAGGTCTTCTGGCCGGAATGGATAATAAGCGAATAACTGCTGCGTAGAGCTTCGCAGGAACCAATTTCAGCAGAGATACAACATCGAAAGTGGGGCTGGATAGGTCACACCCTACGTAAGCCGGGAACGAACACCGCAAGAAGTGCAATAATATACACGTGTATACACATTTTTGATTCAGACTGTACGGCATGCGAGTTCAGTGCCACAGAAACACGAAACGCTTTTATCAATTTATCCAACCCGGCAGTGCAAGCGGAAAATTTAAAACCAATCTTTGCAATTTTTTGATTTTTGTCAATCCAGTCAAAACCACCTGCTGAAAGATATTGGAAAAGGCCTCTTTCTGGTTAATTTGATGTATATTCAATTTCTCGGCAACCCGATTATGTTCACATCTCAACCGATATAAAGTGTTTTGTGTCAGATGTCAAATCTTTTGACATTTGAACATTTTGAGAGGAATGCACCTGAGAAATTCCCACTGTCACAGGTGTCAAAAGCAACAAAATTACCACTTCATGAAATGAAAGCTTCGACCGAAAATCACATTTTAAGAGGGAGTGACTGCCCAGGAACGTCAAGTTGAAATAACGCCCCAAGAAGTACCGATGTCAACATGAACACAATGTCAAGCTGGGCCACACCTTAAATCAACGTGTTTATCAATGTCTTTGACATCGGAGAGTTTCTTAGTCAAAATCACGTCCCAACCGATTGCAGATGTCATTGAAAGCAGAAAAATGAGATGACAGCTCCATAAAACGAGTCACAAATGTCACTTAAAAGACCATCTCCATCGCACTGCAAATATTCCCAAATTCTCCATGAAGCGAGCATCCCAAACGTCAGTTGCATTCGAAACCACTGTCAGCTCGTAAAATTTCATCCGTCAATCATTCACACGAACGTGACATGTTCATGAAATGAAAATAAAAGCAAAATCAACATGATTACTCACCAAGACGACTATAATTCTAGTTCGAACACCGTCACCTATCAGACTCGCATCTCATCGATGGCCGCCTGGGGCACTTGTTGCTGTAGATGCGCCCCACTGGTCGTTGTCATGCCAATGCTATCCTGCTGATGGTGATGTTGATTTTTCATTGTTCCTCCACTATTGCCACCGATGGCACTGCCACTGCCACTGCTACTGCTGCTGTTCACACTGCTCGTTTGTGTCTGCTCGGACACGTTGCTGGTGCCGCCCAGACCCGAGGATGCCGTACGAATTGGTGGTCGCGGTGCACGGATATGATGTACGCCCATCACACTGCCGTTCGGTTGATGCTTACTCTGCAAGTGTTGATTATCTGGGAGATGCAAAAAAAGAAAAAAAAACAGAGAACAAAAAAATATGCTTAAAATGTCATTCATGTAGCAGCAGTGCAGGGATGTTATAAGCGAGGAAGGACGGAATAAAAGTTTTCACATGTTCATGCAGAAATTGATTCAAAGTTTAATTAAAACGTTGTCTGGTGGTTATTCTTAAGAGTTACTTTGCTTGTTTGGAAGACCGGTGATGTCGAGAGTTTTCTGAATTTCCACAGCTTTTCCAACAGAAATGTTTTGATTAACAGATTTAAGTTCCAAGATTTAGCTACAAAGGAGCATTCGTTTTGAAGCTTCTTGGAATTTCGAGTATCATGCACCGGTTTCTAGGCTTATTTTCTTTTCTTTAGTGTAGCCCCTTTGAATTAAAGAGAAGCCAGTTTAAAGCACCGGAAAATGATGGCACATTTGATCCAATCAGGATCTAAGTGGGCCACAACTGCTACAATGGTGGCAATCACCCTAACCTAACTTACTGCGAGAAAATACATGAATTTCAAAACTAAAAGAAAGGGTTAGGTAGTGGGGCTGCTAGTGAAATTAGTAGTACACTTAGATCATATTGGTCCATTGTGATACCCATAGTCAGACTACTACCACTGATTGACTACTTTAGTGAAAGCGCAGTCCATTTGATCCCAACGACAAGTGGTGACTGGACCAGATTTGAGAACCAGATAAAAGCGTATTAGCTTTGCTTTCACTGGGATCCGAACCGGGGACCCCGCCAACCAGGGGCAGGCACTCTACCAACTGCGCCATCCGGTCGTAAAAGAAAGGGTAACTTTCGAGCTCTGTACCATCTCTTGACATAACTTGTCAATTTTTTGGGATAATATATATAGGTCATAGGTCACATAGGTCACTTATATATCAATGAAAAATAAATACAGCAACTCCATATTGTAAATTTCATTTTTGGTGTTTATTTTCGCTTTTGAACCACTGTCCGGCGGTGGAGCGCGGTAGATAATGCCAACAATCGCAAGCCGCTTGAAGGGGTGGAACACATGGGGTGTTTATGCATCAGCGGAGCACTGCGACAAACACTCCTATGTTCTATAGGATCATAGATAGATCTCTTCGACAGGCAGGTTGCTACCAGCAAGGCGATTAGTTGAACCCGCTGCTTGTGTGGAAGAAGATTAGCTCTACCTTTTCTATCTCCTTGTGGCGTTAAATCTTTGGGCAGCATTGAGCCTTCTGCACGACGTGCCTCCGTTCTGTCTGCTCACTTTAGTGCTGCATTTCTCTAATTTGGCATTTTTTCGTATGTTTTCAGTCACACAATCTATACATCTAATCCTTGGTCTACCCCTTGCTCTTACACTTTTAGGATTGCTTTTGAATGTTCTTTTTCGTTTTCTTGAGTCATCCATCCTTATTTAAAGTCCGAGCCATGTGATTGTTTGTGCTTTGGCGAACACTGGTATCTTCTTCTACAAGGATCCCGTTTAATTTCCTCTTTCGTACGCCATTCATTTAAAATTAAATTTCGATAACATATTTAATTTGAGTAATCCTATGTAATAAAATATAAATAAAGCTCAAAGTCTTCCAAAACAAATTCTGGAGAAGTTGCATGGTTTCTTCTCTTTGTCCGATTAGTCTTGGGAGCCACTGTATATTTCGTTTTCTAATCTTGCGCCGTATATTCTTCAGGGCTCTCATGGCGTAACTCTTCAGGCGACTATCATCCTTTTGATTCACTTCGGTGATATCGTCGATCATTTGCTTCATGTAAGACCATCACTATCGTCCCGCCTATCGTTACAGTTTGAGAGATCTGGAAATAATATCTCTCATATAAAAATGACATCTGTGCTCTAATTCCTCTCAAATTTCACTAACACATTCTCATTTCAGTTTGCGAACAAAACTAATACAAATGCGATCTATCACTCTAAAAATGTCTCAAAAGTGTAGAACAAGATACGTGCACACAATTTGTTCTCATTTAATAGCAGACGATACTGAAGTAGGTATCGCCAATAACCAGTCGTCGAGACGATAGTTAATGACAGTTTTCAGTCTACGTGAAGCAGGCAAAACGATATCTCTCAGACGCTATCGTTTTTTTATGCTTATATGAAGCGAAACTATCGTCGAAACGCTAAAACTAAACTAAACGCCATGAAGCGAAACTGTCGCCTTACGCGCTTAGGGCCCTGATTATTTTTCTTTCTAAGATTCTTAATGACCAAACTTAGCATCCGTACGTTGCTATTACCGTTTTGTACCAGAAATGAATTTTTACAGAGATAGCCGACTTCACTGTTGATCGTCCCCTAGTCCATCGACGAATTTGAGGGCATTTTTGACGGATATTCATGAATTTTTGACGGTTATTCACGAAATAACGTAAATGTCGTCCTCTGATTGGTCAATTTGGTTTATGAACACGTTATAAAAAACAGTTGTCAAAATCTTGAGGGGAAAGAGAGGTAGAATTCGGGCATCTCTGTAATACTTCATTTATGTTTTGTACAAAGTAGTTTTCAGTTTTTGGGACAGATGCCTTCAAGTTTCAAGTTTATTTAAATAAAAGGTATTTACATTAAGATTTGCATCTTTTTTAGTACTTCTTCTTCTGGTGGCGCTACAGTCCGGAGTGGACCTGGGCCTCAACCAGTAAGCCTCTACAGCCGGCATGATCTTTTGCCAGCTGTCTCCAACTGCGCACACCAAGTTGGTTGAGGTCCTTCTTCACCTGGGTGCGCCATCGGTTCCATGGGCGTCCTGTATTGCGTTGTCCCACTGGTTCGGAGTCGAAGACTCTTCGGGCTGGAGCAGTGTTGTCCATCCGCTCTACATGGCCCAGCCATCTTAGGCGTTGAATCCGTAGACGCCTGACTAGGCTCATGCCGCTGTACAGTTCGTGGTTGAATCTTCTTCTCCAATAACCATCAACGCAAACCGGACCAAAGATTGAACGCAAAACTTTTCTCTCGAAAAGACCGAGTGCTTCTTCATCCGCTTTTGAGATTGTCCATGCCTCCGCGCCATAGAGCAGGACAGGGATGATCAAGGTGTTATATAATGTTAGCTTGGTCCTTCGAGAGAGGACTCTACTATTCAATTGCCTCTTGAGCCCAAAGAAACAGCGATTGGCAAGAGTAATTCTGCGTTCAATCTCGGTACTGGTTTTGTTCGTACTGTTCACTTGCGAGCCGAGGTAGACTAAGGCCTTGACTACCTCGAAGTTATAGCTGCCTATGGTGACGTTTTGGCCAAGTCGTCGATGTTGTGTGTCCTTTCTTGATAACAGCATATACTTCGTTTTGCCCTCGTTCACCGCTAAACCCAGTTTGGCCGCCTCCGCTTCAATACCAGCAAACGCCTCATTGACGGCTCGCTGTGTTCTGCCAATCACGTCAATGTCATCCGCGTATGCCAGCAATTGTAAAGACTTCTGGAAGATCATGTCACTTGTGTTGGCGCGTGAGTCTTGCACAATCTTCTCCAGGATGATGTTAAAGAAATCACATGACAGCGCGTCGCCTTGTCTAAGACCTTTTTTGACATTGAAGGTCTCGGAGAGTTCGGTACCGACCTTGACGGAGCAGCGAGAGTTCTGCATCGTCATCCTGCTCAACCTGACGAGTTTGGCAGGAATGTCAAAACTAGACATGGCGCTGTATAGGTCGTCCCTATGCACGCTGTCATATGCGGCCTTGAAATCGACGAATAGGTGGTGGGTGTCGATCTGCATTTCTTGGGTTTTTTCCAGGATCTGCCAAAGTGTAAAGATTTGGTCGATGGTTGACTTCCCCGGCCTGAAACCGCACTGATAAGGACCTATCAGGTTGTTGACGAATGGTTTCAGGCGCTCACACAAAACGGCAGAGAGCATCTTTTAGGCGATGTTAAGGAGACTTATCCCTCTATAGTTGGTGCAGCAAGGGGGTCTCCTTTCTTGTGGATCGGGCAACGATACTGAGATTCTACTCGTCGGGCATGCTTTCCTCCGACCATATCTTACAGATGAGTTGGTGCATGTACCTTACCAACTCATCTCCAGCTGCCTTAAACAGTTCCGCAGACAGTCCGTCTGCACCAGCAGCTTTATTCGACTTTAGTCTCGATATCGCTATCTTGACTTCGTCCAGGTGGGGGGGGGGACAGAATTCTTGTCGATCATCGTCAATTGCGTTGAGTGGAACATTCTGCCTGGCAGCGGTATTGGAGTCTTCCTCGCCCTTTAACAGTCTACAGAAATGATCTTTCCAGATTCTCAGTATCGACTGCGAATCTACTACGAGTTGTCCCTCTGCGTCACGACAGGCTTCTGTCCGAATTTTGTATCCATTGGATAGTTGTTTTACCCGTTGGTAGAACTTTCGAACGTCATTTCTGCCGTAACACCTCTCCATGTCCTCGATCGCGAGCTCCTAATGCTCTTTCTTTTTCTTTTTGAGAAGCCGGTGCTCTTCCCTTCTTTTAAGTTTGTAGAGCTCACGAACCGCTCTTCAGTTTCTCTGATGGCTTTTTGACAACGGTTCCATTGTTGGTCGATTGTTTCGCCTGGCAGGGTTGGACTCCCTGAGAGCTTTTGGGAGACTCGATCGGCAAAGTTGCTAGCGGTCAATTGCGATTGTAGCTTTCCGACGTCAAACTGTTTTGGTCTTGCTCTACTCCGTTGTCCTATCGATATCCGTGTTCTTACCTTGGCTACAACAAGGAAATGATCCGATGATCGATGTTGGCTCCTCGGAATGTTCGGACATCGAGAATACTGGAGGAGAGTCTGACGTCGATCGCAATGTGATCAATCTGGTTGACGGTTGATTGATCAGGAGACCGCCAGGTTCCTCTGTGTATGTTGAGGTGAGGGAACCGCGTGCTGGCTACAAAGAGGTTTCGCCCCGTTACGAAGTCCAAAAGCCTGAGTCCGTTCTCGGACGTGTTGTCGTGCAGGCTGTGCTTCCCGATGACTCTAACAAAGACGTCTTCCTTGCCCAGATTTGCGTTGAAATCTCCTAGAACGATCTTGGTGTCGTGGGCGCATATCAGGCTGATGTTGCCGAATGTAGCCTTGATGCGGATTGTTATGAGGCGCTCGCTTATGTATTTAAAGCTTAAGACTTCTTGCCTAAGTCTGCCTCGAACAACAAACCCGCATCCGAATAAGCGCTGCCTTCGCTCTTTGTAGCAATCGCCGAAGTAAATATCTCAGTTTTTCATGCTCTTTTTGCCCGGCCCATCCCACCGCACCTCCTGAATGCCGGTGATATCTGCCTTATAAGCTTCGAGGGCTTCCGCAAGTTCATCGGCTGCACGCGGTCTGTTCAGGGACCTCACATTCCACGTGCAGAACCGAAAATCGTTGTCCTTATTTCGTTGTCCGTGGTCGTCAGCAGTAGGGTCATCCGTATCCGAGGTTAATTTTGATTGCATGGTGTAAGGATAATAAGGTGTGCTGGACATCTTGTCAAAACCGCCATCTTTTTGTGTTGTGACGTCACTCAGGTTCTGTTTTTGACATTGGACGAATGTATTGCTTAAGCTTACATCACAATTCGATTTCGAATCAAAAATACGAATTAAATTGCGAATAGATCTAAAATTATTTAATTTAATTAATTTATAAATATATAAATGTACAGGAAAATGCCATTATGTGTAGTGAATTGTTGCAGAAGTTCTAATGATTAGAAAATTTTGAAAAGCAATCCGTTTTTGTTTTTTAGTGTGTGAAAATTGTTCATTTGTTTCCACCCTTAACTTTCTGTTGACTCAGAAATTCCCGAGATGATGTCACGCAGGGCTTTAATAGAACTGTCCACCACACCATATTATTCTTACACCATGCTTTGATTGTCGAAGCTTATTATATACAAAGTAACAGGCGTTGTCTGCTCGTATTCTGTCTTGAATACAGTGGAGCATAAAGGTGCTGTTTCTTAGAAGTATACCAAGGAATTTCAATGTCCAACTTCTTTGAAGTTGTTGTCGGCGATCGTTATATTTTGGAAACTTCTTACTAGACATTCCTTTGCTTTTGACTCTAATGCTAAAGTCATCTCATCTCATCAGTTGTTAAATATACTACCACCAGGTGGCCTATGACATGTTGGAGAGCTATACTGAAGAGCAACGCGGGCAACGCATCACCTTGTCCATTGTTGCAGTGAACTTCAGCTCACTCCTTGGATTGAATTAATACCTCTGCTTTTGATGAAAATCTGTAATTTGGTCTTTTGGTTCAAATTTCAGTGAAAGCAAAGTATCTGGTTTTAATATCTGGTCCAGTCACCATTCGCCGTTCGGTACAAATTAACGACACTATCACTGAAGTGGTCAAGCAGTGGTAGTAGTCTGACTGGGGGTTGATGCCTAGTCGCATAATAAATCTTGTCACCTGTAGCAAAACTGGTATATTTAACGAGTGTAGACCAAGAGCTAATGACCACTTGAAAGCAGTTCACAACAGTTTTTCACTTCAAGTCTCCCAAGGAATGCAAATGCCACCACTCCTAACTTCGCCCATCAGTCAAAAAAGGGAAAACCGAAAAAAAATGCCGAATAACCATGTCAAATTCATTGGCATCTGATGTGTCAAAAGGTGGACTGCAAAATTTCCCACACCAATGCCACTTCCGTCAGCTATTTCACGGCTCATGACCCGTGCACGTGCTTGTATAATCAAATTACATACCGTTACATTCCAATTACCGAACCCACGGCGTGCCACACTAAGTCGAGTCGAGTTGAAGCAGGTGACAGGGCACATGCCTCGCACGACTAGTGCGAAAATGCGATAGAAAAACAAAACACACAAAATGGCTGTGTGTAAATTGGAAAGACAGGTTGGCAGCGTTTCCTCGTTGCTTATGAAAAATTGTCACAAGCTTGCTGACAGCCAGTCATAGACGAAAGGATGTATGAAATCTGGCTTTTTGTTCCCCTTATCCGGCGGCTTAGGGCATGCGGAAATTGTACCCCTTCCATAGCGTCGCGCACAAGTGTTAGTTCTCATTCTTCTCACCCTTCATCGACAACGACCAACACTGTGTATACAGTTTTACTTGTCACGGATATTTTCGACGCTGTTGAAGTCTGTTACTCCGGATGGAGGGCTCACCGGCGGGGGGTGTGCATTTGTCGCTCAAACTGGGGGGACCTTGTGAATGAAACGAAACAGCAAATAATTCAATTTCACATGGGGAATAATCTTGTCGGTTGAGGTGCTTAACCATTGAAAGTCAAACTGAAGGGTGAACTAACCCTTGCTGTGGGGTTGTACCAATTTTTGGTGTGCTTCCTTGCCGAAGGATGGGGATTAACAATACCCTCTTAGAAGGGGTTTCTAGGAAGCGGTACTCGGCAGAGACTCTGTTGTTGACTTTTGATGCAATGTTGCATGAATCTCAGGGGCGCTTTGTGTATGATCTACAGTCAAGGCCACGATGACTGACGGAATCAGTCGATTAACGAAGAAGAATCGACGAGATGTATAGTCATCCAACAAGAGGTGTTATTTTGAATATCAGATCATTTCTGTTTGTCAACAGGAACAGCTGTCAAAGCTATGACTCTTTTAAGCAAAACCTTAGAGGTTCTTAAATGTGACATAATACACATAAGGGGCATGTGTTGAAAAATAGTTAAAATTTTCCTTTAAAACTAAGACCCTAATTTTCAGAAAATAACGGCTTTTGAACCAAACAAATCACTTATATTTTCCTTTTTATCATATACAGTGGACTCTCCCTAAGTCGAAACTCTCCCTTACTCGAACTTTTTCGGCATATTTTACATACATTTCCCTCAACTTTCCATACAAAAACCTCTATCTAAGTCAAACTCTCTCTAATTCGAACAAATTTTGGTATCCGGTGACAATTGGACAATTCGACGGGGGAGTCCACTGTAATTATTTTCCACTTTTCTTTCTTTATACTACCTCTTCTTCATTTCACCGCTATCTCTGTTTGGTTGGTGGCTTACGGTCCAAAAGACGAACCAACACTCAAACTTCCCACGGTGCGGCTAATTGCCGGATCGCTGAAGTCATGAAGACGAAAGTCCGAGTTCACTAAATTCAATTCCTAGCCGGAATTTGGATGAGATTTTGTAATAAGTAAGCCTCAGAGCATAATTTGACAGCTGGATGTCATTGGTAACTCTGACATAAGCTGAAACACCACAATTGGAACAAATTGCATTGCTTTCAGGTCAGACTCAGAGAAGAAGAAATTGCTAGTCTCCTACAAACTGGACAAAGTGAACCATGAGCAAACAATTGTCAGGAGACCACAAACGTCAGGCCAGGACTCCATCCATTTTCAATCTGAAGTCAGTGGGAATCACTTCTGTCAACAACAAAATGTCTCACCTACCGCGGTACTGCCTTGGAAGGTCTTTGTGAACATTTGAAACAATTTACTGTCCTCTGAAAGCGCTTGAAAACCTCTGCAAAGCAAGGAGACGGCAATCTTCCTCCGACCGGGCGTCACACCGTCGACTTCAAAGAAAGCAATGAAATACTCCTTTCTTCCTCTTTCCCATCCAGACACGTTTACTTCCTGCAGCAGCCTTTCATCATCAACTTGTGACTGAGGCAATAGACATCCGTTTATCCAGCGTTAATGATTACTGGATTCAATTGTGAAGAATAAGTGAAGGTGGAGAAATCTAAGTGTTTCCTTGGTTGAAAGTTGTCTCAAAGGGCGTCAGCCTTGGACACAGAAAAACTGGGCCAACACGAGAGGTGTGCACCAAGACCAGACCAAAGTGCAAGGAGTCCTCGTCCGCACAAAGTTTACCGTGTACAAAAATGAACAGGTTAAGGAAATTATGAAATATTCTCACGGGAATGAGTGCAAGTAGTTCAAGGCGAGCACTTAAGTTCGGAGTTACCTGAACAAGTTAAAATATAATTAAACTAGATAAGAGGATAAAGGATGTGTTTCATTATGAAGTAATGCCGCAGCAGTGCTGTCGTTCATGGTGTGGTTCCGACCTCCTTGGCGCTGAAGAAGAACAAGAGAGCACTTCAAAGTGATTTATTTCAGTTTTAGAACGACGAAGGAAGTGACTGTAGGGCTCTTTCAAATCATTTGTCAATAGGCATGCACCAGAAGTGGGACTTGAATTTCAACCATTTGAAAACACACTAATGTACCAATGATGTGACTTTTTGTCTATGATGCTTCTGGTTAGTTCCAGTTTCCAGTTTTTGAGTTCCCAGTTATTAAAAAGTCACTTAGATTCCTGAACACTTTTGCCTTGCCATATGATCATAGACGTGGACGTCCTCATCTCGTCTAAAGACCCATTGGTTCGTGGCCAGCACTAAGCAAAGGCTTCAGTTTCCTGAAGAGGTGAGTTTGAAGGTGATCCTTTCAGGTCCTTCCTACGGATGCTTCAGCAACTTTGCCTAACTTTGTCCCCTGCTCAGGGTTTAGTTTGTCCAACGATTGCATTTCTAAACGCTTTCATCATTTCAACTGTTCCCACCAAATACGATTCACACATGAGATTATAGTTCAAAAAAGCCGAAGAAGGAGGCGCCAAACGTAGCGCTCATAGAGCTCGGACCGGCCCTGCACTTATTCGTCTCAGAAACTCAGTTTGACATAGGGTAGAAATATTTGTTTCTTCTTTTTCTTGTTCTTCTTTGTGCAGCAATACAGTGTAAGTTAGACATGGGCAAGCCTGCTAGTTAGCACAATCTTTGGCTAGCTGGCTCAGTTACTTGGTTGAGATTCTTCTCCACTTGTAGGAGTCATCTAAGAAATAGTAGTCTCTAGGAATAACCTAATCACCGACATACACGTTCTTTCACTACTCTGAACATTCAAGCCTTGCGGGTTTCCAGCACAGATTTAGCAATGGAAATAGAGGAGCATTTTTCGAAACATCCGTACGTACATCCGACTTATGTAGACTTAGTCGTATTTACGTCTAAACCGATTGAAAAGTAGCCAAATGCGTCGTTAAATTTACTCCTACTATTGGTTGACGGTGAAGATTTATAGTTGTGCAAGTTCGCTAGCCACTAGATCAGTGTAACCAATCGGATATAGCAATTCACTTCAAACGCTCGCTTTGTCTGTTCAGACTAAGTAGGTCACAAGTCACCACTCAGGAAACTCATTGAACAATTGACACTCACGCCTGTAGGATTTGTGTCCCATACAATGATTATTACCACACCTACACGGGTGAGGAAGAGGAGGAGACTACACATCACGTCCTTTGCTAGTACAGGAGAATTATAATCTATCAATCAATCAGGTGCTGCGTTAATTGGGCTGGCCGTGTCATACTCACCACGACGCGATTGATATCGCTTCCTATTAAATTAAAAATAAATTGAAAATAACGAAACCTAACGAAATCAAACGAAATTTAACGAAAAGGGCGAAGTGGTTGAATTGGTTATTATGGTCAAAGTGTACCATTCCGACAAATTTCAAAGTGTTCGCAATCACCTCTCGAAAGGGAGCAATATTTGCAATACCAACTGTAGGATAGACGCACCAGTACGCACGCGCTTGTCGCTGATCAGATAACTACAAGATAAGAGTTAAGATACAT